>OY728132.1:2068624754-2069249754 GCA_963277665.1 Viscum album
TCAGAAATGACTCATAAAATAAGGTTAGGACAAGTGTGATGGTAATTTAATATTATTATAACAATATATTTACCATATATTACACTAATTACCTTTAATTGCGATTAATAAAACATAAAAGTTACTATTCACCAAAAACTATTTTCATCCCATTGAACCAAATTTTACTTAATAATGACAACCATGTATGTCGGATTTTTAAAATTCAATTCACAGAAGTGGTAATGTTTCATTTAAATGAAAAATTAGTTTTTTAACAACCACAAAGTGGTTTCACTATTCATCAAAAATTGATGTTTTTCAGAAAAATACCAAAAATTCACCCTAAGCCATATTTGATATTCCTAATTCAAAAATCATGTCTATTTTACAAAATTCACAACATATAAGTTAAATTAATTAATTTAATAATTAATTCCTGTTTTTAAAACAAATAGCATGTTTTTAAGAAACAATATATATCAAAATATTTACAATTGTTTATGTTTAATTTCAAAGTGAAATTAATTCTAATAACCAACATTGGATAAAATGGTAAAAGTATATTCTAATTATTCTTTAAAACCACTTAATAGTATAATTTATCACTATATATTATTTTATTAAAAATTTTGTTTTTAAGTATTTTCACTATTCATCGAAATTTGGAAGTTCTCAGAAAAATACCAAAATTTCAACGTAGGCTAATTTCGATATTCCGAATCCTAAAATGAAGTCCATTTTGAAATATAAAATTTATTTCATTTCATTAAGTGGGTATTACTATTCATGATAGCTACTTTGATTAGTCGTGGTGTGTTATAATCTCGAACTTGCATACAATGCAAGCTATTTCACTATTGAAAGAGAAGCATGTTGTAGAAATTTGGGGTGTTACATTTAAGTTTTATTCATCATGATTAAAGGTAATTAGTGTAATTTAAGGTAAATATAATGTTATAATAATATGAAATTACCTTTACACTTGTCCTACCCTTATTGGATGAGTCATGGCCGACCAAGACAATCCATGGGTTATCTTGGGGACCACATGGAGCCACTTGTGTAAGAAAATGACATTAATAACTTTTTATTTAACGTTAAAATAGAATTGTCACACACATGGGTTGTTTTACTAAAATAATTATTACATGGGGTTATATAAGTTAACATTTCGACTATAATTATTCATTATAATGATAAAAATATTTCTTATATCATTGTAATTTTCTTATAATTTTTAGACATTAAATAATTTAAATTTTTTATGACACCATGATGATGTAGCGATTACCTCATTAATTAACGATTTAAATAAAAAGAAAAGATAATGTAAAATCTAAGACTTACACTTGTCAAAAACCTATTGGATGAGTATATTTCAAACCCTTATCACCTTATCCTAGAAATATTAAATATTGGGACATTTAAAATCTGAAACTCATTATATAATAAAGTCACATTTCCTGACGTTCCAAAAGTTCCCCTCATATCCTCTTATAAAAGACCCCCACCTCTACCACCATATTCACACCTTCAAATCCATTTGGCTCGGTCAACATATGCCCAAAAACTCTATAAACTTTTCTATATTACCTCTAGAAGCCTCACTTTGGGAATAATTCTACCCAAGGAATCCTTTGGCTCAAATCAAAATGAGTTAACCGATTTTAAGGTAATGTCTTCTCTTATGTTCTTTTGTTTTATTTTGCTTCTCCAAACCCTTAATCTCTTTTTATTCTTTTATTTTGTAACAACACCAGTATCTTAAATATTCAAAGATGTTTCTATGAGAAGGATTTTATTTACACTTACACAAACCTTCGTCTAATGGTTAAAGAAGGTGGTGAATTACTGCCTCATGAAACGATGATTGTTCAATATTCATTTAACACCTCTCATAATGGCCATTAAGATGTCACTATATTTATATATGAAAAATATTATGTTTATGATTTCCTTATGCTTCTGTATTTCTCATTTGTGGCATACCTTTATGATTTACATTATGGGTAAATGCGATAACTTCAATTTAGGAAGTGCGGACTACCGCCCCCTCAAAGTGAGTTGAATCGTTAATGCCATATGTGGGAAGTATAAATGATGGAGTAAATTATATTATATATGATATTATAATGTAATTATAATATAACTTTATATCATTATTATTTCATTCCATTAAAGACGAAATAGAAATGAAAATAGTGTTCAAGCGTACGTACGACATACCGTCTACATGAACGGTGCATTTCATTTCTTACATCTAAATGTTATGTAATATTATAAATGCAGGTATATAATAGATATATATGATATATATGATCTCTAAATCATGAATATAATTCTGTATATAATGGATATTTTACCACATGAACAACTTGTAATTATAAGAAGTTTATTTTTGACTCAAGAACCAAATATCGACAAAACAACCGTTATTAACATAAATAATTACATAATGTTCATAACATTGTAATAAGTGATATAAAAAGAATAATTAACTCGAAAAAGGTTATTATGTAAGTAGAAATTAACTATAGTTTATTATTCAGGAGATTAAAGAATGATCGATTCAAGTCGGACAAGAGGTAAGGGACTTCATCTCAATTTCCTTTCATTGAGGCATATTTTGTTTTACACACAACCTTCTTTTATAAAGTGTATAAACCCATTTGACTGTTACTTTTATTAAAAAGGAATATTTTTATACGAAGCGTTTTTACTAAACGACAAAAGGAATGTTTTTTCTTACGTATGTGGCGACAACGTATTCTCCGCCGTCGTGACCATTATTTGAGTTTCATCTTCCTATACAAGCCATAACTTTTTTTAAATGAAAAATCAATACCATGTTTTACTTTTCTTTTCCTTTGGTATTGAAAATGGGTTTGATAATGTTTTAATTATATCAATGTGTTGTATTTATATCATGTGATTGAAATGTGGAAATGTTATGTTTCCTTTATGCATGTTTTATGTGATATGATTATGTTATGGTTTATGATATTTTTAAACTCTTTCATATAAGGAATGAATTAGAATTAATAAGTGACGGGTGTAACCCGCTATAGATCCTCGATGCATTGGTAGGTCTCATGAGACAAACTAGTGTCTTGGCATGAGTCATTAACAAAATCTTATTTTTAGTCTTCGCATGAGGCATTGGCTACGTGGTTATGATAGTATTGCATTATGAATTCCATCATTATGAAAGTGGTTATTGATATTTCTTCTGACTATTCGACTATTAGAATATCCATGTGAATAAGTAAATGGAATTACTTCATTTTATTTTTTCCATTTTATGCTAAAGATCATGTTTAAAAGGCTTTTGTTTTAGTTATACATTTCCTTAAATGTTTATGTTTATTTATGGAAGTTTCCGCTATATTGTCATCCCTACTGAGCATTTGAGCTCACCCCTTTCATTGTTTTATTTTTCTAGGATGTGAATAGGTATTTTTTGAATGACCTATAGGGTTAGTATGAGGGAATATGAGTGTGGTCTAAGGAGAAAATATGTTGTTGTAGTTTTTCATTTTATGATGCAATGTAACAGTTCTGAATGTATCTAGTGATTCCAAGGCTACTAAACTAATCGGTCTTTTGAGACATGATATTTTCTGATCATGCCAATGTTTTTTAATAACACACCGACATTGGGAAAATAGGGTTGAGGAGTTATAGTTAGTATCAGAGATAGTTTAGCACTAACCTTGGAAGTTAGATTTAGATAAACTTTGATTAGAGCACATAGCCCTAAGAAATACTTTGAGGATTAGTATAAATGAACATCCTAGAATTTCGGTATTATAGATATTTTGTGAGTTTTCCAAGAAATACATCCTTTTCTGGATACGAGCAGGTAGAGGCGGCTCTGGCCCAGATGTACCTAGGGGTAAAACACGAAAACATCGCATTGAACGGGAACTGGTGCACGACAATGGGCCTTGTTGCAATCTTGGTTACAACACTCCTGGAGGACATTATTCGGATAATTGAAGATTTCTTTAAAAACCATTATGAAGGTTTTATGAGTATATAATTCCTAAAAGAATTTTTTTTATTGATTATATCCATAAATAGTTCAATTTATGATAAGTGTTTTACAAGTATGGAATTATGTATTTTAATTCATAAACTAATCTAGTTTATGAAATTATTTGGAAATGGTGCCTAGTGGAAAGAATGGAAACCATATCAATTCACACACTCCATGTAGGGATTTCCCTCCTGCTCAAGATAATTATATTGGAGTTGGTGATATAATGGGTACTGATCATCTTATCACCATACTGGGACAACTCACTCAGTTTATGAATAATAACCTTACTCATATGGAGAACCCTGGTTTGCAATGTAGAGAATAAATTTTAGACAACTTCATTAGGAAACAACAACCAACATTTAATGGGAGTACTAATCCATTATTTGTTGAGCAATGGATAAATTCTCTAGAGAAAATATTTTAGGCTTTGGGGAGTAGTGGAAGGGAAAAGGTTATCATGGCAGTTTACCGCCTCACTGGAGATGCTGATCAATGGTGGTCACTGATTCAAAACACAAAGTTAGATGATGAAGTATCAAATATGGAATGGAGGTATTTCAAAGAGATTTTATTAGAAAAATACTTTTCTCATCACCATCAAGTAGATATGGAAAGGCAATTTCTGAGTCTGAGACAAAAGGAGGATGAGAATGACGCAAAGTATGAGTCTAACTTTACAAGGTTAATGAGGAATGCATCAGATTATATATGTAACCCAAAAAGTAATATTGACCATTTCTTTGATGGGTTAAAACCATTTATCCATCAAGCATTAGTATCAAAATTTTTCTCAACATACGAAGATATAGTCTCGTGTGCTATCAAGAAAGTAATGGAATTCTCTATGTCTTATGACAACAATGTAAAGAAAGAGTAGAAGAGAACGGTGGAACAAGAGACAAATAAAGGGAAAAAGGGAAAGAAGGATTTTCCATTATGTGATAATTGTGGAAAGAATCACCCTGGTACTTGCCTAAAAGGACTGGGAGTTTGTTGTAATTGTGGAGAAAAATGTCACCAGGCTCGTGATTTCATGGGAAAGAAAGAGGCTATCAATGTTGAATTCTATAATTGTAGAGAAATGGGGAATTATTCACATGAATGTCCTAAGCATTATGGAAACTTACCTCAGAAAAGGCCAAGGGAGAAAGGCCAAGATTATGCTGTTACTACATATGAAGTAGAATAATTATTGTATTTTTTTTTGTACTCAAGAACTATATTTTGATTAAATGAATGATGTGATATATATAAGGATTGTACTACATTACTAGTTGTTTTTATTAATGTTTTAATATGATGAAGGTAATCATATTTTTAGTATGTGACAATTAGAGAAACTCTACTTTGTTTGTGGAATCTGATGTTACAATTGACTTTGGAATTTAGAGACCTTTTAGAGATAGTATGGATAGAGGTATTTTGGATAACTATAAAGGTTGGAATGGATAAGGTTTAACTTTGGATAGTATTTTTTTAAGCTTAAATAATTTCTGAACATTACTTTTGGAATATTATAATACTATTGTTTTAGGAAAAGGACAACCAGAAGGTCGGAGGATAACCCGTCGCGTCGGAAAAAGATGTAGGAATCGAACCCACAACCATAGTGCGACATGCCTTTATTACCTACCACTATCCTACATGAAGTCCCTGGTTATTAAAAAATAGTTTTCCTAATCTAAATGGTATGTGTTAATATTTGGAACCTTGTACGATTAGGATAAATATAACATTTTTGAGTTCTATTATCTTTTTGAGTGAAAGACGAGTTTGTGGTAGAAATTAGTTGATGTTTGAAACTCTACATTTCAAGTATATATATATATATACCTATCTCTTATTCTATGAAAATTAATTCTTAAAATTTAAGGAAGGTATATTAAAACTAAAATGTGTTATCCTAATACCTTACATTTTGTTGAACTGATGATATTTTCATCATAGATTAATGGCTTCGAGGCCCTCAATTTTACACTTATTTGTGATTGATGTCCTCAATCAATCCCTACAAATAATTACGTTTTTCCTCCAATTATATGTCTCTAATTTCCACAAATGTTCTCCTAATCGTGATCATAATTTGGTGGTGACTTTTTCATTTCCCTTTCCCCCTTATTAAGGCTAAATTTTATTAACCTTATTTCCGATGTGGGTTTCCAGAAAGGTATTTTCTATTTTCAAACCTTTATTTTCAAAGATCACTTTCAAATTGCGAGGATGCAATTTATTGGAGGGGAGAATGTAACACCCCAAGCTTCCATGGTACGCTTCTCTTTCAATAATGCAATAGCTTACATTGTACGCAAGTTCGAGATTCTAACACACCTCGACCAATCAATGTAGTAGTTATGAATAGTAATACCCACTTTTTGAAATTATATAGATTTTATATTTCAATATGGACTTCATTTTTGTATTCGGAATATCGAAATTATCCTAAGTTGATTTTTTTGTAATTTTCTGAGAACTTCCAATTTTCTATGGATAGAGAATATACGTAATAATTTTTTTTAATCAAAATAATATATAGTTATAAATAATACTATTGAGTGGTTTTAAAGTATAATTATAATATATTTTATCCATTTTATGCAATGGTGGTCCTTATAATTAATTTCACTTTGAAATTGGGCATAAACAATTTTCAATCTTTTGATATATATTGTTTCTTAAAAACACGCTATTTTTTGTGACAGTGGGAATGAATTATTAGATTAATTAATTCAACATATATGTCTTGTATTTTGTAAAATAGACATCATTTTTGAATTAGGAATATCAAATATAGCTTAGGGTGAACATTTGGTATTTTTCTAAAAAACATCAATTTTTGATGAATAGTGAAACCACTAAGAGGTAGGTAAAAAACTAATTTTTCGTTTAAATGAAAATTTTCCACTTCAATGATTTGAATTTCAAAAACCCAACAAACCAGGTTCTCATTAGTAAGTAAAATTTGGTTCAATTGGATGAAAATAATTTTTGGTGAATAGTAACTTTTAAATTTTATTAATTGCAATTAAAGGCAATTAGTGTAATTTAAGGTAAATATAATGTTATAATAATATTATATTACCTTTAAACTTATACTACACTTATTGGAAGATTCATGGCCGAAAACTACAATTCATGGGTCAACTTGGGGACCCCATAGAGCCACTTGGGTAATAAAATGATATTAATAACTTTTTATTTAAAGTAAAAATAAAATTGTCACAAACATGTGATGTTTTACTAAAACAATTATTACATGGGGTTATAAAAGATAAAATTTAGACTTTAAATATTCATTGTTAAGATAAAATTATTTCTTACATCTTGGTAAATTTTTTATAATTTTTAGACATTACATAATTTAATTTTTTTATGACACCATGATGATGTAGCGATTACCTCATTAATTAACGATTTAAATAAAATGAAAAGATAATGGAAAATCTAAGACTTACACTTGTCAAAAACCTATTGGATGAGTAGATTTAAAACCCTTATCACCTTATCATATATAATTTTGGGACCTTTAAAATCCGAAACTCATTATATAATAAAAAACATTTCTTAACTTTCCAAAAGTGCCCCTCCTCTCCTCTTATAAAAGTCTTCCACCTCTACCACCTTATTCACACCTTCAAAGCCATTTGTCTCAACCAAACTCCACCCCAATACTCTCTAAAATTCCCTATAATACTCCTAGAAGCCTCAATTTGGGTAGAAGTCTTCCCAAGGAAGCCTTTGGATCAAATGAAAAAGAGTTACCCGATTGTAAGGTAATGTATTATCTTATGTTATTTATTTTATTTTGCTTCTCCAACTCCTTAAACTCTTTTTATTACTTTATTTTGTAAAAAACCCAGTACCATGAACATACTAGAATTTTTTAATGAGAATGATTTTATTTACACTTACACACACCCTCGTGTAATGGTTAAAGAACATACTATTTCTGTGGGTGGAGAATTACTGCCTCATGAAACGATGATTTTTCAATCCTCTTTTAACACCTCTCATGGTGGCCATTAAGATTTCACTATATTTATATATGAAAATTATTAGGTTTATGTTTTCCTTATGCTTGTGTATTTTTCATTTATGGCATACCTTTTTGATTTCCATTATGGGTAAATGTGATAATTTCATTTTAGGAAGTGCGGACTACCACCCCCTCAAACTGATTTGAATCATTCATTCCATATGTGGGAAGTATAAAGGATGGAGTAAATGTTATTATATTTGATATTATACTGGAATTATAATATACCTTTAAATCATTATTATTTAATTTCATTAAATACAAAATATAAATGAAAGTAGAGTTCATGCGTACGTACTACATACCGTCTCCAGGAATGGTGCATTTCATTTCTTACATCTAAGTATTATGTAATATTATAAATTCATGTATATACTTGATATATATGATATATATGATATATACATCATGAATATAATTCTAGATATAATGTATATTTTACCACATGAACAACTTGTAATTATAAGAAGTTTATTTTTGACTCAAGTACCAATGATCGACCAAACAACCGTTATTAACAAAAATAATTACATAATGTTCAAAAATGGTAATAGTTGATATAAAAGGAATAATTAAATTGAAAAAGGTTCTTAAGAAAGTATAAATTAACTATAGTTTTTTTATTCAGGTTATTAAAGAACGATCGAGTCAAGTTGGACACGAGGTAAGGGACTTCGTCTCTATCTCCTTTCATTGAGGAATATTTTGTTTTATACACAACATTCCTTTATATGGTGTATAAACTCCTTTGACAATAACATTTATTCAAAAGGTATCTTTTTATACAAGGAGTTTTTAGTAAATGACAAAAGGAATATTTTTTCTTACTTATAGGACGACAACGACTTCTCCGATGCCGTGACCATTATTTGAGTTTCGGCTTCCTCTACATGCCATAAATTTTTTTAAATGAAAAATCAATACCATGTTTTAATTTTCTTTTCTTTTGGTATTGAAAATGGGTTTGATAATGTTTTTATTATATCAATATGTTGTATTGATATATTGTGATTGAAATGTGGAAATGTTATGTTTCCTTTATACATGTTTTATGTGATACGATTATGTTATGGATTATGATATGTCTACAACTTTTCATATAAGGAATGAATTGGACTTAATAAGTGATGGGTAGAGCTCTCTATAGCTCCTCGATTTATTGGTAGGTCTCATGATACAAACTAGTGTCTTGTTAAGAGGCCTTGGCTACGTGGTTATGATAGTCTGGCATTATACATTCCATCATTATAAAAGTGGTTATAGATATTTCATGTGATTATTTGACTAGTAGAATATCCATGTGAATAATTAAATGGCATTAATTCATTTTATTTTTTCCATATTATGATGAAGTTCAAGTTTGAAAGGCTTTTGATTTAGTTATACATTTCCTTAAATGTTTATGTTTCTTTATGAATGTTTCCACTGTATTGTTATCATTACTAGGCATTTGAGCTCACCCCTTTATTTGTTTTATTTTTATAGGATGTGAAGAAGAATTTTATAAATGTCCTGTAGGGATAGTATGAGGGGATATGAGTGTGGTCTATGGAGACAGTATGTTGTTGTATTCTTTCACATTATGAGGTAATGTAACATTTATGATTGTATCTATTGATTCCAGGGCAACTAAACTAATCAGCCTTTCGAGACTTGATCTATTGTGATTATGCCAATGTTACGTAATAATGCACCGACTCTGGGAAACTCGGGTCAGGTGTTACATTATGACATTGATTTTTTTATGTTTCATAGGTCTGGGTGGGTATATAGAGTAGACCCCATACTTGGTTTGTTGCCTCAGTGTAGTATATTACCTGGTGAGATTATCATAAATAAAACTGATTGTAGTTGTAATTTTAATATGTTTTTTGTTTGATTCAGATGTATTCATGGATGATACATGGGATATAAGGATCATTGGTTGTTGGTGAAACCCTGAGATTGATTTATTGATTATCGATTGAGGTTGGAGTCCTTTATATTACTATGTCTCTTGATACATTGGATTTTATTATGATTATGTAATCATTAATATTATTATCCTTTTAATATGGATTGAAGTTGTATGATATTTTTTATAAAATTGGTTGGTATTGATTTGACATAATAGTCAACAGAGAATGTAAAACCTTCTAAATGGTTCGTTGGTGGAACCATGGTCAAACAAGTGTCGGTTTTCCATCATATGGTTTGTTTTGGTGGTGCGAGTTAGATTCTGTAAGGTAAATGTGATTTCATTGTTATATTTTTTTCAAAGGGATTTTTGTTTAAATGGAAGTATCAAGGGAAAAAAGTGTCTTATGGAAATATTTTTCAAATGTTTTTTCAGAAAAGGAGGGGTTCATCAAGAGGATATCAATGGGGTTTTTTCCTAAGGGATTGAATGAGTATATCCTACTTGTAATTTATTTTTTCATGTGATTCATACATAGGGGTTTGAATTAGATTTTAAAAATAATCAATGGGGGTAGTTTTAGCAATCATTTTGGTCCACTTGACCTTGGGAGGTTTATGATAAGTTTTATAATTATTTGTTTCTGGTGAATTCTTATAATATTTTTGGTTTCGGTATTTGTTAACTATTTTTTTACAATGATGAATATAAGTGTAGTAAATCTGAGAGAGACCTACCCTTGTGTGAATGTTCAGTATGATTTTTTTGGGATTTTGATTGGGTTTACCTTTTTGTGAGGATTTCTAGGAACCTTAGGATTCCTGTGATATGGGTGAGAGTTATTGTGATTGATCAGGGAATAGGTGATATGTTCATTATTTCCATTTAGGAACACATTGATATATTGGATGGTGTGTATTGATACCCTAGTCTTTTAATGGGAGAGCCTCATGTTTGAACTCTATTATGCCCACATGGGTCTTTTGTGAGAAATATCATATGGGGGTTAGAGGTATGGTGAATTAGGTTGAGATACTTGTTTCAATTTCACCACTTAATCCTTAAACTACCTTAATCCAAAATTATCTTATACTTAATATTAATAGGGCCACTCTTATGTTATTATTTTAATGATGATCTGATTGATATTTCAGTTTCCTTTACTTTGATCTAATTTGAAAAATGATTATTTAACCCGCGAACACCAATTTATGTATTATATAATGTAAATAAATCACGAATACATGGCATAAATATTTTAATAGGTTCACCTATACTAGGTTAATCTAAGGAGTATATAACAACACGTTTACCGTGTTCCAAATTTCAATAATATGGTTGTTCTGTAGTGGATTTAGGCTAGGGAACTCTAATCCAAGGGTCACTCCCTTTAAAATGATTCATGTACAGTTCACTACCTCCCTAGTTTCACTCCTATCTCAATGATATATGGTATTATCACTACTCACCAATAGGGATACTCCCTCCTTCCTCTCTTTTTCCAACTAATAACAGAGGGATACCAATTTGGAATAAATTCCAAGGCAGGGCTTCTATATATTTTCATTGCACCATGTATGGGTAGGTGATCATTTATCTTCAAAATAATTTTTCACACATGACATGTAAAATATTCCATGAAATTTTTTCACTTCCCTAAATGATATCATATGTGTCTTTAATGACTAATTCATAATGTTAAAGGTCTTTAATGAGTTCCTATTCACATTACTCATTGTTTACATAGTGTGAATATCTAATGGACACATTCACACAAATTATATTTATGTAAGTATGTAAATATAAATTTATACACAAGAACTGAATAATGTTTAGTTATTTTTTGGTATACTATTATTCACACAATGAAAAGGGTCACACGAACAATATATTCACAGAACTCAGGGGGTTTTATATGTAACTTTCACAACACAATGGTTCACGTAACCCTTTTGTATAACATCCCCTTTGATAATATACTAGTGTTTGGAAATCATATTATCTTCAAGAAAAATCTATTAATTCTATATATTCAGTTCTCTCTTCATGTATTTTTTATTTATAAAAAACATAACCCTTTTCATTTTGTAAAACCCTTTCATCATGCGACTCTATTTCATGAAAACATTCTATTTGATTATTGATTCTATTTCACCAAAATTAATTAATTCACCCAACTCCAAACATATATGAGATTAATCCTGGTTTGGACTATCATTCATTATTTACTATCCATTTCTATGAAATCTTACCTAGTAACTTCAATCACAACTAAAAAACAACAAAAAAATTCTTCATGAATATTGGATGTTATTTATACTATGAGCCCATTATCATGGTATATATCTACCAATTATTTATTCCCACTATTCCCTCAACACCCCTTTTTCATGAAATTTCCATTTCACTAATGTCAATTCATTTGTGAAACTGCACAATTACACTAGAATTCACCTATTTTTTGTGATAATTCATTATTTCCATCAATTTTTTTGTAATAAAATTATGAAAATTTTACATCACCTTTAAAAAATGGATAATATTTTGGGGAAAAAAATAACTTTAGGATGGAGGCATAGGGTAGTGTTAGTGAAGGTGTGTGTGTGGGGGGGGGGGGGGGTTGTCAAAGGTAGGAGTGAAGGGGGCAGGTGGGGGCAGTGTGCAGGGGGCAGTAGGGGGGAAGGTGTAGGGATAGGGGATGAGTGTGGGTAAAAGATGGGGGTGAAGGGGGAATGGGGGTTCTGTGTAGGGGTATGGGGGGTGTAGGGTGGATGGGATAATTAGGGGGGAAGGTGGGGGGGGGGGGACTGGGAGTTAAGGGTTGGGGGATAGTGGGGGTGTTGGGTGGGTGGGGGTAGTATGTGGTGTAGGTAGGGGGAGTTGGGTTTAAGGGTTGGGGGTGGGTAGTTGGAGGGAGGGTGTAGAGTAGGTCTAGGAAGTAGGGGGTGCCTGTGGGGGTGCAGGTGGGGGGGGGTGAAGGGTAGGGTGTGAAAGGGGCAGGTGGGGGATGAGTAGGGGTATTTGGGGGTAGGGTGGATGGGTTAAAAGAGTAAGGGTGGAGGATAAGGGAGGTTAAGGTTTGGGAATGGGGGTAGTGCAGATGAAGGGAGTAGGGGACAATGTGCATGGGGAAGTGGGGTGCAGGGGGGTGGAGGGTGGGTAGGGTTTTGATAGGGGTGCATGGGGTAGGTGGGGTTACAGGTGGGGGTAGGGAGAAAGGGGTGAAGGGGTATCTGGGGGTAGGGGGTACATGGGGGGGGGGGGTCAATTTTGGGGCGTAAGTGGGGTGGGGTAGTGGGGGTTTATGGAGAGGGTTGGGGGTAGTGGGGGTTAAGGGTGGGGGTAGTTAGGGTGAAGGTTGGGGGTGAAGGTTGAATGTGGGGTGTGCCAGTTGGGGGTGTGTAGTGTACATGGGGCATTGGGGGTGGGGGTGGGTAGTGTTAATGGGGTAAGGGGTAGTGGGGGTGCAGGTGTGAGGGGGAAGTTCGGGTGGGGGTGAAAGGGGCATTAGGGGTGGGTTGGAGAAAATGGGGGGGGGGGTGAAGGGGGAGGTAATATAATATAGTTCGAGTGGGGGTTGGGAGTGGTGGTGAAGGGTGGGGTGGGGGCAGCGGGGGTAAAGTGGGCAGGGGTAGGGGAATGTTTGCAGGGGTTACTGGGGGTGTAGGGGTAGTGTAGAGTTTGTTGAGGGTGGGTGTGGTAGTGGGGGTGAAAAGGCAAGGAAGGGGGGTGTAGAGGGTAGGGTGGGGGCAGTGTTTAGGGGGGTATGTGGGTATGGAGGGGGAGTAGTGTTTTTAGTAGAATCAATACATGTTTACATTACGGCATTCAACATATTTTGGCTGGACAAATTAATCTGAACAATTTGTAATTTTTTTTTACTTTGTTCATTTATTTCTAATCACAAGGGAAACATTAGATTCTTATAAAATGTTGGGGAGGTGGAACGTGGGGGTGAAGGGGGTAGTGAAGTTGGTGCAGGGGGTGTGTAAGGTGTAGTGGGGGTGCAGTGGGAAATGGGGAGTGTGGTTGAAGGGTGGGGGGTAGTGGGGGTGAAGGGAGTGGGGGGGGGGAAGTGTCCAGGGGGGAATTATGGGGGATGTGTGTATGGGGTAGTGGGTGTCTGTGTGTGTCGGGTGGGGGGGAGGTAGTGTTTTTAGTAGAGTAATTTTTTTACATTACTCCATACAACATCTTCTGGCCCAACAAATGTATCCGAACAATTATATAATTTTGTATTAGTTTGTTCATCTGGTTCCAATTACATGGTAAAAATTACATTTCTTATTGAAGGGTGGGGAGGGGGGAAGTGGGGGTGAAGGGGGTAGGGGTTAGGGTGGGGGTAGTGTACAAGGGGTAGTAAAGGTGTTGGGGTGAAGGGGGTAGTGGGGAGTGGGGGTTAAGGGTGTGTGTGGGTAGTGGGGGTGAAAGAGGTAGGGGTAAGTCTATAGGGGTCAAGGCAGGGGAAATGGGGGTGCATCGAGAAGTGTGATTGTGGGGGGGGGAAGTGTTTTTAGAAGAATCAAAACATGTTTACATTACTCCATACAACTTCTTTGGGCTGAAAATTGTATTCAACCACATTTGTAATTTTGGCATAGTTTTTTTATATGGATCAAATCACAAGGGCAACATTTTGTTGCTTATTTAAGATATTGTGTACATATTTTATTAGTTTCTACATGTTTTGCAGAGATCCGTAAATTTCTTTAAACAATAGACTACAACTAAAGGTGTTTTCACTAGTTCCCCATTATACATGCTTCAATTTTCTCTTTATTTTCTATTTTATAGTGTGTGTAGGGGATTGGAAGAATATTTTGAGTGTGGGGGGAGGGGGGTTGTATGTCCAAGCTCCCAGAGACATTTTCTTTCTTGATAAATATAGAATTATCAATAAAATTAAAGGAAAATGAAGAATTTTCACTTCTTAAATCATTTATGGTTCATATTTAAAATGTTTATCAAGATTTATGGATTATAAAACAGAATGGGGGAAATATAAGATTGTACTAGTTGTACATTTCATAATTTTTTTTGATAATTATGTTTTACATCCCCTACAAAGAGTAAAACATTAAAATTTTAATTGAAATTATGTTTAAATTAAGAGATTAAAATTCCATAGGGTTGAAGTTTTTGTTAGTCATTAATATTTTTTCCAAGGAGAATAATATTGGTGTGGAAAGGTAAAGTATTTTATAAGGTATTTTTTATCAACCCACTAAATAAGAATAATTTACTTCCATAATAAACAGATGAAAAATTAAACAAAATTAAACAATTGAAGAGATGGTCATCATGTTTCATGAAAAGAATTGAAGTGTAAATGATGTTAATATTGAGGTTTTAATAAGTTCAATGGATAGATTATTCTAGCCTAGAGTTAAAGAATCCATACATAGAGTACATAGTATATTGGTTACTAAAATATGTTTTCAATATATATATCAATATTTTTTAAATGGATGAAGTGAAATATATAAATTTAGTGTTGGTGGATCTCATTGAAAAACTCTAATTTAGTAGTTACGTGCTAATAAGATTCTTAGTTATTTTTTTAAGGATTTTGAATTTATTTTAAATAGTCATATAATTATCTGGTGACATTTTTAGATGATTTGAAATCCATGTGTCAGTTTATAGTGAATTTAAATTAGTTGTAGAGTAATCTTAAAAAGCATATAATATTATGAAGAAAAAAAATTAATAAAGTCTACATTGTTTGGAACAATATTCGAGTCCCTGCGTGAGAAATGTTTACATGTGTATAACTTTGCAAGTCCCAACATTTGACTTGTCGTGGAAAATGAATATGAATTTTCTACCAAGAATTTGACATGGAATGATTCACTGTGTGAGGGAAATTGAAAAAATGAATTTTCGTTACATTAAAAATTAAATACATATTTTTCAACTTAGATGATGAGGGAATTATAAAAAAATCCTTTATTAATGATCATATTATTTAGTACTGGGATGTACATATCAATCTGAATAATATTTATTCATTATTGGTTATTGATTAGTGTATCATTTATCTTAAACTGTTGACACACTAATCACATATATATAAGAATGTATTATATGTCATTTATTTTACCACTATTAAATTATAGGTAGTTTCTTTTCATGAGGTGATTATATCCACCACCATCGACGATAGTGACTTCTACATTGGATTTGGGTATGTTTTATTCCATTTTTATTCTTTGGTCTAATTTTAATAAGGGTTTTTTTTTGGGTTACATGTATTTTTTTAGTTCGTTTTGGATCTCATTCAGGTGGATTCCAGTCACCGTTGGTGAAGGATTACATGTGTATTAATTTGTAGGAATATACATAAACAAGTTTTCCTTTTACATATTTACTCAGGGTAATATAAATATATATATCGGTGATAGGTGTTCGTATATGTAGATATGAAAAATGCATACATTTGTTAGTGTAAAAGGGTATATAGATGTATAAAAATATATTTAAAGGCTCCCTTGTTCATATTTGGCTATGAAAATATGTACATAAGGGATAGGTGAACTTATATATTTGTAAAGTTTCATATGTGGACAATTCAAAAAAAAGGAAGATGTGAGTTACCATCATGAAAAGAAACATTCCTTGATGTTGGGGTTGGTTTCCTCTATCTAAGCCATTAATTTGAATTCTATAATTTCTTTATTGTTTAAATTTTTTCCCCAAATTACATGATTTTTTTTAAAACTAGTTTTCTAATAACCACATGATTTGTCATGGAAATAACTATTTATGGGATCCAAGTGTATGGGATTATAATTTATTTTAATGTCATATCTTGTGTATCCTAATATGATGAAAGGAAACTAATATAAGGACAACACATAGCTTGATTCTTGTTTATCATAGGATAAAAAATTATATCTATATCCTCATTATGTAATCATAATCTTATTATGAATAAAAAATTTATTTAATTACCAATACCACCTATGAATTTAGGTCTAACACTTACAGATGGGTTTCCCCTAATATTCCTGTTTTATGATGACAAATGAAATTAGTACCGGGGGGGTTAAAAAGGTGTGAAATCGGGTTAATGGGGTGTGTATAGGGGTGTGTTCGGTAATGTTGCAAGGAGAAGGGGTGTAAAAGAATCTGTGGAAAAGGTTAGGGGGAGGGTGCAGGTAGGTGGTGTAGGGGGGCATGTGGTTGGGTGGGGGGTGGTTTAGGGGGTGGAATGGGTGTTTCTAGGTGTGTGTAGGGGTAAGGGGGTGTGTTGGGGGTATGGGAAAGGGGTGGTCTGGGTTATATTTCAAGGTACAAGGGGCGGGAGTAGGGGGTGTGTAGGTGAGTGGACATGGGGAGGGGGTGTGATGGGTTCTGTTGCAAGGGGAATAGAGAGGGTTCGAGGGGTGTTCAATGGGTGCATGTGGGGTGGGGGGGGGGTTCTTAGTTCTATTTTAAGGGGGATGAGGTGTGTCGAGTTCTATTGCTAGGTGGAATGGTGTGTCTTGTTTTTTGTTTCAACGAGAAGGGGGGGGGGTGCATAGTGTGTATGGGTTGTGTAGGGGGTGTGGTGAACACTGTCCATGTTAATTTCTTAATGATTTTCCTATTTAATGATTTCATTATATAAATCCATATAAGTGAGAACTCTAAAATATAACTATATCTAAGAAGGTGATCACTTTATTCAACTAATAAAATATGTGGTTTAATGTTTATTGGATCATCACTTCATGATCAATTTATTGGAGGATCACTAATAAGGTAATGGGTCCACTCACTCTTCACTAGTTTGTTGATTTATTGTATCACTACAAATATGGGTAGGGACTCACTATCTCACCACTAGTGATTTCACTTATTAAATCAACACTAACAAGGGTGTGATCTTACATTAATTTCAAAAGTTGGTTGATTTATTTCCTAATAAAAAATAAGGGTATGAGTAAATTTTCTTGTCACTAGTTGGTTTATTTATTATCATTTCCCCAATAATGTATTGATTTCACTGTCTTATCACCAATAAAATTATTTATTTTCCTATCACCAATAGTTTTATATGTTCATTGGATTATCTATTGTAGGTTGATTTATCAACTTATCTCCATTAATGGTATGGTTTTAGTTAAGGCATCTATTCTGGAGGATATCAAATTTCAGATCCTTTGAATGCATTAATGATTTCAAGGGGATTCATTGCCTTGGAACCAATGAAATAAATCTTCAACTATCTCCTCACTAACATAGGAATTTATTTAGAAACTAATCCTTAGAAAAAATATTAACTTATATGGATATAATGCAGATTTTATACCATCAATTAAAGATTAGGGACTGGTGCGAGGCACTACAGGGTTTGTATGAGAGGCTGGAAGGCTGGTATGAGGGGCTGTAGGGGTAGCTGGTATGCGCTGGTATACAGCTGGTATATGAGGTTGCATGCTAGGTTATTAAGGATAAATATGACTCTATCAATAATTTTAAATAGCGGTTATAGAGCTACTTCCATGTTTTTTACCATGGCTATAGGTATAGAGCCACAGTTTTAAACTGTGGTTGCATCTGTCATGTAATTTCTCTATAGAAATGGTTTGAAACTATAGTTATAGTTGTGGCCCTAGAGCAACACAAATCGTGGAAACATTTACCCAAACCATGAATATTACTTATAGCTATGGTTTTGTGACCTATATCCATGGTTTAAAAAAGTGTTTATAGACTAAATTTATATTAGTGAAAATTGATTAAAAATATCATAAATTTAGAAATGAGTCGAGAAGATCTAATCTTTCATTATCTTAAAATGGAATAAATATTTTCGGATTATAGTGTAGTACTCAAACTACCTAGCTCCTCATTTTGGTAAATTATAAATTTCTACCACTGTTACGCATGAAGCATAAATATATAATGTCTTCTCCATTTATATCTCAACTAAATCAACCATATAATGATATCGATGTCTATTTTGAGCCATTAATTGATGATCTAAAATTGATTTATAAAACATATGTTAAAATGTATGATGATAATAGAACTAAATAATTCACATTTAAGGGTGAGGCTTTATGGGATGATAAATAACTTGATTCTTAAGAAAAGTTTTCAGGATACAAGATACAAGGAATATTGGTGTGTCACATTTGTGAAGAATGATGTCACCCAATTTAGTTGAAACATTTCTTGAACGATTTATTTTTATAACATCAGAAATTTTTTCCTTGAAAACATGAATACCAATCTTGGTTGATAAAATTCGGAATACCGAATAAGGTACAGAAACATCGCCACTAACAAGTGATCAATTATTAAATAATGAAAAATATATTGAATCAGATTTTGATGATCCATTTTCGAAAAACCATATGAAATCATGTTGTAAAAAGTGACCGATTTTTTATAAATTTCTATATTTGATAGGATTCTATAGGATATATTTTCTATATTTCATTAGTATATAAAAAATGTATTTGATAGTGTTACTGGAATGTTACTAAATATTAATAAAAATGTAAAATATGATATCAACTCTAGGTTGGACATCATTAACATGGGGAAAAGGGAAGAGTTGGCACCTGTGAAGGTAATTGGTGGAATTTTTTCCTCCAACAACTTATACTCTATCCATACACGAAAAAAATTCAATATACTATTTTGATTAATGGTCTAAATATTAATGAGTGGAATTAATCAATTCTCAATAATTCCATGTCAATGAATAATTTTATGTTATAGGGAATAAAATCGCACAACTATCATGTTTTGATGCAAGATTTGATTCCATTTATTTATGTTTCATTATGACTTAAAATGTGGAACAAATATTATATAGACTCAGCTTATTTTTTCAAATCTATATAAAGTAAATTTATATACATGAGAAATTTTAAAATCACCAAAAATGATATTATAGTCATATTATGTGAAGTATATATTTTCTTACAAAAATTATTCATTAATATAACGGGACATCTAATGGTTCACTTGGTTAGAGAGGTTCAACTATGTGGTCTAATCCATTATAGATGGATATACCCCATTCAATGGGATTTGAATATTTTATAAGGATATGTCAAAAATTGATGTTGAAAAAAAGGTTTTATCACATAAGGATATATTATTGAAGAAGATTATAAATTTCGTATAGATTACCTATAAGATAATGGCAATATTAGTCTCCCAAAATCTCATCATAACAGACACCTTTTGTGCGATGGTATTTTGGAATATATTTTGTTAGAAATACTTTCAAAAAGAGAAGGTAATAACAACTTTAAATTTAATATTATATAGAAGATATTGATCCATACTTTGAAGCCTATAATGAAATTATTAGATATTTAAATCCATAAAGTGATGAAGGATGAATATCAAATACACATAATTAATAGTTTATAGGATTTTTCCAAGATAAAAATTATTAAATGTTTCCTAAAAATATTAATTCAATTTATGAATGACTTTGATAGATATCCAGGGACTAAATAAAAATTATATATATTACACTAGTTTTGTAATCATTTGTTATACTTTCTATACAATATATCATGATGACTGTAGTATGATTCAAAATGGTGGAGTTATTATTATAGAGAAAGCGATCATCATTTCTGGTTTCAAGGATTGAAATTGAATTAATTTGAATATGGAATATTTCATCCTTATTGAATAGATATACAATTTTGATTATTCATATTTTCATGGGATTATTATCCCTTTACAATGGGATTAAAATAAGAATGCAGTTAAAGTGGATATAATGGGCTACATGATGGTGAATTCTTGTGTGGAAGGGAAAAATAATATCCATTAATAATGTAATTATAAGAAATGAAAATATTTTATAAATAAGATCCCGAAACAAGAATTTTTTATTTTCTCATTAGAGTCTAAAAAACTATAGGGTTAGACGCAAATTCAAGTGAGGATGACTATTTCATTGGAAAAATAAATTCAGTTAATGGAGGTACCAATATAGACAATGTCTTATACATTATAGGGGACAATAAATATGGTATTTAGATTTTAATGTTATTTGTAAAAGAAAAAAATGTATAATAATACAGATGATCTATAAAATACTTTTTGGAAAAAAATTATAGAAGTCATACTCTTTTTGATTCATACAATATAGTGGTAAACTCAGTAATCATTTCACATAATATATATTTTTTATGAATTAATTTTTATTGTTTTTTAAGAATAACTAGATGTTGATCACACAAAATCTAGATACCCAAAATATTTATTTTTTGGATCTAATGAATGTATATCCAAAAATTTTACCACAAGTGATGTGTATTTTGAATTTTTAATAAATTGTAATAAACATTTTATAGTTAAAATTAGAATTATATGCTTTGTTAAGTAATTTAACAATATTTTTGTATGATATGAATTTAAAATAGTATAGACTAAATCATTTCATGAAGTTGGTGACTAAAAATAAAAATCCTATGTATTACTTAAAATGGAAACATATCAAGATATATATATAAATATTTGACTATTAAAATATATTTAAAAAATAATATATTTTTATTCAATGTTTTTACAGTGACTATTTCAAGATAAAATGAAATTATTATGGATATTATGTCTAAATATTTGTGATATAATTCATAAATCATGAAAAGACTGATGGCTTCGAATAGTTAATTTCAAAAGATAATTGAAATTTCATTAAAAATATATTATAATAATTGTTTTTTTAATTTCTCAGTAAAATCAAGATTTATGACACCACCAAATATCAGAATAAGACTTAATTTTATTTAGAGATGAGTTGGACACATACATGGTCTTAGAATGTTTACTGATAATAAATTTAGGTTATTACCTACTATGTTTGATATATAGTATGGGTTAAGACCTTATAAATATATTTGGTGTGTGAAAAATTATTATGAAAATTTTTATATATTATTTTGATCTATTTATCTTGTAGAATCACAAAAGATTAAACCAATTTTGTATCAAATGAAAAAAACATGGTGTCAGAATGTATACATGCATCAAGAATATGTGACTTTCTACTACTTATATAGTTAATTTTTTCTTTATTTTATATATTTTTAGTTAATTTTCCTATAATTTATAGAATAAAATTACAAAAACTCCATATTTAGGGGTCCATCATGGTTGGTGGTAAATTATAAAAGAAAATAACAACAGAATGCTTTCACTATGATGGGTGCTGGAAGAATATGGGCTGTTCAATAATCAAACAGATGCATGATATAATATCAAAATATTCCTATGAAATCCATACAAGTAACAAATCAAGGTTAAATAAGTTATATTGAATGATTAAAGTTGATTATTTTAAATTAACATCACGTGAAATTAAATCATCCCACCATTATATGACATATAATATCACAATTAAGATTATTAGTGTTTATCTATACCTTATTATATATATAGAATATTTTCACCTTCTCCCCATAAAAAAATATTTCAAATGGTTTGAAAATAATTTCAATTTTCACATTCATTATGTAAAATGATCCATGTTTAGAAGCTCATTAATACAAAAATCACCATCATTATCAAAATAAAATACTTGAGGATATGGATGTTCCCATTTTGAGGAAATAATAATAATGATGTTATGTTAAAGTTTATCATCACCCAAAATATTTAATAGGATATAATAATTTATAGAATAATATAAAATTAATTAATCGATGAGCTATATTTTAGTTCCATTTGGTTGATATAAAGGGCTATGTTGTTTTTAATACTTTCAAATGGGTAAAAAATTGAAAGAGTTTTGTGATTCTAAAATTACATTAAGGTTCACATTGAGGATTTCCCATCAAATAAGGTAAATGGTTTATCTTAATGTTTGTGGACTCTATGATTGAGAAAGGGAGATATTTATTTAACAATGTTCCATAGAAAATCAAATGTAAATATTTATTTTAGTTCAATTAAATAATTATAATAGATTTACACTAATGGTTAATGTTTTATAGGAATAAATAATGTGATACACACATTTTTTATAATATATAAATTTATAATGTGTTATGGAAGTTTTTTTATAAATTAAGAAGGAAAATGTTTAAATATGAGATTTAAACCAACCAAAAAGGATAAACATTTTTATGGTAATTTATGGTAATACATGAATGTTATGTTCTTGTATAGTGGTTAAATATATCATATTATAGGGATAAATATTTTAAATTATCTCATATGTATCTATTTTTTGGGATTCAAAAATGTTATAGTTTGGAATCATATTTTAATACAATGGGACTAAGAATTTGAATTATATCTGACTAATGAGTTTTATAATTTTAATGCATTATAAAGGGGAAACCAAAGTTTAATGTTGAAAATGTAGTGTGAAAAAAAATTTATGTTGATATTTATAGTTTATAGACATTAATAAAGAAATATCATAATGTTAATCATCATCTCTGTATTGTGATATTTCATAATGATTAAGGTCATGTGGTATGGAATGCTGAAGGAAGATTAATTCCATATTATATGGTCCGATGTATTTTATTTTAGGTTCATATAATATTGAATAAATTCCATTTGTCTTACCTTAATATGATCAATAATAATTATATTATAGATTAATTATATATATATATATATATATATATATTTAATTTCCTTTAGTTTGATTTTCTCATAATTTTATCTATTTTATGTTAGTTTACCAATCATTTTATCCAATATTTATTTTTTCATTTTTCTTAAATGTAATAATGAAATCATTTCATCAACATGGATGATTCACTCATGTACTATGATCATGCACTCAAAAAGGATGGTACACGTATGATTATGAAATTCTGTACTTATTCCCCAATGCATTCAAGAGTACGAGTTATCAAATTTTAATATGCATAGATGAAAGAAAGTGTTGAATACTATAGTACAAGAAGACATGGTGGAATCAACCATACATAAAGAGATACACACAGTTCCTAGTATGACTCAAATTGTGTGTTTTTAGTTTAAAATTTTAATTTTATTGATGCTTCGTTTCATATTTCTATTTAATTTATTTTTTTACAGTGCTAATAACATAATATTTTTTCAAATAAGTAGTTTTTTTTAATCAATTTGGGTTAATTTTTTTCAAATATTTTCATTCTTCTAAGATATGGTCTTTAGGGTTTCTACTAAGATAATTTCAAAAATGAAATGGGTCAAGAATGTGGACAACCATCATGAAATAGTGAATTTCTACCAATTATTTAATTAACTATTTCTTAAATTTTCTACTATTTTTAGTTATTTCAATTATCATTTTTTCTAATTAATTTTATTTTTTCACATATCTTTTGGGAGGTCATATTATTTATTCAAAAATTTATAACAAGACAAAAAAGAAAAACATGTTTTTTCTAATATAAGAGGAAACCCCATGCTACCTGAAACAAGTAGTTTTTGAGGCAACATGAGTGTTCTTATTTTATAAGAATAGGAAATGTTCACTCCTTTTAAGGTTTTTAAATATAGTTAAAAGCAAAAACCCTTTCACATAATTAAATATACACATCTAAATTTGATACATAGTGTGATCAGTATGACTTAGACTACATATTTTTAGTTTAAAATTTAAATTTTGTTTCAAAACAATCATCACATACTCAAAATTAAGAAAAATCATTAATATTGTTCTGATACATTATGAATACAGTGGATAAGTCATTTTTGTTGTGTAGGAATCAACCACACCTCAATCCGACACACGGTGTGGCTGGTATAACTTCATGAGTGTCTTTTTATTTAAAAATGTTATTTTATTAAAAAATAAAATGACATAAAAAAATATGAAAACGCAATTGGATTGTTTTAAAACTTTAAGAAAATTATTTTTAATTAACTTGTGACATATATAAATCAAATACACCCTAATCTAATACATGGTGTGCTTGGTTTGAGTCAAAGTTTTTATTATTAGTTTAAAATTGATATTTTAGTTCAAAACGCGAGTCAATCACTGAAAATAGAGAAAATATTCTCATATTGTATTAATAAACTAGGAAAATAAATCATAATTCATTTTTGATTTTAATAATAAATATGACATCAACTGACAAATGATTTTACTCGTATGACTCAAACATCTTGCTTTCAGTTTAAATTGACATTTTAGTAAAAAAAAGTAACATAATCAAAACCAATAAAACATAGTTATATTATTGGATTCATTAGAAAAACAATCCAGAAATCATTTCTAACATGTATTAATCAACCTCATCTCAATTTTATGCCTGGTGTGACCGGAATGACTCCAATTCTGCCTTTTATTTTAAAATTGACATTAATTTTAGTTAGAAAGATAACCAACATACTAAAAAATGATAAAACCCAATCATATTATTTCATTTAATTTAGAAAAAAAATACACATGTAATTTTTAATGTGTAGGAATTAGCCTCAACACAATCCAATACTTGATGTTCCCGATATAAATCAATGTGTCAATAATTAGTTAAAATATCCATTTTTTAAAATGTTCCAATCCCTAAAACATATGAAAACATACTCATATTGTCATTATTATTTTATAAAAACGATTCATAAGTTATTTTGACATGTATAAATTAATATAACTTCATAACAGTTCATGATGTGTACGATATGACTCCATGTGTGTGTTTCCAATTTAAAATTAAATTTTATAAAAAAAGATTTATTATGTACTCATAAATAATAAAAAACATAGTAATGTTTTTATACATTATAAAAATTAATAATAACACATTTATAACATGTAGGAATCATCTTCGAAACAATTTGATTTAGGTTTTGACCGATATGACTTAAAGTGTGTCTTTTTATTTAAAATTGACATTAATTTTAGTAAAAAATATATGTGACATTATCAAAACCAAGAAATCACATTCGCATTATTTTAAAACATCAGGAAAATGATCCACTTGTCATTTGAGATAGGTATGAATTGTCCATGGCTTAATCAGATACATAACATGCTTGATATGAATCAAAGTGTTAGTTATCTATTTAAAAATGAAATTTTATTTCAGAAAGTGACACTCACCAAAGTATTAGTAAACGTTCTCAGATTTTTATGATTTTTTTAAAATGTTTCATAAGTAATTTTTTACATCTAAAAACCAGTCTCATTTACAATTTAGAAATGATGCGACTTGTATGACTAAATGTGTGTGTTTCTAGTTTAAAATTTCATATTAGTAAGAGATATAAGTGACGTACTCAAAATATAGATAAAACATTCATATATTTTGATGCATTTGAAAAAAATAACTATTTCTATTTTTGATGTGTACGAATCATCCAAACCTCAACATAATGCATGATATAACTATTATGAATCTAAGTGTTTCATTTTATCTAACATTGATATTAAATTTTTTTATAAAAGCCAAATGACATAATCAAAACTATGAAAAAACATTCAAATAGTTTTTATACTTTACCAAAATTATTCATAAGTCATTTTAAAATATATAAATCACACACACCTTAATCTGATGCATGACGTTCCTAATATGACTCAAAGTGTCCGTTATTAATTTAAATTTGACATTTAAGTTCCAAATGTCTCACTCACTGAAAACTGAAAAATCACACTAGGATTTTCCTAATAATTTACTAAAATTATTCATAAGTCATTTGGGACATGTAGGGATCAATATCACTTTAAAATGACACCTGATGTGACCAGTATGACTTAAAATTTCTATATCTAGTTTGAAATGAAATTTTAGTAAAAAGAAAAAGTGACATACTCAAAACTAAGTAAAAAA
Source organism: Viscum album (assembly GCA_963277665.1). Taxonomy (NCBI): domain Eukaryota; kingdom Viridiplantae; phylum Streptophyta; class Magnoliopsida; order Santalales; family Viscaceae; genus Viscum; species Viscum album. Next base: position 2,068,651,463 of record OY728132.1, read on the forward strand.
ATTATGATTTTAATTGATACATTAGGGAAAGGCTACATAGGTCATTTTTTCATGTAGGAATCATCCGAACCTCAATACAATTCACCATGTAACTTATATGACTGTAAGTGTGTCATTTTATTTAAAATCGAAATTATTTTTCTTTAAAAGTCAACTGATATACTAAAAATTGAGAAAAAAATTAGGATTTTTTTGATACTTTAGTAAAATGATAAATAAATAATTTTTGGTTTTTATAAATTAGGTGAAAATAAATCCAATACAATATGTTCTTGATATTAATCAAAGTTTTTATTATGAGTATAAAATTTAATGATTAGTTAAAAAAGTATCCCTGAATGGATACCAAGAAAACACACTCATATTTTCTTAATAATTTATGAAAACATTTCATAAGTAAATTTTGACATGTAAGAATTAGTAACACATTAAAATGACACACTATGTGACCTGATTGACTCAAACTGTGTGGTTCTTGTTTAAAATGACATTTTATTTCAAAAAACAAGTGACAAACACAATTCTAACAAAAAACATTCCCATTATTTTGATAATTTAGTACAATGATCCATAATTCCTTTTTTATGTGTAGGAATCCTCTAAACCTCAATATGATGCACTGTGTGACTATTATAACCCCATTTTGTCTTCTTATTCAAAATTGAAATTAAATTTTTTATAAAAGACAATAGTCAAAATCAACACTGAGGAAACAAATTTGGACTATTTTGATACATTATGAAAATGATCCATATTTCATTTGGGACAAGTAGGAATCAGCAGTACCAAAATTGAATACACGATATTCCCAATATTACTCAAAGTGTCTGTGATCAATTAAAAATTTAAAATTTAGTTTGAAAAGTGTCCTTTAATGAGAACTACAAAAACACTATTATATTGCCTTAATAATTTATCAAAACTATTCATAAGTCATTCTTATGTGTAAGAATCAGTCTCACATCAAATCGACACACAATGTGACTAGTACGACTCAAAGTGTTTGGCTCCAGTTTAATATGGAATTTAAGTAAAAAAATAAGTAGAAAATTAAAGATCGAGAGAATTAATTAATATTGTTTTGATACTTTATGAGAATAATTAATAATTAATTTGTAATGCTTATGAATCATCTATACCTAAATCTGATTCATGGTGTGACCGATATGACACCAAGTACATGTTTTCAATATATAAGTGTCATTTTAGTTTAAAAATAACATCTCATTTCTATGACTTGGAAAATGATCCTTTATTGTTATATAATACTGCTGTATGATATTAATTAATAAATTTACATATGATTTTTATCATATAATTATTTAGTTACTTTTGATAGTGGTAATTCTTTAAGATGAAAATGAAATGGCATGACATGAAATAATCAACCACAACTCAATATGTTACGTAATGTTCTTGGTATGACTCGATGTTTAGTTTAAAATTAACACCTTTTTATAATTCATTTATCTATTGTATTGCTAATAATAGATTTTTTTTCTAAAAAATGTGCATTTTTTTCTTAAGAAGGGTTTGTTTTTTGGTAATAGTGTGAGTTAGATTGAGGGGTCACATATAAAGCAACATCGATGTTTTTAATTATCTGTGATAATTTTTACTTTCTCATGAAATTTTATAATATAGTGTATGTAATTTTTATAATATATTGTTTTTTTCTTATATTTGTATTGTAAAAATTATTTCATTTATGATTTGTATTTTTATATATTTTTTCTATTTTTTGGTTCTTCAATGAGCTGTAAATTTAATAGCGCACTATATAATTTCCATTTACCAGTGTTACTAAATGTTCTTATAATGACATCCTTGATCAACACTAATAAAATTTCTAATTAAGGGTCCTTATTAGTAATTTTATAATCACTGATAAAGGACACCATCTTTAGTGATATATAAAAGCATTGTTATATAGGTTCCTTTATTAGAACATTTAAAATATCTATAAAAGAACCATTTATCATAAATTTTATTGCTAATAAATAACCCCTTTATCATTGATTTTATAGCTATGATAAAATAACATGGATTTTAATTGTACTCTCATAGTCAATGTCTTTTGTGTGATGATAAATGCCAATTTTCCCGTAGTTAATGGGTGTTTTGTAGTAGTTAATTATCTTCCAATAATAGTTTTCATGGTAATTCATATTTTATAGATATGTAATTAGCTATGAGAGAGCCCATGGGGATGTAAATCCTAGATCAATCAACTTATCTCTAGAAATTTTGTGTTAGTAATGATTATCTATTTTTTACATACTTCAGGATATCAAGGTTTATTTTAACATTTCCCAAAATATTGACTAGGGTTTTGAGTATTCATAACTATATCCCAAAAAAATAACTATAAATGTATTGAAAAATGAGATGCCCTAGATGGAATATTCTCAAAATCTGATTTCTACATCACTAATTATTTACAGATTCAAGAGGAATTTCTAGGATTACATGGGTTACCAAATGATGATAATATAGAAGTATCACATCGCAAATACATACCGATCAATCCAGTAGATTGATTGGAGGTGTGAAAATTGATCATTTCCCTATAAAAAACTAATGAGCTAGCGGTTAAAATTGATAATACCCTTTATCCATTTGGTAGAGTAGTAGAAATGAGATGGATTGATTCACTCAATATTGATGGTAAATAATAAACTACTTATATTTATCATTCGTACCTATTGGATGATGGCTATATTTCTTATTATTAGCAATATTAATACTATTAATATCTATAGATAATAAAATAGGAAAATATTCTACTCCGCTATCATAGTTATCAGAGACACTAGGGTGTATTGAAAATATTGAGTTCATGTTCATATTATAAAACTTGATGATGGATTGTATTCAAGTAACCCTACTGGGTTCTAGTTCAAAATATGGTCTCTTGAACTCCATAAATCCATGAGACTAATAGTGTGGTAGGTCATCATACCGTTTGTCCATGATACCTTCATGAGATGAATGTATCATAAAATCCCCAAGCATAAACACATGATTATCAACCACTAGTACAATCGGATTGAATACAGAGTGATCAATGAAGTCATTAAAAAAACCATTGATTAGAAATATTAGTTTGTGTATCTTTTACTAGATCTTTATAGGAATTATACTATAATTAGACCATTTGAACATATGTTCCTGGGATTCCAAGGGCTACCTTCTCACATAGTGGTATTATATGAGTAGTGATAACTAACTAATGAAGGGGTTTCCTAGAAAAAATACCTCTAGAAATAGAAATAGATCATCAAGTAGAAGATAATATAACATTATAGTATTTTCGGAGAGGATTAAATGGTAAGGTAGTATGCTACCCTAAGAGCCCATAGGCTACTATTGAAATAAGAGGCAGGCACTACAAAATGGTTACACTTCATTGAGCCTTATATGACTATGAGATATTATTGATAATAGAAAACGTGTTTTAATTATCTTATTATAGTTAATCTAGCACATTATACTGTTTTTATAACTAATTGGGAAGATTCCTCAAATTTATGGGTACTAATTATCATCCCTGCAGTGAATGAAAAGGGATTTTTATCATGATATCATTCATTTCCATACATTATATTCATCTATGAACATCATTTCAGGATGATATATGAAGCAACCAGAGTGAAATAATGATAATTTAATAAATATAAAGATTTATAGGGAGTGAATTATGTAAATAACAATATGAAAATTCTTGATTCAAATAATTATGAATTTAATAAAATGATTATCGATAAGGACTATATTGTATGATGGATATAAGTGGTCTAGATACATTAAATTTTTTTCATCACTATAATAATAGGATAAAATATTAGATAAAATATTATGAAATTGGGGTATCTTTTAAAAATTTCCCCCATATATGGTTTTTTCAGCTACATGAAACGTTTACCAACACCATAAACCCGGGTTAATTTTCAGTTATGTGAGAGTGAATAACCCCGGATAATGGATATCATTATAGAGTTTTTTCATGAGTGAATTAATTATCAAAAGGGATTAAGTACCTATAAATTATACATTCAAGCACTTTGAAAATATTTTGTTAACAAATGTATGTGACATAAAAGGGAATGTACTAATTTTTCAATGATCAATTGACATATTAATAATGGAATTACTTTTTATAGGGTACATAGTGGCCCTTATTAGATTTATGTATTTATTTTCTTTTTCACTAATTTTGTCTATTATATGACGTGGAATAATTAATGGGTAGAAAAATGAATTTTTCAAGGGATACCCTTTTCATGTTTTCAAGAAATTGGATTTGTGTCTTTTTCTCTTTAAAATGCTCAAATATTTTCGAAGGTTATAAAAGGTTCATTCCTTCAGAGAAGAGACACCAAAATTTCCATAGGAAACCCTTTGTTGATGTTAAGATTTGTTATTATATTACCTCTTTATATTTATAGGTCATGGTATTTAAATTTATACTAATAAGAATGAATTTAATGGTTGGAGAAATTTTAATAATTGTTTATGGGGTCTCTGTTTATAAATTTTTGACTAACATTTGATAGGAATTATAGTTGTATGGGTTTGAACAAAAACTGAGGAAGGGCATATGTGTTACCTAGAGGAAAAAAATGATTATATTTGAATTGATGTTCCTCAAGCTAGTACAAATGACCCTTGAAAAATAAAATTAAATGACCTTATGTTTATACCCCAAAAATGAATTTAAAGATTTTTTATTCCTCATAACTTTAATATAATGATAAGGAATTCTCTATATAAATAAAGGAAATATAATTACCAAACGTGAATTAGTACGGGATGATATCAATATAGAAGACTCCAAGTAAATTTGGTATGTGGGGTATTGTTATATTATATGGAATGGTGATAAAGTTTGACAAATCAAGAGTGGAAGGGGTTGAAGAATTAATATTTTTTCTAAAAACATTTCATAGGGGATAAAAACAATGTAAACTATAACATGGACATTTTGAATGAAAAAAATGAAAAGAAGAATGAATTTTGGGGATGACCAATAACAAAATTCGAGTGATATGTTCTAAAAAAATAATTTTTATGGTGTATGTGGTAAAATGAGATTCTAAAAAATATGAAAAAGTTCCCTTAGTAGGATTATATTGGTCTAGATGCATTCCACACATGTCATTACTAAGTAGAGGGATTATTTTTTACAACCAGATGCACATGTTACCATATTCCATGTTTTGTTTTGTTTTTTTACTCAAATATATATATAATGGGTGATGGTAAATGGTTGTAGGTTATTCATAAAGATATTGAAATACATGTGTTTAAAATAGACGAATTCAAGGATATTATAGGATTATAGAATGTAATTAATTTAAATGAATATTTTTAGTTGGGGTTTGATTAAATGGACTATACATTTCTACCTATGCTATGGAAACTAGAATCATGTGAAACAATGTTTTTTTAATGATATTGAAATTATCATTCTTGAAAATGATTAATAGAGACAAATCTAACATGAATTCGGAGGCATAACATCATTGAAGGTGTTGGAAAATGGGATGGAAATGAAATTCATGAATGTTTATAAGTCTAGTGATATAGAAATTACTATATATCTTAATCGAACAAGACACTCTAAAAAAGTTATTCATAGACATATATTAGTAATGTATGATATAAATATTACTGAGATGGAAGTGTTTCATAGAGGAGAATAGAGTAAACATAATGTGAATGTGGTCGACATTCTATAATGAAGTGGAATTATAACATCATGATACAAGGCCATTTTAAATTATTATATTATTTATAATGGGACCATTTCCAAGGATCATGGATCACAAAAATATAAGTTAAAGAAAAAAATATGATTGAGCATCACCACGTATCCAATGAGATCAAGAATCAAGAATTACATAGTTCTGGAAATCTAGGTCAATTATTTGTCTTATAATTGGATTTTAGATAGGTATATCCACATTCTAAGACTCCTATGATGGATCTACATTGAATACATAAGACCTTTAAATCAAAATATTTTCCTTTATGGTATAATACCTCATGGGTTTGTTCTTTAGTACGGATCACTGAGCATCAAGGTGGCCCATACCAAACCCTCTCTCAAAAGGGATTGTGATGGGATGGTGGATAGATGGGGCTTATAAATTATTCCTAACAACCCTCTATTCTATGATGTGGGATAGGGACCCAACACCCAACATCCTTGACCAGTAGAGATGCTTTCCATTAGTTTGGGGTTCCAAAAACTCTCCCCATGTTTATATAATATGAATCAGAGGGTTGCCTACCCATTTTGATACCAATTGTTGGATTTATATTTTGGATGTTGGACCCTTAAATCATAATATTGTCTAATATGGTTCACTTCCTCATATATCTATTCTTTAGAAATGCATACTTCCCACCAAGGTGAATCACTAACATCCACCTTCTAAAGAAGGCTTGTGATGGGAGGAGGGATGACGGGGCTTATAAATAATTCTCAACACCCCTCTAGTATTTGATGTGGGAAAGCACCTGTACACCCAGAAACCATGACCTGTAGGGATGGATTGCACTCATTTGGTATTCCGAAAATATCCCCCACTATTATTTCCATACAAATTAAAGGCAATCATAACCACTATTATACCAATTTTTTGATCTACAATGTGGTTGTAGGATCCTTTCATTGAAATATTGTATGATTTGGTTCACATAATTTTGTGTATATCCTTTATCTGGACTCACCTTTCACCAATGTGACTCACTTCCACACCTTCTAAAAAGGCCTTGTAATGGGAATGTGATGGATGGTTCTTAAAAATGGATAAGTTGAATATTAATTATTACTAAATTGTACTTGATATAACAATTTGGTAGAACTGAGTGATGAGTGGATAACTGGTGGACTATCCTAGATATTCCAAATTATTTCCCATGCTAAAAAAATATAAATAATGTTTCTCGAAAGTGATGCATTTATATTATTCTTATATAGTCCTCAAATCATTTATTAATGTGGGAGACAAATCTAGTTTCATTACTATATTTATTTTTCATAATTCATTGATGGTAATTAATAATCAATCCTTAAATAATTGTATAGTATGTATGGAAACATTTTCTTATTCATTTACATCATCAAGGGTGGATGTTGATTCACCTTATAAGGTTTAGGATATGATGTAGGAGAGTTATCACTCCCATAAAAATCATGTTCATCTGAGTGATGAGAGTGTTCTTCAGTTGAAACCAATACCATAGAGATTTAATTAACAATCCTAATCGCTATATTAATTTTATAGTCTTCATATCTAGTTGATAGTAGACAATTGCTTATGTTATCCAAATATAAGTCAAACCCACATTATGATAGAGCTGTTTAGGGGGAAAATTAATGTCCATAGATTGAATGGGGTTACCATCATCTATTGATGAATATTTATTGATATAAATATTTGGATATCCATATGATAATAGGAAATAAATAGGCGGGTCTATAGAAGAAGACAATATGACCTCATTACTTCCCAAATCTAGTGTTTTTGTATAAATTCTGTTAATAGGAATTAAAAATTACTCACCATGCTCTTTCTATAGGATCATAATAGTTTCTAAACCATTATATGATGTTATTTATATCACATGTTTTGTTAGTTGTAGAAAAATGAATAAATGAATCAATATGGGGGTGGATTGAATTGATTTCATGAAATAATTTTATAGAAAATGAAATACTATTTATAACTGAACAATTTTTATTTTATCATATCAAAATAAGTAAAAAAAATATAAAATTAAGAGAAAATACATATCATAAATAATTTATGGTGGTTTGTTATGAAATGATCTTGTAGTCCACCCCACCAGTTCACTACTCTATGATTTTGGATATTTCCACTATACTGGACCATTTTTAAGTGGTATCCCAACTTAGTGAAAGAATATATTACAAGATGAAATGGTCTAGGAGCGTCTAACTAGGATCAAGCATTACAAATAGTATTAGTAGACTCAATTATAATGAGTGCAGATAGATACAAGGATGAAATAAAAAGATAAATATAGATTTGTAAAAACATTAGAAGAAAAAATTGATAGATGATGAAGAAATTTATAGATAAGTTGAAGGTAAAAAATTTTCATCTCTATATATTCATAAATTATGAATGATATTCAATAAATCATGAAAATTTAGATGAATAGAAAATATTATTATATTATATATCTCTTCATTATATCTTGTATATTGTCTACTTTTTTTCTTGAATCAGTGAACTCTTATCTTTTATATCTATAATTTTGAACTCGAAATAACCACTCTTTATTAATAAATTTTTCAAGAGAATAATACCATTCTGAATATTGAGAGAAATTCTGTTAGTTAGTGAGTATCCTACATTTCATGATATAGAAGGAATTTGGATTCGAGGGTATAATTTGTTTTATCTTCATCAGAATTTTCCATTTATGGATGAAGACATTTTTTCCCAAATGGTCTATTCTTATTTGGGATAAATCATTTTCTTATTCAAAAAAGTATACATTTTCTTAAAAAAATATTTCGAAATTTTAATGATTATAATTATATCAATCTGGCATAATATGACTCGATATTTAAAATATACAATATTAGTTCCCATATTCTCATAAGACAACTCTAGTGATAGAACATAAACAATGTTATAAGATAAAAAAATTGTTAAGACATTGAATTATTTATCATATAAGTTAACTGATTTTTATTTAATATCCCCTTAAGATGAGTCCTCTTCAACAGAAAAATAGATCATGTATAATATAAATACATTCTCATTTATCTTTATAATATAATATTCAATTTTATTGAGGATGATTCCTTCATATACGGTTTCCTAATAACTATAAGATTATCTAATTATTGAGGTCCTTTTACGATAAATTTAATACAGAAAAAATATTATTTAATTATGATACTATATTATTTTTATAAACACGTATTCGTAAAATGATATTTGATATACTCCTCATGTTAATGCACTTAGGTAGTATGATAATATTATTACACCAATCTATTATAATAATGTTCTTTTATGAGTAATATAAATTCTTTAGGAAGAAAATCAATTATAGCAACCACAAAAGGAATTTTATTTATTCTTTAAAGATAAATGGTAGATTCCGTTTGATTTTTTTAGCTAAGATAATATCCTGATGTGTTTACGGTAAATTCATAAGTAAAACAAATAGAGATTATTTGAAAAATAAAAACACGTAAAGTACGAATATAGGATGAAAATATATAAGTCAATCCAATAATCTATAACTTTTTAGTGATCAAAAAAGAAAAAAATATATATACCAAAAATTAGTAAAATCACATTTTATTATTAGTAAAATTTACTAATTTTGTGACCCATTCACCCAAAAATAAGTTGTGGGACCTATTTTCCCCCGTTTTGATTTAAAAAATAAAAAACAATATGAACAAAAAGAAATTTATTATGTCATAGAAAAATGTATTAACATTTTGAAACTATGTATTGAATTATTATGTAATTTGTTTTGTATTTTAAAATAATGGAAAAAACTATAATCATTGGTAAAAAAATACAATTCCATGAATTATAGGGTAAGAATATAAATAAAGTAATGAAAATAATTCAAAGAATAATCAACAAACATCCAAGAAATGCTTATGAAACCATTAAAATGTTTAGAATAAAAAATGGAATTTCATTAGTCAACCATAAAAAATATAAAATCACATGAGACCATTAACTTTATATCAACATTTTGTTTCTTGGGATGTTGTCTCATGAATGATTATTGGTGGAAAATAAGTAATGATACTATATAAATAATGGAATATACACTCTCTCCAAAAATATCGTTGGGAGGAGAATTTGAACCAATATGAACCGCAAAAGAGGATCCATCGTTCGGAAAACATAAATTGGTATTGAATTAGATACTATTAGATCTTTCAAATAACCTAGATAAATAAAACTTGTCTACTAGATTTATAGGAAAATTTATTGAAGTGGAAAAAGTAGTTATTGGCATTTCAGGGGGAAGCTATTTATTATCCTTTAGATAAAAATCGAAAAGATATATTTTATTTTATCCTCTATAATGGGATAGGATGTAAATATAGAATTTTATTCATAAAAAACATTTCCCTAACATGTAGATAAATTATATCACACATAAAAATATTTTTCATTGAATAATTATTTGATAATTCAAACAATATTGTGAAACTGTGCCTTAATTTCTAGGCCAAATAGGAGGAATAGTTCTATATATCATCATTCTTGGAAAAATTGAGAATTTATTTCATTAATGTATGAATATTATTTTCAAAAAATAGGCACACCAGTTATAAAAGAATAAATAACCTAGGTTAACTAAGATGCAACAACTATAACATGTTATTTTCCCTTGGATGTTTCATTCCATCATTTTAATCTAAAAATGCATATTAATTTTTTTTACAAATATTTAGATTAATGATAATTAAAAATTTACTAGATAATAATTTTAATATTATCTTCCAAATAAGAAAATTGGTATGTAAAAGATCCATCCATCTTTCCAAGATCTATCAAAATGAAACTAGCATCTTTTTGAGCTTGCATAGTGGTTTTCTTGATTAAAAAAATATTCTATGGAAGAATATTACTCAAAGAGTTATGATGCTGATTCAAATGATAAAATTTATTCTAGGAATAATAGGTATTATTAAAATATCAATAAGTAAATTTTCTTGATAGCTTGAAAAATTTTATTTGAAAGAAACTCACTCCACATTCTGGAAAATCTAGTTGTCAAGGAGTCAATGGAATTATAAAGAACATTAATCATTGACTCAATTGAATATTGACCCAAATATCCTTTCATTGATAACTAAATATTAGGGTTTCTCTAGGATGTATCCAAAATATATAAGCCATGTTCATCAAGCCATCCAAAATATTCTTCTAAATAATATTTTCTTGAGTAGTGGGGTATTCTACTGAAGTACTCAAATTATATGAGCATAATCTTCATAAAAAGATATTAATAACCATTTGAAACTAAATTACCTCTATTAATATTTAGATTAGCTATATATTCTATGATATCATTCATTAAGGAATTTACTTCAACCATGAGCTTATCATACTAGAATAAAATTTTTCCACAACCATCTGTAACATCTGTAGTTGGATATTCAGTGCTCCTTTGATCAACATCATTATTGGTAGGAGAAGAAAATTCGTGATTCTACACCAAATCCTAATTCTATATAAATCAAGAGGGATATAATCAATTTATATTTTTCATTATCATTTCCACCAACAAAAAAATATCTTTTTATATGTCTTTATTTAATAATCAAAACCAAAAAATTAATTTACATTAAACTAATTTGATTCATTTTTGATTATTTATATAGTCTCAATTTGTAGGGAAACATCAAAAAGTCCCTAATTTAACAATAGTATAAATAGTCCTCTCTTGACCAATAATTAAAATTTTAGTGATATTATTAGATAAACCATTAAAGGTTGTAGAAAATATAATAAAATTATGTAAAATAACATCAACTATGAGTGTCTAATTAAAATAAAAGTTCTCCATATATTTGAATTCTTGATTTTATTCTTCAAACCTATTAGGAGATCCTAATTGAATATCATCCATGATAATAAAAAACTCCACCCCATTCTAGGAATAATTATATTCACAACATCTATTAGGTGTTTCACATTGAAACATACAACATCCACTTCTGTTGTTCCAACAACATCAATAGATTGATATTTCTCCCCCCATCTTGAGTATGGTACACTTCAATCACTTCATCATCTACAACTGTTAAATTTTTCATTGTAGGGAACCCTAAATAAAATTCCATTTCATTTCAACACACTTTTACTATGGCTAGTCAAACCATGCCATATTGTGGATATTACCTCACTATGTCAAAATCGGGGTTTCTCTAAAATCAGGGTTATGATCTACCAAAAAGGATAAGAACTTATATAGTTTTTATATAAATGTAACATATTTCATACAATATAGAATATGTGATTTAATCAATTTTCTATAAAAAATTGTTATATTAAAGACATATCCTAATGTAAGAACTTTTAAAGAACACCATTTCGGTATGAAAGCACCGACTGAATAAACATTAAAAGAACCTTGTATTCTAGATAAAGATCATTAAATAATTTTTATTCCACATTAGGAATTAAAAAAATATATTTCATGATATTTTAAGGGACAAATTCATCAATCAAATTTAGAAAGTTATTAAACTCATTACTCTCATCATATGAATAATTGAAACCACTATACATTTCAACATTATTCAGGGGGAGAGTATTATCATTAATCATAATGTTTACTAGGTATTTGTTTCACCCAAATGAAAGACGTCATGCTGGAAAAATATTTATACCCCATTTTCAATGATAAACTCAATTTACTTTTCAATGAATTCATAATCCCATCCATAGATGTCAATAAACTTCATTAAAAGAATTTCGTTGTGGTATTTCCAACAAAAATTGATCAACTTTCCACTCATCAGAGTCAACAAAACTTTTTCTCACTATGAACTACTTATTGAACCATTTCCTAATCTGTTATACATTCCAACTATAAAAGAATGGAAGGAATGGTGGTTCAAAAGATATATGGTGAAGTGGTTTTTGGGAAGAAGGATAACTTATGAGTCTATCAAGGGTTCATGGTTCTTGTGAAATGGAATGATTATCTCTCTCTTTTGAGATAAAAAACATTTCACCACTATAGTGGCATGAAAAGTAATAATTACAAAAATTATGAAACATGTTACTCTAATAAAAATAATTGAAGCTCAAAAAATGAAAATAATGATTGGCTAAAAAATATATTTATATGAAACAAAATATAAATTATATAATTAGAATAAAATTAATTTAATTTAAACAATCATAATTATGATTTGATAAAATAAAATCAACTAGTAGGTAGCTGCAGGGTAAACATTTCTCGTAATTATTTCTTTATAGGAATGAATTCAATATATATGTAATCATTTTATTAGAGAACTCATAATAAATTATTCTTAAGATCCGTATGATTCATATTTTAATGGTTTATTTTATTCTTTGAAATTTGTATTGAACATGTGTTATCAAAACATTTTAGAAAATGATCAAAAATCAATTCAAAATCTACCAGGGTGTGTTCCATTTATAACACTAGTGCACAATAATTTATTATTGTAATGTATTTATCTTGAGTAGTTGATAATAAAATAGATTTCTATTTCCTAATAAAACTTGAAACTATATATTATTCAAAAAAATTATATGTTCTTGAGGTACTTTTATTATCACGTATAAACCAACCAAAATCAACATTTGGGAATAAAGTGAATACAAAATTAGAGGATTTTGAAATAAAAAAATAAAGATATATAGTTACTCTTAAATATCATAAAATTAATTTTACATTAATGAAATGATAATTTTTTGGATTGATCTAAATATTAAAAAAAGACACACTGATTACATAATAATTTGTATACTTGAAGTGATATAAAGAAAGATCCTAATTATTTTTCTATATAACTTGTTGTCAATTGGTTTCCCATGTTCATCCAATTCATTTTTAATATTGTAACTCATAGGATTTTAATTTGTCTTAGTGAGACCAAGTGAAAATCATTGATTTAAATTAAGTATGTATTATATTTGGTTTAAAATATTTACAAAATATTTTTTGATAAATTTGAAAACCACAAAAATAATTTCACTCACCCATCACGATCATTTATGATTTTTTCCAATTTTGAAAATTCATTGCCCATATTATGATTTGTTGAACCAAATAAAAAAATCATCATAATATATATTCAATAGAAATGTATCATTTGATGAAATTTTCATAAAAATAGTGGGGTATACTCATCGAACATTTATACATTTTGATAAATGAAAATATCTACATATTTTATACAAGGATAATGGTTTTTGTTTGAGACAATAAAAGGATTTGGTATGGTTGAAAATAAAATTTTAAAAATATCAGTTTTCAAAATCAATAGGTTGTTCAAAATATATTTCCTCTATTAAAAATATATTTTGAAAATAATATTTAATTTCAATATGTTATAATTTATAATTCAAATGATATGAATATTCCAAAAGCATTATAATAGATTTTAATATAACAATAGTGGGAAATTGTTACTCATAATCTATTTCTTCTTCTCTATAGAAGCCGTTGGATACTAACATAGCCTTATTTATAGTGATCACATCTTAATGATCCTATTTATCCCTAAATAATGATTTAGTTATAATAAAAGGATAGTTAGAGGGTCTATCTACTAGTTCTTATACAAACATGATTTTGAACTCGTTTTTTAGTTATTATGTAAGTCAATCCAGTTTTGATCATCTAGGTAATATTTTATGGTTTTAGGTTCAACCCTGGAAAGAAACAAATAAATTAAACAAGTTTTCCTACAGTTATTTATATCTAAACAGTTATATCTTGATCTTATATTACAAATTATAGAGGGTGGTCATTAAGGTTTCTAGTTTTTGAAGGAATCAGATGTCCTGGTTCTTCAAAATAAATCCATTATCGTTGAAATTGATCTAGATTATATTAAAAATCATTATAATTTTTTCCCTCAAAATATTTTTAAGTTATATTATTTCCAAAAAATCACTCATGATTCCAATATTATTTTTTTGTGATAAAAAATATAAATTTTAAAAAACCTAACATGGGTATATTCTTCAACTATATTTGAACGTTTTTTGAATATCCTATATGGTTTAGAAGTTTTAATTTAAATTAGGAATATTCCTTCATTTTCAAGGTCATTTAACTTAGAAATTTTTTTTATTTTACTTATCATATTAACCATACCACCTAAACATTTGAAGTATCCTACCTTTAGTTTTCTATATTTTTATAGGTTATAAGGTGTTTTAATTAATATAGAAAATATTAGAACACTATTAAGTACATATTATGTTGTGTTATATGATTCATTCACAAATTGAGTGGACATGATATTCTTACATAAAAATATTCTATAAATTTCTTATAAGGACCTATTTAATCTTTTATTAATGCAATTCTAGTGAGGTTTTCTAGGGGTTGAAAAAGTATCTTAAATTACATTTTTTGAGATAAATTAATTAAATTTATGATTATAAAATAATCCCACATGGTTAACTCTTAACGTAAAAATTTTAGTATCTTTTTTATTTCTCACAAGTTTAAAAATATTAATAATAATGTTAATTACTTCAATTTTATATAATAAAATAAATCAAAATAAATGATGAAAAATAATCTTTAATAACATAAAAAATATTTAACACCTATTCATGTGCTCCTCACATTGTTTATCTTTATCCAATTTATGTTAACAAGAATCAGAGATGAAATTAATTTTCGATATTTTTTTACAGAATAAAATTTACACCGTCAAAGTATCCTCTTACAAATCCTTGATTAATTAATTTCAATATTATAAAATTTTACATTTTTTCTAGACAATGAATTAAGAACTAGGGTATATAAATTTTAGGTTCAATATGCTCAACAAGTATGTTTTTTATTTTTAAAATATAGAAATTCATTATATTAAAAAAAACTAATTATTTATCATCACAATGTTTAGAAATAATTACATGTTAATTCTTTAAGACATCAAAAAGTACCATTTTGATGAGTATTGATTGAGGATTTCAAATATATCCAAAACTAAATATATAATATTTTTAATTTTCCTCAAATGTGTCATGTCATCCACCAATATTATTTAATGAGTAATATTTAGAAAAATATCCACTCATATTTCATGAATAAAAACTATCCATAAACTAATTTTAATTTCTATTGATATGGATTGTTCCAAAAAAATAAGATTTTTTCGTATCCAAATTCTCTTATGTACAATAGTTTTAGCTATTAAATAATTAAGAATCTAAATCTATTTAAATTTTTATAATTAGTTATATAATTAGATAACTTTTCTAAAATAAAATATCTCTATATTCCAAAAACTCATCAAATTATTAGGAAACCATCATTGAAAAATAACCATTTTTCCCAAAATAATTGTATGTTATATGATAAACAATATTATTTTTGGAACATGTATTAATATATTTTTATAAATATTGTTTTTATTCCCTGATCAATAGTCAATATTTTTGATTATTTTCATTGTTTTTCAAATGATTTTTTTATATATATCCCATAGTTAAATACTCGAATCATCCCTCACATCCTTGTTTTTATCCTATAGTTAATTTGTCTTATTTTGATGGAAAAAATAATTATAGACATACTCATTGAATATAACATTATGTTCAAAAATATATGTTTTTAAAATGAATTTGTTATTTGAAAACAAAATCAGATGATTTATTTCGAGTCGTTTTCCTTTTCATTTGGGACACATAATTGTGATATAATATATCAAATACTCATTTAATTTAGTATAAGAGAAATAACCATATTTATATTTTTAATATGTGTTTTAGGTCGAGTGGACATCATATGTTTATGATATGAAACACATGTCATCCTTATGGTTAGACATATCATATTTGGAATAAGAACTATAATATTTACTGAAGAATTTAGATAAAATCCATATATATTTCATAGAATTTTTTTATTTCCTATTATATTTATCATTTTTGAATTATTTCTTCATATAATTTATATTATCTTTCAATTGATTTCATTATAGTTCGATAAGTTTGAGTTTCTTTTTCTCATAACATCTATCATTTTTATAATTAACATCATACTTATTTTTATTCTTAATGGGGTTTCATAATCCTCTTCACTTGTTGTAAAATTTTATATACATATATTAAAAATTTTCAATATCATCATTTGGATCTAAAATACATAAATTTTCTTAATCACATGATCCATAAATTTCTATACCTTTTTACTTCTTATAATTCGTAGAAGTAGGAAAATTAAATGAAATATTTTCCTACTTAAATATTTTATTCTCTCTATCATCAAATATGATCTCTGCTTCATGAATCATAAGATTACCAATAAGTTAATTAATTTTGATGTTTTTAAAATAATATATTGTTTGATAGCATCTAAAATTACACTTTATATTAGCTGTTGAGTTCATATAATTTTTAGTGCTTGATCAGGTTCAAGAATATTCTTTCCAAGTATAATAAAATCATTCAAAATATTAGTTAATCTTCTATATAATTGATGTATGATTTATTCTTTTACCATTTATAGAGTGTACATCATGTGTTTTAAATATAATATCATTGTATATGAAAAGATTCAATTCCATTATAATATTATGAAATGGTATACAAAATTTAATTATATGGAGAACACTATAAAACTTCATTATAATAAACTTGACCATGTTGATAAATAATGAAATTCTTAAATTTAGATTTAAAATTATTGTTTTCAAATTTAGTAGAATCCCATTTTAATATTCTTATTTTTTAATTCCTTAAAACTTAAGTGTTTCATGTAAACCTTTAGACTGTGTTTCATCATATAAATAATCATTTGATCCTTTTATCATTCATAATTTTCTCCATTAAAATTTGGTTCTCTAACGACAGTCATTCTTTCCCTATTGTCCATTATTGAGGCCCTTTTTACCTAATATTCATGAATTAAACCTTTTATAGTTGATAAATATAAAATATAGAACATTAATACCATTTAGTGGTTGGATAAAAAAGAAGAAATGACTAAAGTGTGGGTGGTGGTGAATTGAGTTCTTGAATTTACCTTTATATAAAAACTACCCTATCTCTAAAACTAAATTATTTATATATTTTCATACAAAAATAATCAATATTAATTAAAAATAAAATATTAATAAGTAACATATGTAATTTATAGTGGTTCAAGTCATAAGGATATCCTACTCTACTCCACTAATACTCTACTCCACAAGCATTGTGAGTTAAACTATACTAGGACATTTTTCAGGGGTACGCATCCAAGGGAAATCATATGCTACTTATTATAAAGGTTTAAAATATTTTAACCAAGATCTATATTTACAATAATTATCCATGTTCGTAGAACAATAAATAATAATGAGTATAGATAGATATAAGGATGAAATAAAAAATTGATACATGTTTGATACAATGTTTCAAAAAAAATAAAAGTTGAAAAAGAAATTTATACGTAAGATGAATATAATTAGCAAGTAGATCTAGAGTTTCATAGATTTAAAAGGGTTATCTTATATAAAGAAAAAATATTTTGATCATAAAATATGATTTTATTTAAGATATCTTATTATTATCTTGTATATTTTATCTTTTTTTTCATGAACTAGTGAACTATTCTATTTATATCTATACTTTTTTATTTTATGTAATTGATATTAATAATTCCAATGGTTGAGGGAATAATTCATTTGAGAAACATAAACTATATGATAATAATTTGTATTTTTCTTTATTTTCTAAATTTTTAATGATCCAAGATAGAATGGTATAATATGTTGATATTCATCATATTTTTTCATTCTTAGAAAGTGTCATTTTATTCAAAATATAATTGTCCTTATTGGACTAAGCATTTTATTATGAACATAAAAGAATAATTTAACTTCAAAAAATAATAATGGTAATGTGGATAACCATATATTTTCTATATAACATGACTCGATCTCTAGAAAATGAAATTATGGAACCACTATTTTTTAGGATAATTATATCATTGAAATTTAAGATGTTTTAAATGATACAAAACTTGTTAAAACTTTTCAGTCGTTATCATGTTGGATAATTATTTTTTATTTATTATATATATATAACTATTTTTATTTAGAGATAAAATAGATCATGGGTAAGATAAATACTTCCTCATTTTATTTGTATGATAATCCTCAATAATCATAAGAAAAATGAATTATTATAATTTTTTATTAAATTATATAGAAGTATCCATTAAAGAAGGTCCAGTTTTTAATATAAATCTTGTTAGAAAAAAGGTTTTTCTAAATTTGAAACTGACTTCTATTTTTTGACCATGACTACTTAGAAGGATAAATTATCTACTTTGTAAGATAAGTCACTTACATAGTATGATAATACTTTTACAAAAATATTTTGAAGAAAATTCATTGATGTGTAAGATAATTTCCTTAGGGTATATATGTATTATAATGATTAAGGGAAATTTTTTAATTTCAATCAAATGATAAATGATAGATTCCATTAGAAATTATTTTACTATGATAAAATCTAGATATTATTAAATTAAATTTCTAATTTAAAGAATTATATATTTTTTGAAGTATAAAAACAAATAATGTATTGAGCTATTTTTCAATAACATAATTTATTCCAATATATTTCTATAATTGATCTCTCCCACCCATTCTATAATACCCAAAATCATTTTACCTATATTCACGGGGCTCAAAAGGATTGTTATCACAAATTATTACCCCTATCAACCTTTTAAAAAAGTATTTCAGTAACTGGTGACATAAAGTGGGAACTACTATAGGAATATGCATTCACAACCTTCCAAATATGGAATTAAAATATCTCTCCAGAGGACTACCATGAATTATATATTAGAAATATGTTCCTCAAACTATGTTTTCACCCTATTCCTCCAAATATTTCAATATTAAATTATTTTTCATCCATGGGTTTTTATATTAGAAGGGGAAAAGTATGATTGTTCTATACCCCATGTGTAAGAGGGTTCAAATTGGCAAGAGTTTGACCTCAAAGCCACTGTTAAATAATTATCATTGAAAATCAATCTCATGAAGAATTATAGTTGTTTACAGGGATCTTATATGACCTTATATGATATATTATTGGTCCATTATTTTGAAGGAATTGACCATGTTAAATTTTGTAGAGTCATTTTTCATAAGACATGTTTTAGTTGTTTCCAATTCAGTCTTAAACTCTAGGGGGATTGAAAGGGCCTTGATAAGAGCATACCTCAGTTTTTTGTGATATTAATGGATTCTAAAATCATTTTCCAAGAATATAAAATGTAGATATTATTTTAAATTCCATACATCTCATCTTAATTCCTATCCTTACAACCATGAAACTGATGATTGACTTGAGACCATGGCTCTAGAGTTTAATATGAAAGCAACTCCTTTCATAGACTAGAATTGAGGTGTTAATTTTCTATATATTTATTAAGTTGGATTATCCTCCACACATCTCAATTTAAACCATATGAATATATTTTTGTTAATCGTTATACATTTATTATTGGATTTGAGTGACTAACATAGGGTTCAAGATTACATAGATTTTCATCTTGAGCTCATTGAATAGCCTTCCTTTGGGTATTGATTGTTTATATGGACGTAGTGGAAATTTTACTTGGACATAAACATATATTACATACTATTATTCTAGGTCTTATATGAAATCATCCTCAACTATTAGTGGAATACTCAAATTTATATGTGTCATCACCATAATCCATGGTTTTAATATAGTGGATTAAATTCATTATGCCACATTGTGTCACTTTAGAATATAATAATTATATATTGTGATGTAAAACTAATCCTTTAAATGATATATGATTGAAATATAGAGTAATTAGTATCATCTTGGGTAATCATGTGGACTCATATTACTACTCGTTATCATGTTAACTCTAAATATAATAAATACTAGATGATTATCATGATGAAGATGTGGTTGTGTGTATCACATAAGGAATTAGGGTTATTAATGATTCATTTAATTTTTCATTGATGATAATGTATAAATGGTTGATATATTTTATAGTCAAATAGTCCTATAATTATTGTACCCTTATATTTAGGTACACATTGCACTCTCCTTCCATGGGTAAGGATGTAGAGACATAAGCCATTTTCCTAACTTCATATGATTGATGTCTGTCATCTAATAAAGAAAACCCTTCTAGATGACATACTCTTAAATATGGTACCCCATCATCAAATTCTAAGGATTATAATTTATGTATTCAGTTGATCCTACCTCATTAGGTATTTTGGTTTCTAGTATTTTAAACACATTCTTCTCTAAGGAAGAAATTAAAAATCTGGAGACATAGCCCTTTCATAAGGAATAAACCTTATTCTTATGGATTTTTAAATTTCATTTATTTTTTCCTCCTTTACATCCCAATTAGATTACTACCACTATTGTTGTTGTTATTTAGAATGAGGTACCCCATGATTGTATGTTGTATTAGGGGATGGTTTTATATATAATGTTATCCTATGTATAATGATCACAATATATTTTTATGTGATTTCATCTATAAAATTATGGAACATGATGATTATTATATTTAGAGCACAAAATGTCATCCTAGAGCTGTTGTTATATAATTGAAAATTCCTTGGATCAACTTGGGTACTTCAATTGGATGAACTATGTTTAACATTTGTATTGTAGATTGTCTACCAAAAATATCCAACTTCCACTATTGAGAATGTGGTATATTTAGGAAGTTGTTCTAGAAGCACATGAGCGTTATTCCTATTGGTGAGGAATCCATAAGTGCATCAAGGAGACCCATGATCAAATACAGGCAGAGGATAATTTCTAGGTTACTGCAGCAGGTACTGTAGGAGGTACTACAACAGGAACATTGTAGAACTGTATCAAGTACTATAACATGTAATGTTAGTCACTATAACAGCCTGGAATATTCCCTTATTTTGGAATTTGAGCCATTTATTTGGCCCCTGAGTCCATTTAGGCTTTCAAGCCACCCATGCCTTCAGGTCAGTAAGGCCTTCGTGCAACCTTAGGTGCAGATGTAAACCACACAACCTACCAGAAAAAATCTTTAGAAGGAGGTGGAGCAAGGGGATTTCACCAAAGTAGAAGCTAAATAGATTACAAGAATAAGAGGGTATGGTACCTGCCATTGAGACAAGCCTGTGCATGAATGAGAATGCCAAGCCGAACAGTCATGCAATGTTGGAGAGCTGATTTCATGATGAAGATTTCGGGGAGGAGTAGTTCCATGTAGTTAGTCTATGTTGTATGAAATGTTTGAAGACTACGGGCAATGAATTCCTCAAAGGCCTACATACCATGTAATACTTATTCCTATGGTCCTTGTGAGGGTTCCACCACACCACTTGAAAGGTGTATTATCAAAAATCAATAAAAGATGAAGGCCTTCGGGTCATTGGAGGAAGTTGTTCTAGACATTCACCATTTTGATGAAATCAAAAACCATATCATTTTCTACAATTTTTAGTTTTAAAGGCCATGAACAATAATTTTTCATATAATTGAGCTACATTGGTAAATAAATTTCTCATTAAATAACATCAAAATTATAAATTTTCATAGATATTATAATATTATTATATAAAAACATGTGTCCTTATAGGGATTTCTCAAAGAATATGTGCTATTATGCCTCACACTATTTTGGTGTTACCATATTAGGGCTGTGTTAGGATAAAAAATGTGATAGATTCTACTATAGATTACCCATTCCATTGAATGTTTTGGAATTGGTTCTTCCAAGGTTTGATATAGTAGTATTCAAGTACACCCAATACATATAAGGTTTATTTTCGAGATGCATTGGTTCTTTTTGAACACCTATGGATTTATTCTGAGTAATAAGGTATTAATTGTTTTTAGATGCTCTGGGGTATTGTATATAATTGCGATTCCTATGTAGAAGAATTTTTTAGAACCTGATAATGTCACTAAGTCTATTTATATGGTTGGTATACAATTATTTTTGTGATATGATATGTCACATGGGCTGGCATGGTTATTTTACCAATATAGGGGATTAATGTAATATACTTGTGTTGGGATATGGTTTATTAGTTGTCTCATCCCCCAATTGGTTAATTGACTTTATTCTACCCTTGTGAGTTAGGAAACGTCATCTTGTTGATTTTTTTTCATAATTGATTCCATAGGGGCCATGAATTGAGAGTTTCACTTAGTGGTTATGTTACTACTATGTAATTTAGAAATGACTCAGCATAGACTTTCCATCTCGACTTCATATGGAAAATTTTATCCTCAAAGAAAATAATCTAAATGTACATGAGAAATGGATGGGTTAGGGATATATTAACACATTTACCATTTTTCCTTATCAAAATATTTCAAATAGGGAATTAATTTAATGTTTCAAGGGTATCTCAAGCCATGAGACTATGATTGATATTGAGAGTGAATTCCCTCTTCACACAGTTTAGTGTAAACAATGTTTTCAATAGAAATACCTTAATTATATTCATTATTTTTTGTTTTATAATATTATCATATATGAGATTCATGTAAAAAAGTTGATATAAATTATGTTATAGGAATAAAATTCTCATCCACAAAAATATTAATAAGGATCCTCCTAAGTGTCTTATCATCCTTCAGGTGATATATCATGGTCTTCTTATTGAATTTACTAGTTGGGGCACCCTTTTTATTCATATCCCCTATGATGTTTTATAATCTCTCTTAGAAGATCTCCTATAAATAGTTTTTTATGGTAATCCTACATTAGTCTAACATTCCATTAACTGAACATGCCCCTGATGATGGAAAAGAGTCCAAAAAATGTAAGGATAAGAAATTATAGGGGTGTTTCCTGTGATTCCACTCATAGTATAGAAATGAAATATTTCGTAGGAATTAATGAGGTAAATGTTATTACATCCCTATGGGTTGGGGTATATCTCATTATATTTCTTTCATAATTATACTCCACTATAAGTTTTATGGTTCCGGAGGTAGTGGTGGAGTTAAAAATTCTGTTTGCCTTATGAGTAGGGTTCAATTTTGAGTTATTACTGATGTTATTTTCCTAAAATTTTTGATCATTCAATATTTTATTCCATTATGAGATAGATACAAAAAATTAGTTGTTTATGAAATAAATTCTGTTAGAGTTGATTCCACCATTATCAATTTTTTCCCTCTAACTAACTGCTTGTTTCACCTTCTTGGTCATGTAGTGTCGAATCCTACCAATGGATCAATCTCACTAGGTGCACATATTTAGAGCATTGGAAGTGAAATTATTTATTATTATTTAGATACTTTCATACATATTTCTAGAGTGTGAGATTTATCTTGAATTAATGATGTT
Organism: Viscum album; assembly: GCA_963277665.1. NCBI lineage: Eukaryota > Viridiplantae > Streptophyta > Magnoliopsida > Santalales > Viscaceae > Viscum > Viscum album. Next base: position 2,068,675,568 of record OY728132.1, read on the forward strand.
GCAATCATTCTTATTTAAATAATATGTATAGCCTCTATATAGGATAAAGTTAATAGATCCATATTCACACTACTGTCTAATATTCATAGTTTATAAATAATAAATAACCATTTTTAATAGCATATTTGTACTACTTTTTAATTAATTTTGAAGTGAATTATATATATTTCGCGACTTAGGACATGCAACCCCAGACAATGCACTATGATAATATAGTTTCATAGTGTATCTAACACCATTATATGGTTAGAATAATATAATTATGGAATATTTTTATTATTTATGATGAGGTAAATTTACCAATAAATATTGATAAATATGATATATGTATTCTTTTGTTAATGACTTGGTAATTTCATTCTGGGGATTGGCTATTTGTCAGAATGGGAGTAATATTCTATCTTTATCCAATTCTCCCCCCATGGTGATGGAAATTTTATCATCATATATAGGTGGATATTAAACATAGTATGACCATAAATGTATCTTCAAGGAAATTTTATTAAGCTGACTGAGATCTATTTGAATACAATTAATATCATCCAAGGGTATACTATGTGGGTATGGCATAAATTATGATCATTGCCTCAAGTTACACTTTGATTTGAGTGAAACACCATTGACTATTGACAATGATTCTGGTGCATATAAATTTTTCTTATTTGGTTCCTTTCAATATGAGAGAAACATCATAATAACTTTAACATGGGAAATAATTTTTTAACCAAAAATATATGTCATCATAAAGTGGGCCACTACAATATGTGACATGGTGTGGGTCTTGATGGATGTTGATTATTTGTTCGCAATCAATGGTTGGTCCTCAATGGTGGCTAGATTTTTTTATCAAAGAGGAATACTGAAATATATTACATGGGGAAGGGACTTGGTGGAGTTAAATTTTTATCATTGGTAGGTACTTTCTGATTTCTTTATTATATATTTATTAGGTAGGGTTTTACCACTTTGAAGATCAACATCCATGCTATGTGGAGGACCTCCATAAATAGAGACACAAAGAGGTCCTCCATGTAGAGAAGTTACTTAATACAAGGGATAATATCCATGAAATATTATCATATATATATATATATATTAGGAGGAAATTTTTACTAAGGTATCCTAAGAAACCTAAATAGATTCATAACTTCATTTTACCACTAGTAGGACGTATATGGTAGATTATTTCATATTTTATACAGTGATAAAGGCCTTTGTGGTTTATTATTCATACATTTTAGAGAGGAACTATGTGGTGGGTTATTTAGAGAGTCCCCCAAGAGTAATTATTTATTATAAAATAGGTAGGACCTTCACCATGACGATTTATAGTTTAAATTAATGAGAAGTAATTAGTGGCATTTATCAATGTTTTTATAAATATTTTATCATTCATTATATGTATGTATTAATTTGTTAATCATGATATAATCAGAGTATATTGATGATACAAGGGTATGTTGATGTCAAAAGGGTTTGTTACATGATCCTAGATTGTAATCCTTGATTACTCATGCAGAATCCTCTTACTAGATGAGCACTATTAGTTGACTAAGACTATATCATTGATCATTATTGGGGCTATACAAGTTTCCTCATTGGTAGAATCCCTCTTAAGTGGCTTCTCAAATACATTCAACATGTTCTAAGGATCTATATTAGGGTTGATATAAATTTATTTGTGAACAAGAGTTTCATATTTAATATTCAAATTCCCTTGGTGGGATAATCTCTTTGGTGTGTTGTCCTAGAAAAACTATGTAGAGATATCGATGTCATATTACTTAATGTGTAATTGAGGGATTGAGTCTATGTGTCACAAGAGGAATTTATATTTGATGGGAGTTAAAAAAGTCATACCTTAATAATTTATAGTGATTTGAAGTATATTATACTCCACCTATTTGAGATAAGTTTTATGGGCATCTATTTCTTCAAGGGATATACTCAAAAACTAGTTGGATGTGGAAAAAGGGGACACTTTTTACCCACTAGAATGTTGTTAAAGAGATTGATTATTGGGATTTTTATAATTAATGATTTCACTTTGATCCTACTATATTTTTATAGAACCATTTATATTCTACTCTTGTAGATATAATTCACAACATGGAACTGATGGAGTTGGGTTGGTGATAGTTCTTGTAGCGATTATTGGGCTGAAACATTAATCATGGCCATAAAATATGAAAAAGAAGGAATCTTCTGGTGAAAAACAGGAATATAGATCTATCCTTTGTTTTTTGAATACTTTATGGGGAATTTGATTAATTTATTTTAATTAAGTGATGATTATATTTTTAGGAAATGATTATTTTAAAGTATAAAACATGAAAAATTAAACCATTAGTGATACATTATAAGAAAATGTGAATGGTCCATTGATCCAATTTACTAGTAAATGATTTAACATCAAATTTACCACTTCTATTCCCCCATGCATTCAAACCAACATATTTATTTTGTAAAAAATATTGTTTCCAAATTTATAAAATTGTCAGGTTATTGTTGAACGGATTCGAATTATGTATCAATGTTAAGAGGTTGAGTGGTCAGGACATCCCTTAAAATGTTTTATCACCCAGTCCAGGACTCACTTATATATTAACAATGAATTCATGAAATTATTCCTGGTAAAAATATGATTTACACTATTAATTAAAGAAATTGATCAACAACATACATTGATATTGAAATAGGTATATATCCTGGTTCTTCATTTAAAAAAAATGATATTTTCTCCATCCGCTCCCTCATTGGTTATTTTCAGTATTGTTTAAAGGTACAGATCTAGGCCCTCCGAGATGTATCACTTTCTTATGAGGTGGTGGGTGTAGTTGAGTTGAAATTTATCCAATGATAAGGGATTCCTCTATAACATCATAATGGAGGAATCAAGACCCATATTGATGAGTCATTAAGGTTTCCTTATGTCTTTTACATTCCTTCATGTTTGGGGAGATTGTTGAGTCAATAAGGATTTCTTATGACTTTACCATTTCTTCATGTTTCGAAAATCACAAACACCTTATCTAAAGGAAAATTTCATTTACCCTTTGTTTGACTTTCATAAGGATAATTTTCCTTCCCCAAGGAAATTTATCCTTACTATGTTTTCCATTGTTCATATTATAACTAAGTATAAAAATCAGTTTTGTATCCAAAACCTAGAGATCATATATATACTTAGATATAAAGCATTTTGTTTTTAGGATATGAAATCAGGTTCCTAACTCTCTGAATTCAGACTCCAAACTCTTCGGATTTCTGACTCTGAGTTCTCTGAATTCAGACTCTTATCTCTTTTGAGTTCTGAATCCGATTTCTCTGAATTCAAACTCCAAACTCTTCTGAGTTCTGATATAGAGTTCTCTGAAATCATAATCTGAACTCTTCTGAGTTCTAACTCCATGTTCTCTAAATTTAGGCTCCAAACACTTCTGAGTTCTAACACAGAGTTCTCTGAATTCAATCTATGAACTCTTCTGAGTTCTGACTCTAAACTCTTATGATTTGAGGTTTAGATTTCTTATAAATACAATCCCCGAATTCTATATAATCCTAACACTAAATTCCTCTGATAAAAAGAATCCAAATATCCATATATTATAGCCTCCAAATATTTTTTGGGTAGACTCCAAACATTCATTTTTTTCTTACACTAAGAAAAATGAATTTTCTTATTTAACCATATTTTTTCTTACTCATGTTTTGGTTATAAAATGATGTCATGCGTTCTGTTAAAAAATTACTATTGTTTGGGTGACACATGTATAGGTCCCTGCAAAATTCAAGGAAATTATATGAATGTTGGATGACGGAGCTGATCGTTGATGTTGTTTCTATAAATAAGAGCTCATTTGAAAGATCTCATAACATTGATGAACTATTCTATGAATCTAGATATCACATGATACTGAAGTGATTTATAGAGAGAGACTTTCATGATTTGTGTGTGCTAAACATCTTGTTCAGAATTGCTTTGTGTGACTCCGAATGATGTTTAGTACAGTCGAGGGCTTCTGAGGATAGGAAGACAGAGCTGCTAACTACATTGAAGTTGAGGGCTTATAGGGATATAAAGGAAGACTCTGATCTTCATATCGAGGGTTTACCCTGGTGTGGGTAAGGTAGACATTCTTGAAAGTATTATTCAAGGGACCATTATCCAAAGATGTTGGATACCCAACTGTTTAGTTTAAAATATTTACTTCTTGTTACTAGTTTGTTTCAAGTTTTCCATTACAATTTATTTGTTGTGGAATGTATAACTATCATATACTTCCTTATACTTGTACTCTAATATAGCTAGATTTTATACACTTTAAGGTAGAATATATATCTTTGTAAACTTATATTATGTTTTATTTCTGGAATCACTTTTTCAGAATTACATTCTCAGAATCATATTTCTGTAATCAAGAAAGTTTTTAGAACTAAAGGGCATTGTGAATTTACCTGTTATAACTCTATTAAAAAAATATAAAGGTTTTTATCCAACATTAAAAGTTCCCAATTATTTTTAAGTATAAAATTCACCCCCCCCCCTTGTATATTGAGAATCTACATTATTATAATGATACTACAATCAGCATCTTCTATCATTTCGATCCTACAAATGGTATCAGATCTTGGAAACCGCATACTCTGGACCAATCCTACAATTGGTATCAGAGGAGTTCTATGAAATACTTATATTCACATTTATGTTTTCTTGTTCATGTTTTTTATTTTTCTATATTTTCCTTTCTTAGGATATTCTTATCGATGTTCAAGAACTTTATTACTAACAAGTTTGTGTGGAGAGTTTATTTAAGATGACGAGAATCAATGTTGGTTCCATAGACAACATAAATGCTATTAGACTACCTATTTTTTATGGTAATGATTATGAATATTGGAGAGATCGTATGAATACATTCATTATGAATACTGGTGTAGATAATTTTGTTATGTTTACTGTAGGATATAAAATCCCTATCAAGGAAGTCAATACCTAAACCAACCAAGATAAGCATGAATATGAATTGAATAATAAGGTATGAAATACGTTGCATTGTTCCATGACTATAAATAAATATATATCAAAATTTCATCTTGTGAAGCAGAAAATTGTACTTGGAAGAAGCTTGGAGTTACTCACATTGGAACTTCAATAGTTTTTGAAACTAGAAGAGCCTTGCTCAGAGCTGAGTATCATGGTTTTTTATTTCTTAATGGAGAACCCATATGTAGGGTGCACCAATGATTCCTGAGTATTGTTAATTGTTTACAATATATGGGTGAGAAAGGATTATATGATGAAGAACTTGTGGAAAAAATCATAGAAATCATTCCTAATGAGTGGGAATCCAAGAGAACTGCTATTGATGAGAACAGAAAAGTTTCATAGATTTCTCTTGATGAAATTTTTGGAACTCTTCTCCAACATGAGACTATAATGAAAAGATATGCTAATAATATTTAGAATAATAATATGAATGTAAATGTTTATTTTACAACAACTTCAAATCATATTAAATCCAAGACACCTGAGAGAGTTACAAGATCTAAATCAAAGAAGGTTTTTATTCAATTAGAATCTAGTGGAAGTGAATCATCAGAAAATGAATAACCAATCTTGCTCGAAGGATGAAGATGATTGTTGGATAGAAGAACAATCAATCAAGATACAAGAAGAAAGAATGGAAAGATAAGAATGATTCAAAAGTCACATGTTATGAATGAAAATGAGTTGGACATATAAGGCCTGATTGTCCTATTCTAAAGGTAAAAGAAATGAAGGAAAATCATACTGAAAGAAACATAAAGAATTACTACAAAGCTAATGCTAAGAATGTATTAAAATCTAATGACACCTGAAGTGCCAGTAGTGGAGACTCGTCAAATGAATCATCAGATTACGAATCTTCTGGACAGAAAATTATTTGTTTAATAACTAGACTAGCTATTGATAATCATTGTCTAATGGATAAGGTACACAATGTTGAATCCATGACCAATGTATTTTTGAATTCTAATTACAGTAATGATAAGTATTATAATTCTTTTTATGAAGAATCTACTTTTTATGAAGATAATAATTTACCTACGTATGAAGAGGTTTATAGGTTTACTAAGCTTCTTGAGAATGAGAATTCAAAACTCATGAAAAAGCTTGATAATGAAAATTCTAGGAATGATATTCTTTATAAGGAAATATTAGATCTTTCAAAAGATATTGGTATGAAAACTCTTTATTTTGAATGTATTTCACAAAATCTTGAGGAAGTAAATTTTGAAAAGGATAAACTTTGTAAGGCTCTAGAAAATGAAATTTCTATGAAAAATGTTTTCGAACATATCTCCAGTTCAAAAAAAATGTTTCGGAAGACAAGAACTTAGTTATTAGTCTAATGTTAGAAATTTTTTCCTTGAGGAAGTGTTTTTCAAACATTACCATAGTTAAGGAAACTTTTGATAAGATATATTCTTATATTTGACCTCTTAGGAATAATTCTGGTTTGGGTTATAGAAGTTCAAAACCGATTTTTAGTAACAATTATTTTGTTCCTCAAAGTTCTCCATTCTTCACTAAGTGTCAATGTAGTGGAAATTGGGCAAGAAATTGTTCCTTAAACAATACTCAGTAGTTAGGATTTAAAAAAGGTTATTTTTCTATGAAAATATGGGTGCCTAGTATTTTGCGTTCTGAAATTTCCGGATCTTAGAATGTTTTGGTTCCAAAATTATAACATTATTATTTTTAGGAAAATAAAGAATGTACCAATAGAAATACATTTTACATGGATATTGAATGTTCCCAGCATATGACTGGTAATAGAAACATCTTTGAAAATATTATCAAGATGAAAGGAGTAAATGTAACATTCAAAGTTAATGTTAAGTGGGAAATTATTGGTAAAGGTGACACCGTTTTTCTTAGAAAAACTCTGCTCTCAAATGTTTTATTTGTTAAAGGTCTTAAGCACAACCTCATTAGAATAAGTCAATACTATGATGAAGGTTACCTTGTGAATTTTAGGAATGAAATGTGCTTAGTACACAACTCCTAGGAAGAGTTCATTATTTCTGACAATAGGCAATAGAATGTTTATACACAATACTTAAAAAACCATAGAAGCCAAGACCTACCTGTCCATAGTCCAATGGAAGATCATTCTTTGTTGTGGAATAGAAGGATAAGACACTGTAACCATAAGAACCTATGAAAACTCTCTATTAAAAGACTAGTTACGGATCTACCGTTGTGTAGATTTGACTCTTCAAATGATTTTAATCCTTGTAAATATGGAAAGCTACATAAATAAAGTTTTAAATCAGTCAGTGAAGCCTCAAAAACTAATTCATTACATTTAGTGTATATGTATCTTTTTGGTCCAACACAAATAGGAAGCATTGGAGGCAAATATTATGTATTTCTATTAGTTGATGATTACACTAGATTTACGTGGGTCTATTTTCTAACAATGAAATCTGAAGATTTTTCTTATTTCAAAAGTTTTAGAGCCCAAGTTAAAAATGAGAAAAACCATCCTTTGATAACTATTCATTTTGATCATGTAGAATAATTTCAAAATTCATATTTTGAATCTTTTTATAGTAGAAAATATATTACTCATAACTTCTTCTCACCCTGAACACCTCAAAAGAATGGTGTTATTGAAAGAATAATTATAATTCTTCAAGAGATAACAAGAATCATGTTGATTGAATGTTTTATAGAAAAACATTTTTAGGATGAAGCTGTAAGTACTTCTTGTTATACTATAAATCGAGTTTTGATTAGTCCATTTCAAAATAAGAGCCCTTATAAGTTATGGAATGGTAGAAAAAATAGACTTTCCTACTTCAAGGTTTTTGGTTGTAAGGTATTCATTCTGAATACTAAAGATAATCTACACAAATTCGCACCAAAATATGATGAAGGAATTTTTTTAGGATACTCCCCATCTTCTAAGGCTTATAGAGTATTCAGTAAAAACAATTTTAATGTTGAAGAAACAGTGCATGTCAAATTTGATGAAACTGATCACTTTGTTTTTAGACAACTCCAACCTACATCTTCAGATGTGTTTCCAAAAACAGATTATCAACCCATGATAGAAGATCATTATGATAAGGAAACTTTTTCAAGAATATTTTTATGAAACATTTACCCCATAAGATTTCCTACCCTACATTGATTAATAGGTTTTACAAAACTCAAATCAATTGTTTTTTAAGAATCGTCCTAGTGATTACATCATTGGTGATGTAAATTAACCTGTATGGACTAGAAGTTCCTTATGAAATGAAATATAACATTTATCATTCCTTTCCTAATTAGAACCAAAAATCACTGATGACTCTTTAGGTGATGATGATTGTATAAAAGCTATGCAAGATAAACTCAATGAATTTGAAATGAATAATGTATGGAACATGGTTGAAAGACCTAAGGAAACTTCTATTATTAAAGTAAAATTGGTCTTCAGAAATAAGTTTGACAAAATTGTAATCATAGTAATAAATAAAGCTATATTGGTTGCTAAAGGCCATAATCAACAAGAAGGAATAGACTTTGAAGAAACCTATGCTCTAGTAACTATACTTGAATCTATTCGTATTCTACTTGCCTTTTGTAGCATTCCTCAATTTCAAACATTTTCAAATAGATGTGAAATGTTTTTCCTTAATGATTATGTACATGAGGATGTTTTTGTTGAACAACTCCTGGTTTTAAAGATACAATAAATCTTGAACATGTTTTTAAACTTACAAAATCTTTGTATGGACATAAGCAAGCCCCTCGAGCTTGGTATGATAGACTTACATGATATTTTCTTCAAAATTACTATGTTAAGGGAAAATCTAATCCAACACTTTTTATAAATAAAGATAATAAAAATGTTTTTATTGTTCAAATTTATGTTGATGACATTATATTTGGTTTAACTCCGCAATTTTTAACTGATTCTTTTGCGGATCTAATGAAATCCGAGTTTCAATTGAGTATGATGGGTGAGTTTACATTTTTCATGGTTTTTCAAATTTCTCAAGAACTAGATGGAATCTATATATCCCGACAAAAGTATATTAAATATCCTCTTAATAAGTATGGATATGACAACACTAGAAGTATTAGTACTCCCATTGGTACCTCAATCACACTTGATCTTGATGAAGCTTGGAAACCAGTAGATCAAACATCATTTAGACATATGATAGGAAGTTTACATTACTTGAAAACTATTCATCCAGCCCTAATGATTTCAGTATTCTTATATGCATGATATCAATTCAATCCAAAGGAATCTCATTTAAAAGTAGTGAAAAGAATTTTTTTCTACTTAAAGAGAACCATGGATTTAGGAGCCCTTTATACTTTTGGAAATGATTTTGTTCTATAATGTTTTTTGGATGCTGACTTTTATGGATGTAGAATGAATAGGAAGACTAAATAAAGATCTTTTCAATTCATTGGATATTCATTAGTTTCATGGTAATGCAAAAAAGCAAGACTCAATAGAACTTTCCTCTACTGAAGCTGAATATGTAGCTGCTGGAAGTTGTTGTGCTCAAGTGTTGTGGATGCAACCCACATTCACAGACCATGGTATGAGTTTTACCATAACAAAAATTTTGTGTGATAATTATAGTGCCATTTCCATTAGAAAAAACCCTACACATCACCCTTGTTCAAAACACATAGATATTAGGCATAACATTCTAAGGGATCACACACAAAAAGGAGATATCATTCTTTAATTTATCGGAACACGAGATCAACTTACCGATATTTTCACAAAATCTTTACCCACTGATAGATTTGAATACATAATGAATAAGTTAGGAATGGTAAAAATAAGGTAATATTCTTTGATAACGTTCTATTGAATCCAATCTCATTATAGTAATAAACTATTTTTCATAGGGGGTACATTATCTAGTTAGTTAGATCAAAATCATCTATAATTAAAACATTTATAGTCATATTTTTTATATCATTCATAATGGAAATTTTGGTAGTCACACATTTCAAATCGTTTATAATGAAATTAGTCGTAGTACGAATTTTTAAATTTTCATAATAATAATTTTCTAATATTCTTTAATGAAGATTTTCTAAATTTTCGTAATGAAGATTTTCAAAATTTTCGTAATGAATATTTTCGAAATTTTTGTAAAGAAGATTCTTTAAATTTTCGTAATTAAAATTTTCTATGTTTTTCGTAATGATGATTTTCTAAAATTTTCATTGTCAGTTTTTCAAAAAATTTCTTAATGGGATTTTTTAGAAACTAATGTTCTTCAAAAAGATTTTTTTCCTCACTATGAATAATCTTCCTAGAAATCGGAAAGGTATGTTTCCTTTCCTGAGATTTCATAATCATCTTTTACTTGTTGGCATTTTCATCAATTTTTTTTAATTTTCATATGCGCTTTTCCTTAAATCCAAATGTTTCTATTAAAACCTCAAAAGATCAGATTCTGTCAAAATTTCCTTATGGCTATATTTTCAACCATCAAATATGATCAAAATAATTCTCAACTGTTGAGTTGGGAATAGAAGCTGAACCATTGCATCAAACACCTATATAAAGGACCCCTGATGGCTGTCCCACATCGATTACAAAGATTTCATGTGCTGAAGTGCTGCCCTACTACTTAAGCCCATTCTAAACTTCTCAAGGATTTATTAAATCCGAATTTCTGTCAAGGAATCTTCTCAAAAACACATTTCTACTATCAATCCAATATCAAAGTTGTAGGATTATAGGGAAATGTTGGTACATCTAAACTTCGTCTCTAATTATTTTTCCATCATCTCAATGAACATAAAGCTGAATGGATGTGAGATTGTGGTCATATCAAAGTCAGGAGCTCAAGATTTAGTGTATCCAGATTTTCTATCATCATTTTGTGAGCCAATAAGTTTTTTCAAGAAAGAAGGTAGAGATAAGTTGTTTTTCATGACCTATGGAATGACCTATGTTCTTTTTTACACCAAGGATACAAATATTATTAGAGTTCCGTATGAAGGTGAATATGAATTTTGTTCTCATAAGTTTCTAGATGTTCAGGGAAGCATTTTTACGGTGAAAGCTACGGATTGCCTCGATCTTACTAATGGTAAGAATCCAAAGATTGTTAACCTCACTACAAATTTACGGATTCTCAAATTATGGGTTCAAGGATTCATCTTTTTGGGGAAAGTGGATAAGGATACCCTGAAGAAGAGTGACATGTATATTTTGGATTTTCTAGTGAACCTGATAAAGATCAATGTGGTTAAGAATATTCTGATTACGATCAACAATATAAAGAATGGGGATCTGAACGCTTAGATAATTATATATCCATCCATTCTTTCGATGATTATTGTTCGATGCATATAGTCTTTAAAAATATATTTTAGTTCAAATCCAATGAATTTCAATGTCATGCTAGTTAGTGATGAAACTATAAGAAGGATGAATATTGTATTTTATAAAGAATCCAAACAATTTTTTGATTTTCCTGAGGAAGAAGCTGAAGTCTTATCGAAGAAACATGAGGCTGGTGAGACTTGTAAAAAGACAGGAAGAAAGAAGAAGCTCAAGGAAGTAGAAGATGAAGGAAAAATACCAGAGCCTAAAAAAATCCAATCCGCACCTCCGAAGCCTAAGAAGAAAAAAGCTTATCCGGATGAGGTAATAACTACGTAGAGGGAAGACAAGAAGAATAATAAGGAGGGGGAACCTAGTTTTGGATTGGATACTATTAAAGAAAAAGGCTTAAAAGAGAACACTACTAATGAGATTGAAAATAATGAAATAGAAAAGAAATAGAAGAATAATATGTCTGAATCTGAAATAGTTCAATCACTTCTGAAGGATGCTGAGAGAGCTTTAGAAAATATTCCAGTAGAAGAATCCTTCATGGTAGAAGCTTTACTAGAAAAATCGGGGAATAAGTATGTGACTCTGCAAAAATTCAAAGAAAAATAAGTAGATAAAGTATTATAAGAAGAAAAAGAAGATGGAAGTAGTGGCGATACCAAATATTTGATTAAGCAAGTGGAAGATTTTCATGAGAAGGACAACCCTTTAGAAAAATTATTAATCCGAACTTCTCAAGACGAATCATCAAATCTTGCTACTCATGGAAGGGGTGAAGAGAAGGATGAATAAGAAGTAAATAAGATGTCTGGAGAAGAATGTTTAAATCATGATTTTATTCATTCAGAAGATGCTAAGGTATGTGATGAGAAGGAAGAGATAGAGGAAGATAAAATTGTTCAGATGTATGACAGTGAACATGAATCTCCAGATGAAGAAGACATTCCAAAACATGATAAGGGAAAACAAGTCGTTGTTGATACACCTACAAAAGTCATGGGTAAGAAGAAAGATACTAGTGGTTCTTCATCAAAGAGAAAATCAGTTGATATAGAAAAAGATCCCTCACCAAGTAAAGTTTCTGATTAAGAATCATCCTCCATTAGACATGATTTTGTAGTTCAGTCATTGAAGAAGCTAGTTGGTACCATTCTGATTTTTCCAAACATTGAATCAAGATACCGGATGCTTTAACAGACCCTAAATAAAAAGTCAGATTCAGTATCCATGGTGATGGATAAGTGTGTAAAACTAGAGGAAGACTTCAAAACTTTTCTCATAGGCTATAAAGCTCACAAGAGATCTTGCAAGAAGATAACTAGTTAGTCAAAGAAAACTATTCAAGAAACAGGAATCCTAGATGAATTTCATGAAAGTGTCACGGATTCTTTTGACACTGAATATGGGAAGATCAAGGTTCTCACGAATAGTTTTGAGGAATAGATAACTCTTGAGCAGAATAATCAGATGAAAGAATTGAAAGGTCTGAATGGAAATATATACTCATTTTCCCAAAGTGTGAAGAGAGAAAGGGATATCCAGATTGAGATTGAAGAAATGATTGCTATGTAAGATGAACCGTTGAGGGATTATGAAGATCCTCTTAAGACTCATGAAGAAAGAATCAAGGCTATAGAGAAGAAAGCTAAGGATCCGGATCAGATTCTCAAATGAGCATAGGAAGACTACATGGAACTTTAGAAGCCCAAAAAAATAGGGAAGAAACTAATGCCCAATGAAAAAGAAGGATAAATATGTTTAAATCCAATCTTTTGTTTTATTTTCCTTGTTGTATAAATTTTTTCCAATCTTAATGAAATTTTGGTTGCTCGAATTTTTTTGGATGGTTTATACTAAATTTTACGAACTATATCTACTTTTCCATTCCGTATATTTCATTTTAAAAATTACAGAGGGGGAGAAAGGAAAAATAAATTTAAGAAAAGAATAAATTTCCCTAAGTAAGGGGGAGTGTTCATCTAAGGGGGAGTTCTTATAAAAGATGATTTTTGTATGCAATAAAATTCTATGTCTCATTATGAAAATCTAGAATATGATCCTTAGTGCTCCAAAGGCTAAGGTAGAGTTAGTCATATTGATCATTTCCCATGTGATAAGGTAGATACGTTTTGTATTCAAATTCTAGGAAAATATTTTCTATGTCCTTATATTCTTTTTTAAAAGGATGTTTTGGCATTCCAAAAAGGGGTAGATTGTTTAGTTAATAATTTTTCCTTATGACTTTTCTATTCATTCATATTTGGGGAGATTATTGAGTCAATGAGGCTTCCTTATGAAATTACCATTTCTTCATGTTCTGGAAATTAGAATCACTTTATCTTAAAAAAAATTTCATTTACCCTTTGTTTTACTTTCATAAAGGAAATTTTCCTTCCCCAAGAAAATTTATCCTTAATATGTTTTTCATTTTTCATATTTTATATAAGTATAAAAATTGTTTTTGTTTCCCAAACCTTGGAATCATATATATATATATATTTAGATATAAAGGGTTTTTCTTTTAGGATAAAAATTCGGGATCCAAACTCTCTGAATTGAGACTCCAAACTCTTCTGAGTTCTGACTTCGAGTTCTCTGAATTCAGACTCCAAACTCTTCTGAGTTCTGACTCTGAGTTCTCTGAATTCAGACTCCAATCTCTCTGAGTTCTGACTCTGAGTTCTTTTAATTCATACTCCAAAATCATCCGAGTTCTGACTCAGAGTTCTCTGAATTCAGACATCGAACTCTTCTGAGTTCTGACTCTAAGTTCTCTGAATTCAAAATCTGAACTCTTCTGAGTTCTGACTCCGAACTCTTATGAAATTAGGTTTTAGTTATTTATAAATTCAGAATCTGAATATTATAGAATTATAACTCCAAATTCTTCTAATAAACCGTATCTGAATATCCCTATATTATAGACTACTAATAGTTTTCTTGTAGACTCTGAATATTAATTTTATGCTTACACTCTGAAAATTGAATTTTCTTTAGTGACCATATTTTTTATTACTCATGTTTTTCTATAAAAGTATGTCATAAATTTAGTTACTAACTAACCATTGTTTGAGTGACATGTGTACTAGTCCCTGTAAAATTCAAAGATATATATAACTGTTGGAGGAGGGAGCTAACTATTGAAGTCGTGCCTATAAATAGGATATCATTTGAAAGAGCACATAACTTTGATAAATTGTTCTACGACTCTAGATATTACATGATACTGAAGTGATATTTAGAGAGATACTTTTATGCTATGGGAATACCGAACATCTTGTTCATAATTGCTTTGCGTGACTCCAAATGTTCCTGAGTACATTCAAGGGCTTCCGGTGATATGAAGATAGAGGTGCTGACCACCATGAAGTTGAGGGCTTGCGGGGATAGTAAGATAGACTTTGATCGTCGTATTGAGGGCTTACCCATGTGTGGGTAAGATAGACATTCTTGAAATTATAAATCAATGGAACGTTATCCATGGTTGTTGGATACCCTTCTCTTTGGGTTAAAATATTTACTACTTGTTAATTGTTTGTTTAATGATTTCCACTGAATTTTGTTTGTTGAGAAAAGTATATTTGTATTATACTTCCTTATACTTGTACTTTGATATAGTGAGATTCTACACTATTTACGGAGAATATTTATCTTTGTAAACATCTATTATGTTTCATTTCCGTAATCACTTTTTCGGAATTAAATTCTCACAATCATATTTAAAGAATCACGTAAGTTTGTAGAACTAAGAGGGCTTGTGAATATACCTTGTTTACCTATGTTAAACAATAGAAATGTTTCTAAGAAACTTTAAAAGATCCCAAATTATTTTTAAAGTATAAAATTACCCCCCCCCCCTCTTGTAAATAGAGCATCTATGTTATTATTATGATACTGAAATCAGTATTGTCTATCATCTCGATCCAACACATATCATTTTGTTCCACTTCATGTGAAATGTCATACCATTTAAAAGTCACGTGACATGGATGAATATTGCACCTTTTATTTTTATGAAAGCATGACCAAATGTATCTATTTTTAAGGGCCTTGAATCAGTGCAAAATTTTGTTCCTTTCAATGTTTTTCTACCTTGACTATAGTTTCTTGTAGTTTAAGGTTATGTGATTGTAAAAAAAATCAAAATAGTATGAATTAATTTTATATCAACTTCTAGATGGAAGTGACCTCAAAGTCTTATGTGTGGGACATACACATTACAATCCATCTCTATGTCATCTTTTTTCTATATATAACTAAATTTTAGTTGATGTGTTTGGTCTTACAACATGTAGGGGACTTATATATATATATTCATGGATTATTGATTGGGAACATGAACGAGGTGGTCAGCGAGAAAATGGTTGGCGATTACACCTACTAGGAGGACCATACAAATTCATAGACCATTTATTGGACCAAGGAGGATAAATGAAGGATTAAACAAGATCATGGTAGATAGGGTACTAGTTTAATATGGATGAGTCTTTTGATATCAGAGGAACGACAAGAGAAATTACCACAAATACTCTAATAAATTTATTCCTCACTATCAATGGAATATATAATTGATTATATCCATATTTTTCTATCTTTTAGGGAAGAAAAAAATATTTTTATACTATAGGAAGATAAAATTTCTTTATCTAAGGGGTAAATGTCCAATAGGATAAAAATTGGTGTGCAATAACCATTCATGTATCCCAGGAAGCCAAGAAGGAGGCCTATGTGGATGAGACTCAGTTGGGGGTTGGTTAGGGACATAGAGTGCGAAAAAGGTTTTTTTGGGAAATTAATTTATCATAATTAGGAAACCATTAAAAATGGGAAAATTCTGTGGGTTTCATATAGTGTATGTTTTTCGAATTAGGAACAATTCATTATATGGAACCCATGAGAAGGGGATTGCAATTTGGTGAGAAGGGTGAATGGGAACACATTGCTGGACATGGTAAATGGTTCCATGTTAAGTGAACAAGGTGTGGATCCATTTATTAAAAATAAGTCATTATATTTATAAGGAATTGTGATATAATGTTTCTATAAATTGAGAACCCAATTGAACCAGTTCCCAGTTATATTTTCTTTAGTTTACTAAGAATGAATCCTTTAAAAGGAAATGTGTTTCCCCTTAGTAGAAAATAGGTATTAGAAATGTTTCATGGAAATCCGTTAGTAGATCCCTTTGAGAAGGATATTTCACTTTTTTCTTAATGATTACCTTATATAAGTGGTCTCTTTCAATTACCCAGACAATTAATGTACATAATTACCCTTTATTTTCATCATTTCTATATTAGTTTACATTTAAAAATATTATAATCAGGAGGCTTGTACTATTTGAGTGTAGGTTTATTGTTTTCTATTTTTCTTGTGAATTAGTCTCCTTTTGATGGGAGCCCTGGAGAAAGAGTGGAGTATTTATATAGGCAAGTAAATTTGGGAACCATGAAAACATATGGTAACTGGTTTAGTCGCCTAGTTCCCTTGAACATGGAATAAAATTGGAATGAGGAAGGCAGGTCATGAGACAATATGGTGGAACCAGGAATTAGGGGTTCATATAAAATTGGGGAAGAGGTATGGGTGACTGGTTATTATTTATGATGTTTTAAATTCCTTAACCCTTTATAAGACATGGAATAAGTCTTCTATTTTAAATCTAAACATCAACAATTACTGAGTCCATATAAAATTAATAAATATTTATTAATGATTATATATTCAATTAATTATGTTTTCTTATTATGAATACATATCATTAATGGTAAAAAATAAAAATTGATATTAAAATAATTATATATGGTTCATAAAATTGTATTAAACTAATGAACTATGATTTAGTTGATTTTAAAATCACAACTATACAAATTATTGATATAACATAGAACATAAAAACATGTGAAACCATTATGACCCCATTATATTATAATTAAATGGTATGAAAAAATAAGGTACATTGAACGATGACTACCAGTAGAATATCAGAAAAATCATAGAAAACATAGAACCGGAAAATTATAATGACTCATATAAAAAATGAATATCTAATGAAATATTTTTAAATAAATATAAATTCTTAATAATATGAGCTATTAATATAAACATGTTTTTTAAACAGTTAATTATTATACTAAAATTTATAATACTATAATTTTGCGAATATTAATTTGAGTCATAATTGAAGGTAAGTGTATTTATATCTAAATATATGTTATTATCGTTACAAAAAATGTTTATAGGGTTCAGTGGATACCCTAACATTTGAAAATGATCATACACATTTAAGATATATAGTATGTTTTCATACAATTGTTATATAATACTAACATTTTATAACAATAAACCCTATTTAAATTCCATAAAATGGAAGGAACCCACTTATCTTGGAAATTTTTAATACGTCTATAAAAATATTAATCCATCATGTCCCATCTCATGATGACTTATGATAATGTAATCTCCTATTAATTAAATCTATAGGTTAAAATATGGTGTTTCTAATTGATTTATTATATTTTCTCTTAATTAGTGTAAACCTCTATAATTATTTCATTCATCCCTTTGAATTCCATCCTTATTCCATAATTCACTACTTATTCTTGACTTTCATCCTTTTAATGAAAAACCAAATCCATTATAGTTACTAAATTATTATCATCTCTCTCACCTTTACTAATACTTATTCATCTTCAGCAGTCCTCTAATTTTTTTTCAATATATAGAATTTCTAAAGCCATTTATTCTTCTAATAAATATTTAAAAACTTGTCTCCATTAATCTAGAGACATTGGATTTTTCAACACACTAACATAAAATACAAGAGTTATCATCCCTATTGATCAAATAGTTTAGTAGTTTTTGGAGATTATATATATACCAGATTATCAAATTTTATTTCAAAACCTATTATAAAAAAATAAAATTATATTACTAACTTTATTATATCTTCTAGTATATCTCAAAAATAATCCATATATCCCTTATTTTTTATCTTAGGGAATGTAAGTCAAAATAAATGGCGATATATGAAAATTAAAAATGGAATTTCTACAAAATTAGTCACTATAGGATAAATAAATCAAAAAAAATATGGCAGAGATAATTCATAATCCAATAAAAAAATATCATTAAATTTGAATATATCTATTAATGGCATAATTACTTAAATAATTACATGTAAAATAATTATTAGTTTCATAATGATATGATTCATAATTCTAAACATCATAATCTTATCATTAGGGCCACATTCTAAGACATCATAATAAAAGAGATAAAGTTGTTTAAAAATATTATATCGAGATTATCAAGAGAATATTACTAACACATCAAGAATCTATTACATTACTCTCCCACCATTTCAATGTCTAATTAATTCATCATATATAATTAATCTGAATTTTATCACTAATTTATATCTCTCATGATGTATAATAATATTTAATGGATTCAGATATATATAAAAATATCATTTAAAAAGTGACATTTTCCATGAAAACATGAAAAAATATCCGTTTATTAATATAAAATTTTAAATACCAAATTTTAAAATATTGAGAAAATAAATTTCTTTAGAAATAATCTTGTAATAATCTTATCAATTGTTCAAGGAAAAAAATATTTATGACTATTGGAATATTTGTTTATTTAATAGAGATTAGAAAATTTCTTTGGTATAGTCAAAGATACCTTATCTAGAAAAGTATAAGAAGTGTCATTTTAAACCCTTTTATTATGTAGTAGAAAATAACATTATAAAATCATTAGAAAGTAATAAAAATAATATTAGAAACATTATTAGAAACAGAAAAATGAGAGGAATGATTTCATCAAAAAAATATAAAAATAA
This sequence comes from Viscum album, assembly GCA_963277665.1. Classification (NCBI taxonomy): domain Eukaryota; kingdom Viridiplantae; phylum Streptophyta; class Magnoliopsida; order Santalales; family Viscaceae; genus Viscum; species Viscum album. The sequence continues at coordinate 2,068,694,783 of OY728132.1, forward strand.
GGTTTGATTTTATTAAAAACATTTTATCAATTGAATTAAGTATTAATGAGAATAAAATGAACAGAAAAAATGTAAAATATATAGATAATATTGAAAATGGGAAGAAATGGAGATTAAAAGAAAAATATCATAGAATTTATTTCAAAGGAAACATAAACTAACCTAAATAAAATTCATATTGTACGTTAAAATATTACCAAAAACATTTTCTTTGTCAGAAACATTTTATCCTCTAAAATAATCTAATAAAATTTAATAAATACTTATTAGGAAAATTTTTCCTGAATATTTCATTTAGGTCCTTTAATAACTATTCTTCATATAATTATTGAGTAGTTCATGCTTACATTGAAAGCATAAGGTTGTTCATTGAATTTCTTCAAAAGTACTTTGATATATTGTTTGTGGTAAACAGTTTTATGAAATGGTTATTTAGTATAAGAATGATATTAATTCCATTAATATATTGTTCTTTCATTATATCCCATTTTAGAATCATCCATGCATGGTAGAAATAATAAAAATATCACAACTCTTTTTGAGGTGATATTCCACACATACACATGAACGATTTCATAATTATCCAATTGATGGAGGGTTTTGAAGGTTGAAGATATATTATATTTTAAAATTCAACATTATTTCACAAATTTTATTAATGTTAATTAATTAAATATTTATAACAATCTATGTTATCTAGTGATGAAAAAAAATTACACTGCTATTTGGATATGGTTGACCTTACTTACACATGAGTGATGTTTTCATATTCCATAGGACGAAAAGACGATATATAAAGGATGTAACAATAAAATATAATTGCATAATCATGGTTAATATATTAATTTAATTATTTGAATATAGTTATTTATGATTTGGAGAATATTTAATCAGAAATGAACTCATGAAACCATTGTGGGAACATATACTTATTCTTTTAGTATCCTATTTTATATTATATTTTAAGCCATTTTTTGTAGGTGTTTTAGTGAGAAAAATACCACTAGGATTTGGGGATGGATTTTGTGAATTTATTTTGTTACATATCAGTTAATATATGTATCTAAATTAACTTATAGTATTGATGGGATATGTTTTCATTTTATAATGGTGTGGGTGGAAAATATGTAATTTCTTGAAATTTTATTATATAATATATTACTTACTCAAGTCAAGTGGTTCTAAAGTGTCATATAATAAAAAATGATAAGGGTATGGCAAAAACTCAACCATCTAATTAGATTGAAGAATTTTTTTGTGTTATTATAAATACTTATCTATTTATTTCAACAATTTACCTTATATAACACTTAACCTAAGTGAAACATATTTACCATGGTTACTATTCTTTATTATACAAATTATATGAACCATATTACTTATTATGAATTAATTTTATTTCAAATGTGGGATCCATTTTACTAGATTAAATTTCATGTGTTGTTAAATTTTATTTAACATTTTATTGTAAAATGGAATAATTTTTTTAGATAAATTCTTGATTTAAGATTTTTTTTATAAAAATCAAGAATAATATTGAATAACCTAAAACCCAAAAATTCTAAAGTAAGAATATTTAATTTGATATCATGTACAACATGTGACCCCATGTGCATAAGGGAATATAATATCCGAAAAATTTATAATATATTTTATCATTTTAAAAAACTGAAACCATTATATTACTTGAAATGCAGACAATAATGAGTTAGATTTCATTACAAGCAATAATTAATTTCTTTGATAGCTTGAATTACACAGAAGACAGAGTTCTAATGGACAATGATATATTATTAAAACAATTTATTTAACATCATATAATATAGATATTAAATCTATGACTATGAATAGTATTAATTTTTTTTTAAAATATATGGTTTATAAAAATATAAGATAAATTCATTTTTCAACAATTAAATAAGAATGAAAATTCAAACCAATTGAATATAATTTTGTTTTTAATTTTTTATGCTTTGAAAGGAACTCGGTCATAGTAAATTATATTAATTGAAATTAGTTAAAGATATTAATGAAATATATATTATATATACTCATAAAACAGGTTTTATATTCATATAATTAATTTTATAGTAATATGATCAAAGAAAACCCAATTTTACTGATAAAAACAATATTTTTTATGTAGGAATTTTTACCGCCTTTTAAATGATAACATATTTTAAAAACAATTTTTGGCACTTATATACATTTTTTTACAAAATTAAATTAATTATTGAATGCGTAACATTAAAATTATATTAGGGTGAATTTTTAGTCTTTCTTCTAGGAAGTTTCATATTTTTATGAATAGTGAAGAAAAATTGAATTTTATTTCAAAAATGATTTTTTATCTAATTTATTTGTAAGAATATACTATATTTTTTTATTGTTTTTAACATTTAAATAGATATATATTATAAAAATTAATCCAATTTATGTCCATTTAAACAATTACACTTTAAAAATGGATAATAAAACATCACAAACTTTGGTACAATTTTCACATCAAAAATTTGCTTTGTCCTCCCATCCATGGGATTAAATTTAAATCAATTTCTTCAACTATTATGATTGGAATTTCAAAAAAATGATTAAATATTTTGGATTAGAATAGTTTATAATTTATTATATTTCTGACATCATTTATGACCAAAAACATTAGTGAAAGATATTAAAATTAATTACAACAATGAAGAGAAAAATTATAAGGACTTGTCCTTAAAACATTGCATAATCTTGAATTAAATGTATAATTCAAATTGAGAATCTTTTCAGGTTTATAGTTTTTGGGAATTAGGTCATTACTGTTATATTACATCTCAGAATTTACAATGTAGAAACTTCTACTCAGTTCCCATTTTAAAAAAAATAAAAACTCTTAAAAAAAGAGTCATGTCTAGTTCCACGTTTTAGACATCATAACTTTTTCTTGATCAAATCCTTGAAATTATTCATCTTTAAGTCATGTGAAAAACATTTCAAAACATGGGAAGAGCATAAAATGTTCAGATAGGTTTATAAAACCAAGAATGAGAACATTATTTTGTCACTACATACATAACAAAATCCCTTTAACATACCTCACAAAATCATATGATTTACATAGTAAACACAAATCATAAAGGTAACTTGTGGCATCCATATCATACTTACATTGTTTCTATCACAACTATATAAATAGTAACATTTCGAATACCCATCACAGTATATTCTGTAAACCTATTAGGATAAACATTCACATTTACAACTATCACGTTACCCAATGCATTGGAGATCTATATTGGGATCACTCTCCCTAGGTTTATCACGGAACCACCCGTATAAGTAAATAATTCTCAAGAACCATGACGTAAGCATAACACATAAAACAAACATAAAAGAATGATAAAATTTCCAAATTTTAATAAAAATATATCATCTAAATAGTTTGACATAACAAATCCATTTTCAATACCATTTTCAATAACAAAATATGTAAAAGTGTATACGGTATTTATTTTCCTTTTAAAAACTTTAAGAATTGTTAATGAAGAAAAAAGATGAAATAATAAAAATGGCAGTGGAAAAGGTCAATGTCACCCATTATGTTAAAAGAAACATTATTTTATGTCATTTAGTAAAACACCTCATAGAAAAATATTCCATTTGAATCAAATGAAATGTCAAATGTGATTATATAGTATATAAAATAATGTCGTGTATAAAACAAATATTCCTCAATGAATGGGAATTGAGAAAAAGTCCTATACAAAGATCATTTTTTATATAAAATAGATTGATTATGTGTATTAAATATAATAACACATAAATAAAGTATAAATACATGATAAGATATAAAAATTAATTTCTCACATAATCAAAGAACGACATAAACAAGAAATAGAAGATCAACCCAAAGAATGGAAATTGGGTTAAGAAGATCCTTTACCCCGTGTCTGACATGACCCCTTCATTATTTAATATCTTGAATAATAAACTTATATTAATTTATTATTTCTCAATAACCGTTTTCAAGTTTATTATTACGTTTATATCACTTATTGCCTTTATATAATAATTAGTTAATTATTTGAGTTCATATGGGACATTTTGTTAATGTTCGTAATTTGAGTTAAAATGAATTTGTTATAATTAAAAATTGTTCATGTGGTAGAAAATACATTATCTACAGAAATATATTTATGCTTTATATATCATATATATCATATATATCAATTATATATATGTATATATAGGTATTTATAATAGTACATAACATTTGGAGATAAGAAATGAAATGCACTGTTCCTCGAGACGGTAAGCTGTACGTACGCTTGAATTCTAAATTCATTTCTATTTCATATTTTAATTGGATTAAATCATAATGATAAATAGGTATATTATAATTCATGTATAATATTATATATATAATCTCAATAACTCCACCATTTATTTGTTCCATTTATCGCATTAACGAGTTATATCACTTTGAGTGGGCGGTAGTCCACACTTCCGAAAATGAAATTATAACGTTTACCCATAATGGAAACCATAAAGGTATGAAAAAAATAAAAAATACAGTATAACAAAGAATAAATAAACATAACATATATTATATATAAATACAGTTCCATCATAATGGACACCAAAAGAGGTGGTAGGAGAAGATTGAACTACCATTGTTTCAGGAGGTGTTAGTTTGTCGTCTACAAAAAAACAATGTTAATTACACATTAGATGGAGGTTTGTGTATGTGGAGTTTAAATAGTTATAATAACAACATCCTAGTATATTTAGGATAATTATTTTGTTATAAAAGTAAAGCATAAAAATATTTTAGGGGTTGGATTATTGGAATAAAAAAATAATTTTATAGAAATAGTAACCTTTAATTCGTGTAACATCCCATTGTTCTGAACCAAATAGAATTATTGAAGTTCCTTTTTCATCAGTTAAGGATTATATGTGGAAGATATGGATTTTAAGAGCATATTTGGATAGGTTTTGGACTAGAAATGGGGCTTGAGAAGAGTGAGGAATGGGTTAGAGGTGAGGGATTTTTATAAGGGGGAGGAGGGGCTCTTTTGGAAAGCGTGAAAATATTAGTTTATTATATAATGATTTTCAGTTTATAAAGGTCCAAAACAAATTAACGTAGAATATTAGATGACTCATGGGGGAAATACAATAATCCAATATTAATTGGACTCGTTTTGGATATTGTTTTAATCTTTTTAATATTATTTATTTAAATCATTTATTAATGAGGTAAGCACTACATCATTAATTTGTCTAAAATAATTTTTTTATTTGATGACTAAAAATTATAAAAGAAATACCAAGATTTAGGAAATATTTTTAGCCTTCCAAATAATATTTATAGTCGACAATATACCTTTTATAACCATATGTAAAAACTTATTTTCTTAATGATATTTGTTTATGTCATTTTTTACTTTACATTATGTCAATTGAAAAAAAGTGTTATTATCACTATTAAGTGGATCCATGGGGTCCCAAAATAGACCCAAGGATTCCATGGTCGTCCATGGCTCATATAATAAGGTTAGGACTAGTGTTAAGGTAATTCTTTATTATTATGATATTCTTTTTACCTCAAATAAGCCTATTTACTTTTAACCACGGTAAATAAAAGTCAACAGTTACTATTCACTAAAAATTATTTTTGTTCTTATTGAACCAAATTTTACTTAATATTAACAACCATGTATGTTGGATTTTATAAATTAAATTTAATGAAAAGGTAAAATTTTATTTAAATGAAAAATTCAGTTTTTAACTACTACTTAGTGGTTTCACTATTAAAAAAATTGTTGTTTTTTCAGAAAAATAAAAAAAACTTATACCTAAGAAATATTTGATATTCTGAATTCAAAAAAGTTATCTATTTTACCAAATTCCAGACATATAAGTTGCATTAATTAATTTAAAATTAATTACCATTTTCAAAACAAAAATCTTGTTTTTATGAAATAACAACTATCAAAAGATGGACACTTGTTTATGTCCAATTTCAAAGTGAAATTACAACCAATGACTAAGATTGGATGAAATGGTAAAAATAAAATCTAATTACACTTTAAAAAAAAATTATAAATATAATCTAACCATATAAATAAATTATATTAAATGTTAGTTTTGAATTAAAATACAGTATTTTCCACTATTCATCAAAAATTGATTTTTATCAGAAAAATATAAAAATTTTACCCAAAGTGAATTTTTATGTCCTGATTCTAAAGAAGAATTTAATTTGGTAAAATAAAACATATAAAAGTGACAAAAATTATATTTAATGAAGGTTCTCCATCAAAAGGATGTAAATCAATTTTTTTATAAAAATTATTCTTAAAATTAGATTCATTCACATTTTACACCTATAACATTTATTGGATAAATGTAAAAATATTTAATAAACATTTATAATCATATTTTAGTTTGTGTTATTCATTATTTCTAATACAAAGACTAGGTGTCAACTACCATTTATAATAATAATAATATATTATTATTGTGCAATGAAAGATTTCAAAGAAACTCATTGTTGCGTATAGGGTACACCATCGAGCATGGAAACCCCGTTAAAGTAAAATTAATATTTAATTCCCAAAATATTAATTAAAACGAAAATGTATTATTAATTTATTTACCTGGGATGTTATATCCTTCCCCCCATTTGGAAATTTCCACCATGAAATTTTATTCACGAATCAAATAATTGGGGGTATTTATCCCCCATAGCATTTTAAGATTCTAACATTGCTTCTTCAAACATATGGTTTTTCCACAAAACCATTACCTGATGAATTACCATATTCCGCAATACTAGCTCTCTACGGTCAAGAATCTGGACAGTTTGTTCCGCATAAGAGAGATTCTCTTCCAAATAAACTACCTCTATATTTAAAACATGAGATGGATCAGAAATATACTTTCTCAACATTGATACATGAAAAACATTGTGTACCTAGGACAAACATAAAGGTAAAGCCACTTGGTATGAAACTGATCCAACTTTCTCCCGAATTTCATAAGGTCTAATGAACCTCTGACTCATCATTCCCTTCTTACCAAAACACATCAAAATTTTCCATGGAGAAACATTGAGAAATACATGATCGCCTACATCAAAAGAAATATCATTCCTCCGATTATCCGCATAACTTTTCTACCTGATCTGAGCTATTCTCATGTTCTGCTAAATAAACTGAACTTTTTCCCATCTCTTCTACCAATTCTTGTCCCATCAACCACCTTTCACCAACATCATCCCAAAAAGATTGTGTTCGACACTACTACCCACATAATGCCTCAAATGGATCTATATATATACAGGAATGAAACTGTTATTATAAGAAATTTCAACCAAATAATGATGTTGGTCCGAACATCCCTAGTAATCTCGTGAACAACCACATAGCATATCCTCCAAGGTCTGAATTGTTTGATCTGACTTCTCATATGATTGAGGATGAAAATATGATCTAACATTTAATTCAGTCCCAATGACTTCTGAAGGCATTTCTATAGGTTAGAAGAATACGTAGAATCACAATCAGATACAATGGAGAGGAGAACACCATGAAACTTGACTATCTCTTTAACATACCACCGAGAAATTTAATCTAGAGTCAAAGTATCTCGAATTGGAAGGAAATGAGAAGATTTAGTCAATCAATCAACAATAACCTAGATTGTATTATTACCACGATATGTCTTTGGTAGTCTTACAATGATGTACATAGATATATTTTCCCATTTCCACTCTTGTACCAGTAATGATTGAAGCATCCCTTTCAGTAATTTCTGCTCTACATTAACTTGCTGACAAGTCAAATACCTCATAGTAAAATTATTAATATCTCTTTTTATTCCATCCCATGAGTAATACTCCCGAGGATCTCTTTATATCTTAGTACTTCCAGGATGAACTGATAATGGGGAACTATCAGCTTCACATAACAACTCATTCTTCAACTATGAATCACAAGATACACAAAATATCTTTCCAAATCCCAAAACACAATCATTATCAATGATATATTCAGAAAAAGTACCCTTCTAAACCTACTCTACCTTTTTCTACAACTCACTATTTATATTCTATTCTTTATTAATTCTTTCTGAGAGAGATGATTTCACTGACACCTGAAACAAAACAGAGGAATTTCCAGCACCAACAATTTCTATTCCAAAGTTCATCAAATCAAAAACCAAAGAAACTCATTCTAAATGTAGTATGGTTAATGAAGCATTATATTTTTGACTCAAAGTATCGACCACTTTATTTTATTTTCCCAGATGGTATAGAATTGTGCAATCATAATCCTTGATTAATTCCAACCATCATCAGTGTCTCATGTTCAATTATTTTTTATTGAATATGTACTTAAGCATTTGTGCTCAGTATATATTTCACATTTTACTCCATACAAATGATGGCTCCAAATTTATATATATATAAAAATAGTAGCTAATTCCAAATAATTTTTTGGTTAATTTAACTCATGATGTTTAAACTCACATGAAGCATATAGAATTACCTGATCATTCTATATAAGGACACAACCATTTCCTTTCAATGAAGAATAACTATAAATAAAAAACTCATCATTTCTGGAAGGTAGTGCCAAAACTGGAGCATTTACCAATCTTCTTTTCAATTCATGAAAACAATAATCACATTATTTTGTCAAAATGAGCTTAACACCTTTTCGAGTAAACTTAGTCTGTGGGATAGATAACTGTGACAAATTCTTAACAAACCTCTAGTAACAACCTTCAAAACCAAATAAACTATAAATATTGATTATATTTGTGGTTCTTGTCCATTCTTCAACAACTTTTTTTTAGTAGTATCAACCATTATTCCATTTTTTGAAACAATGTGACCAAGTAATGAAATTTTATGTAACAAAAAATCACATTGGCTATATTTCCCAAAAAAATTCTTTTTTTTCCATTATGGTTTGTAAGACAACCCTTAAATGACTTTCATTCTTCTCATTACTTTTAGAAGAGACCAAAATATCATCAATAAACACAACCATAAACTTATCTAATAACTCACAGAAAATGATATTCATAAGATCTATGAATATTTTAGGGGAATTGGTTAAAAAAAGTCATAACTAAAAATTAATAATGGCCATATCTAGTGTGAAATGGGGTATTTGGAATGTTTCTACCATTAATTTCAATGGATGGAACCCCGAACTCATATCAATATTCGAAAAATACTGAGCTCCCTGGCGATGATACAACTTCGTTTGATGGACCTACATCTATTGAAGTAGTTGCAAAGGAATTCACCACCACTTTCTACTTGTAGTCTGGTTGCATTCCCTCAGATGAGTTATAGATTGGACGCTCATTTGAATAATGACCCATTTCATTGCACTTAAAACATTTTACTGACTATAGATCAGATTTTTTCTTACCATTACCTTGATCTTTTTTAGTGTAATTATGAGCATTATGTCCCATTTTACCACATTAGTAGCACTTACCAGAATTCAAAATGCATTCCCTAGAATGATTTTTATGACAATTTTCACAAACTATAAACGTATGTTTCTTACCATCACAATTTTTTGAAGAGTTCATCCCTTTCAACTTCTACCTCGACCTCTTATTCTATTGTTTGTCAAAGATCTACTGATAATCAATAGTCCTCATTTCCACCTTCTCCGTACATCGAAAATATTTTTCATAACTATTGAACTCACGAGAAGCTGATGCCCTTGTATACATTGGATTTAATCCTGAGTAAAAACAATTGATTTTTCTATCAATATCTCATATGAAATTTGGAGCATACCTTGTCAGTCGAGTGAATTTTTCTTCATAATCAGACACTAATTCATCCTCCTACCTCAATTTTTGGAATTAGTTTTCCATCCTAAGATGAACAACCTTAGGAAAATATTTATCAAGAAACATACCCTTGAATTCATCCCAATCAAGGGAATCAACCTCCTCACTATCCCTGTAATTTTTCACCATCGACCACCACTAATTAGCTTCACTATAAAAATGGTAAACAATGAGACTAATATTTTGATGTTTGGAACACCCCATAATATCAAAAATATTATCTAGTTCTTTATTCCACACTTCGGCTAGCACAGGGTTAGATGATCCTCTGAAATATGGGGGATGTTGCCTAATGAAATTATCCACTATTGACATGTTCCTCTATGGTTGATTTTACTGATATTGTGAATGGATACCACCATAATTTATATCATGAGTTAATTGTGCCCTCACTACAAAAAAAATGTTCAGTTCCGATTCCGACCATCTCCGATGGCTGATTTGGAAGGTTGTCTTCCTTCTGATGTCGTCCCAACACAGCTTCACTGTTTTCTCCACAGAAAGCCATTCTGAACACAGAGATATATTAGGCGATGCAACATGGTAATATGTATATTCTATCATTTCAATATTAAAATAAATTAATAAAAGGATATTAATTTTAAAATACATGAATTCCTAATGCTATCTAAGCCGAATTATGATACGAACAATAATGACCCATCCTTAAAACATTGCATAATCTTGAATTAAATTAATAATTCACATTGAGGATCTTTTCAGGTTTACTGTCTCAGAGAGTTAGGTTATAACTATTACATTACATCTCAAAAGTTACAAAGTAGACACTTCTTCTCAGTTTCCATTTTTTTCACAAAATAAAAACTCTTAAAAAATGTGCCATGTCTAGTTTCATGTTTTAGACATCATGACTTTTCCTTGATCCCATTTTGACCCTATTCATCTTTAAGTCCTCTAAAAACATTTTAGAACTTGGGATGAGCATAAAAATCTCAGTAAGGGATATAAAACAAAAGAAACAAAAAATTGGTTTGTCATTACATACATAAAACAAGATCTTTAACATACCTTATGAAATCATAATATTTACATAGTAAACACAAATAACAATGGTAACTTGTGGCATCCATTAAATACTTACATTTTAGCTATCAAAACTACGTAGGGAGTTACATTTGGAATATCCATTACAATATATTCCCTAAATCTCATTGGAGAAACATTCACATTTACCTCTATCATGTTACCCAATGCACTAGAGAGCTATCTCGGGCTCACCTGCCCTATGTTTATCACGAAACCACCCATATACGTAAATAATTCCCAAGAACCATAACATAATCATAACATATAAAACAAACTTAAATGAAATATTACAATTCCACAATTGAATCACAATATATCATCTAAATATATTTACATAACAAATTCATTATAAAAACCATTTTCAATACCAATATACGAAAAAGATTATATGGTTTTTATTTTCCTTTTAAAAACATTACAGCTTTTTAATTAAGCCAAAAGATCAAATAATACTCGCGATGATAGAAAATGTTATTGCCAGTTCATACGTTAAAAAAACATTCTTTTTTTTCTTTAGTAAAACACCTAGTATAAAAATATTCCCATTGAATGAAATGAAATTTCAAAGGTGCTTATATAGCGTATAAAATACAGTTGTGTATAAAACAAAATATACCTCAATGAAATGAGATTGAGAGGAAGCCCCTTACAAAGATCATTTGGTAAATAAAATAGATTGATTATTTGTATTCAATATAAACACCGATGAAGAAAGTATAAATACATTATAAAATATAAAAATTCATTTATCACATAATCAAAGAATGACACAAACAAGAAAGTGATGATCAAGAAAAAGAGTGGAAATTTGGTTAAGAAGTTCCCTTACCTCGTGTCCGACTTGACCCCTTTGTTCTTTAATTTTTTGAATAATAAAATTATATTAATTTATAACTGATTGAGAACCTTTTTCATGTTTATTATTCCATTTCTATCACTTATTACCATTCTATAACAATTAGTTAACTATTTGGGTCTATATCGGACATTTTGTCGATGTTTGGAAAATGAGTTAAAATGAATTTGTTATAATTATAATTTGTTCATGTGGTCAAACATCCATTATCCAAAAAAAAAATTCATGATTTAAGTATCATATATATCATATATATTCAGTATATATATGTATTTTTAATAGTACATAACATTTGGATGTATGAAAAGAAAGGCACCGTTCTTGGAGACGGTAAACTGTATGTACGCATGAACGCTAGTTTCATTTCTATTTAATATTTTAATGGAATGAAAAAATAATTATACATAGGTATATTATAATTACAGTATACTGTCATATATATAATCTTAATAACTCTATCATTTAAACATTCCATGTATGGAATTAATGAGTCATATCACTTTGAGGGGTGGTAGTCCGCACTTCCTAAAATGAAATTATCGTGTTTACCCAAAATGAAAACCATAAAGGTATGATATAAATGATAAATACAGAAGAATAATGAAAAAATAAACATAATATATATAATATATAAATATAGTTCCATTATAATGACCACAATAAGAGGTGGTATGAGAATATTGAACAATCACCATTTTGTGAGACGTTAGTTTGTCGTCCACAGAAATAGTATGTTCTTTAGCCATCATATGGAGGTGTATGTTAGTGTTGTTTTAATAATTATCATAAAAACATCCTAGTATATTGAGGATATTATTGTGGTTATAAAATAAAAGAATAAAAAGATTTTAGTGGTTGGACAAGTAAAATAAAATAATAGTATTTAAGAGAAACAATTACCTTTAATTTGGGTAACTTCCCTTTCGTTTGAATCAAAATGACTTCTTGAAGTGCTTTCTGTCTAATTTAAGGAATCTATATGGAAGAGAGGGATCCTGATATATAATTTCTGTAGGGTTTGGATGATACATTGGGATTGAGAAGTGTGAGTAATGGGTTAGTAGTGAGGGATTCTACAAGGGGTAGGAGGGGATTTTTAGAAAAGTGTAAAAATATTAATTTATTATATAATGATTTTTGATTTATAAAGATCCAAAACTTATTAGAGTCAAAGATAAGATGAATTATGGTCGAAATGAAATCATCCAATAATAATTTTATTAGTTTTATATATTTGTGTAATCTTTTAAATATTATTTAATTAAATTATTTATTATTGAGGTAAACGCTGCATCATTATTGTGTCATAAATAATTTTATTTATTTGATGTCTATAATTTATAAAAAAATATACCTGATATTTGAAATATTTTTATCTTTTGAAATAATATTTACAGTAGAAATGATATCTTATTTAACCCTATGTAAAACATAATTTACTAAAATATATTTGTTTATACTATTTTTGCCTTTACATTAAGTTAATAAAAATAAAGGGTCAATATCACTTTTATGTGGCTCAATGGGGTCCCAAAATAGACCCAATGATTGATATGGTCTTCCATGAATCATCCATTAAGGTTAATAAATGTTTAAGGTTATTTTGTATTATTATGATATTCTTTTAATTGTACATTACCATATTTACCTGTAACTGCGGTAAATAAAAGTCAGCAGTTACTATTCAGCAGAAATTATTTTCATATTATCAAACAAAATTTAATTTAATAACAACAAACATGTATGTAATATTTTTGAAATTCAATTCACAAAAGTGTTAAAATTTTATTTCAATGAAATTGTTTGTTTTTAACTACTACTAAGTGGTTTCACAATTCATAAAAAATTAATGTTTTTGAGAGAAATACCAAAAATTCAGCCTAAGGTATATTTGATATTCTGAATTAAAAAATGGTGTCTATTTTTCCAAATTCCATACATAGATATAACATTAATTAATTTAAAATTAATTACCAATGTCAAAACAAAAAATATGTTTCTAAGAAATAATAACTATCAAAAGATTGACACTTGTTTATGTCCAATATCAAAGTGAAATTACTTCTTAAAAAAATAATAGGATATAATGGTAAAAATATAATCTAATTACAATTTAAAACCAACTAAAAATATAATCTATTGATATAAATAAATTATATTAAAAGGCATTTTTGAATTAAAATACATTATTTTCTACTATTCATCCAAAATGAAATTTTATCGGAAAAATAACAAAATTTTACACAAAGTGAATTTTGATTTCTTAATTCTAAAAAAAGATTTTTATTTAATCAAATAAAACATATAAAAGTGACTAATACTATATTTAAAGAGGGTTTCCATTAAAAGGCAGTAAATTAATCTTTTAAAGTAAATAATGCTTAAAATTAGATTCCTTCATATTTTAAGCCTCTAATTTTTATTGGATAAATCTAAAAACATTTAATAAACATGTATAATCATAATGAAGTTAGTTTTGTTCATTCCTGCCAATACAAAAACTAGACGTTAACTACCATTTATGACAATAATATTATATTATTATTGTGCAACGTAAGATTTCAATGAAACACATTGTTTCACAATGGGTACACCATCGAATATAGAAACCCCTTTAAAGAAAAATTAATATTTAATTCTCTAAATATTAATTAAAATAAAAATGTATTATTTCTTTATTTACATGGGATGTTACATCCTTCCCCCCATTCAGAAATTTTGTTCTCAAAATTTTATTCACTTATCAAATAAGTGGGGGTATATATCCCTCAAATCATTTTAATGTTCCCATGTTTCCTATTCAACCATATGGTTTTTCCACAAAATCATTACCTAGTAAATTACCTTATTCCGTAATACTTACTCTCTACAGTCAAGAATCTAGACTAGTTATTCCTCATAAGAGAGATTCTCTTTCAACTGAACTGCCACTGGACATAAAACAAGAGATGGATCTGGAATATACTTTCTCAGCATAGAAAAATGAAAATCATTGTGTACCAGGACAAAATTGGAGGTAAAGAAACTATGTATGCAACTGATCCAACTTTTCCAGGATTTCTTAATGCCCATTAATCTTCAGATTCAATATTCCCTTCATAGAAAAACACATCACACTTTTCCATGGAGCAACATTGAGGAAGATATGATCACCTACTTAAAAAGAAAGATCCTTCCATTGATTATCGACATAAATTTTTTGCCGTCTCTGAGCTGTTCTCATGTTTTTCTAAATCAACTGAACATTTTCCTTCATCTCTTCTACCAATTATCGACTCATTATCTTCCTTTCACCAAAATAATCGCAAACAGATGTAGTTCGACACAGCCTCCCATATAATGCCTTAAATAGAGCCGTTTTTATACTAGAATGAAAACTATTATTATAAGAAAATTCAATCAAAGAAAGATGTTGGTCCCAACTTCCCTGGTGATCTAGAGAACAAGCACGTATCATATCCTCTAAGGTCTGAATTGTTTGTTCTGACCACCCATGTTATTGCAGATGAAAAGCTGTACTAAAATATAATTCAATACCCAATTACATATGAAGGTATTCCAAAATTTTTGAAGTAAACCTAAGATCATGGTATGATATAATAGAGAGGGGAACACTATGTATCCTGACTATCTCTTTAACATACAACCGAGAAAGTTGATCTAGAGACAAAGTATCTCGAATAGGAAGGAAATGAGTAGATTTAGTCAATCGATCAACAATAAACCAGATTGTATCGTTACCTCAAGATGTATTCTGTTATCCCACAATGATGTCCATGGATATATTTTCCCATTTCCACTTTGGTAATGGTAAAGGATGATGCATCCCTTTCGGTAACTTCCACTCTACTTTAACCTACTGACAATTCAAACACCTCACATTAAATTCAGCAATATCTCTTTTTATTCCATCCCAACAGTAATACTCCATAGGATCTCTATAGACCTTAGTACTTCCAGGATGAACTGAAAATAGGGGAATATGAGCATCACATAACAACTCATTATTCAACTATGAATCCGAAGGCACAAAAAATCTCTTTCCAAATCTCAGAAAATAATCATTTTCAATGTTATATTCAAGAAACATACCCTTATGAACCAACCCTATATTTTTCTGCAACTCACTATCTTCCTTCTACCCTTTCTTAATTCGTTCTGAGATAAATGATTTCACTATCACCTGAAAAAAACAGAGAAATTTTCCTACACCAACAAATTTTATGCTAATGTTCATCAAATCAAAACCCAAATGATCTCATTCCAAACGTATCATGTTTAATGAAGCATTAATTTCTCGACTCAAAGAATCAGCTGCTTTATTTTCTTTTCTTGAATAGTAAAGGATCGTGCAATAATAATCCATGACTAATTGAAATCATATCATCTGTCTCGTGTTAAATTCTTTCTATGTGAATATATACTTCAAACTTTTGTGGTCAGTATATATTTCACATTTTAATCCATACAAATGATGCCTCCAAATTAAAAAAAAACAATAGTAGCTAATTATAAATCATGTCTAGGGTAATTTAATCCTTGCGGTTTCAACTGATGTGAAGCATAAGAAATTACATGATCATTCTATATAAGGGAATAGCCAATTCCTTTCAATGAAGCATCACTGTAAATAACAAACTCCCCATTTCAGGAAGGTAGTGCCAAAAATGGAGTATTTACCAATCTTCATTTTAATTCCTAAAAATAATCAACACATTCATTTTTTCAAATGAACATAACACCATTTCAAGTTAACATAGTTAGTGGTATAGAAAACCATGAAAAATTCTCAGTAAAAGTCTGGTAATAACCTTCCAAACCAAGAAAAATACAAATCACTATTATATTTGTTTGTCTTGGCCATTTTTCCACAACTTTGTTTTTAGTAGGGTTACTAGTTATTCCATTTTTTGAAACAATGTTACCAAGTAAAAAAGATTTTTTGTAACCAAAACTCACTGTTTTTTAATTTACCAAGTAGTTTATTTTCTTTTATGGTTTTCAAGACATCCCTTAAATGATTTTCATGCTCTTCTTTAATTTTAGAATAAACCAAAATATCATCAATAAACACAACCACAAACTTATTCATGAACTCATTGAAAATTATATTGATAAGATCCATGAATATAACAGGTGAATTTATTAAACCAAAAGTCATAACTAAAAATTCAAAATGGTCAAATCTAGTATGAAACATGGTCTTTGGAATGTCTTCTTCCTTTACATTCAACTGATGGTACCACAATCTCAAATCAATCTTTGAAAAATACTAAGCTCCCTGAAGCGAATATAACTTCGTTTGATGGCCCAACATCTGCTGAAGTAATTATAAAGGATTTCACCACCACCTTCTGCTTGTAGTTTGGTTACTTTCCATCAATTTAGTTCTTCATTGAGAACTCATTTTCATAATGACCCATTTCATTAAACATAAAACATTTTACTGACTGAAAATCATATTTTTTCTTACCATTAACCCGATATTTTTCAGTGAAATTATGATCTTTATGTCCAATTTTTTCACATCACTAGCACTTAGTAAAATTCAGAAGACATACCTCAGTATGATTTTTTCCACAATTATCACAAACTCTAAACATAAGTTTCTTATCATCAGACTTTTTAGAAGAGTTCTTCCCTTTTTCCTGCCATCTCAACCTCTTATTCTATTGTTTGTCAAAGAATGCATAATTATCAAAAAGCTCCATTTCCACCTTCTCCGCACATCGAACAAGTTTTTTATAACTTTTGAACTAATGAGAAGCTAAATCCATTAAATACTTTGGATTAAATCTTGAGTAAAAATGGTTGATTTTACAATCTAGATCTCATACAAAATTTAGCGCATTCCTTGCCAGCCGAGTGAATTTTTCATCATAAGCAGCCACTGAGTCACCTTCTTTCATCAATTAAAGTAATTTTATACCATCTGATGAAGAACCACCTTAGGAAAATTTTTCTCAAGAAACATACATTTGAATTAATCCCAATCAAGAGCATTAATCTTTTCACTATCCCTGATATTTTTCAACATCTACAACTAGTGATGAGCTTCACCTTCAAGATAGTAAATAGAGAGGCTATCCTTTTGATGTTCTGAACACCCCATAACATCGAAAATCTTGTCTAGTTCATTAATCCACCCTTCTTCTAGCTCAAGGTCAAATGATCCTCTAAAAGATGGGGGATGTTTCCTCATGAAATGATCCTCTAATAACATGTTCCTCTGTAGTTGATCAGGATTATCTCATACGTGGATACCACCATAATTTATATCCAGATTCAACTCTACCATCACTGAAACAAAATATTTAGCTCTGATTCTGACCATCTCAGGATTCTAAATTGGAAGGTTGTTTTCCTCCTGATGTTGGCCCAACATAGCTTCCCTATTTCCTGTATGGAAAACCTTTCTAAATATAGAGATATCATAGGTGACGAAACATGTCAATCTTTAAATTCTATCATTTAAATATTAACATAAATTGATTTATTATTATTAATTTAATAATACCCTGACTCCAAAATTTACCTAAACCGGCATCTGATATCAACTATATGGACTCGACTATAAAACATTTCATAATATGTAATTATATTATTAATAAAATTGATGATCTTTTTAGGTTTAGTGTTTTAGAGAATTAGGTCATAACTATTAAATTACATCTCAAAAGTTACAAAGTAGACACTTCTACTCAGTCCCCATTTTTTTCACAAAATAAAAACTTTTAAAAAAAGTGTCATGTCTAGTTCCATGTTTTTTACAGCATGTCTTTTCCTTGATCCTATCCTTGACCCTATTCATCTTTATGTTCTGTGAAAAAACATTTCAAAACATGGTATGGGCCTAAAAATCTCAGAAAGGGTTATAAAACAACGAAAGGGAAAATTAGATTATCATTACATACATAACATAAGCTCTTTAACATACATCATGAAATCAAAATACTTACATAGAAAACACAAATCATAAAGGTAACTTGTGGAATCTATTACATACTTACATTGTAGCAATCATATCTATGTCGGTAGTTACATTTGAAATACCCATCATAGTATATTCCCTAAATATGTATGGAGAACCTTCACATTTACCTCTGTCACATTACCCAATGCATTGAAAAGCTATCTCAGGAACACCCAACCTAGGTTTATCACATTACCACCCATATATGTAAATAATTATCATGAACCATAACATAATCATAACAAAAAAACAAACATAAAAGAAAGATAAAATTTACACATTTCAATCACAATATATCATATAAATATATTTATATAACAAATACATTATCAAAACTATTTTCAATACAAAAATACATAAAATAGTATATGGTATTTATTTTCCTCTTAAAAACATTACAGCTTGTTAAGGAATCCAAAAGATCAAATAAAACTTGTGGGGGTGGAAAAGGTCATTTTCACCACTTACGTTAAAAGAAACATTATTTTTTTCCTTTAGTAAAATGACTCCATGATAAATATTCCCTATGAATGAAATGAAATTTAAAATGTGTTTATATAGTGTATAGAAGAAAGTCGTGTATAAAAAAAATATGCCTCAATGAAAGTATATTGAGATGAAGTCCCTTACAATGATCATTTTGTAAATAAAAGAAATAAATTATTTGTATTAAACATAATCAGACACAAAGAAATTATAAATACATGATAAACTATAAAACTTAATTTCTCAAATAATCAAATAATTAAATAAACAATAATGAGAAGATCTACCCAAAGAACAAAAATTGGGTTAAGAAGTTCCCTTACCTTGTGTCTGACTTGACCCCTTCATTCTATAATTTCTAAAACAATAAAATTAGGTTAATGAATAATTACTTATGAAACTTTTTAATGTTTTATATTAATTTTATATCACTTATTATCTTTATATAACAATTATTTACTTATTTGAGTTCATATCGGACGTTTTGTCGATATTCAGAATTTGAGTTAAAATGAATTTTTTGTAATTATAAATTATTCATGTGGTCATAAATTCCATTTTCTCTAGAATCATATTCATGATTTAGATATCATATATATCATATATATCTAGTATATATATTTATTTTTAATATTACATAACATTTAATGATAATAAATGAAAAGTACCGTTTATGGAGATGGTAAGTCGTGCGTACACATGAAAGCTACTTTCATTTATATTTCATATTTTAATAGAATAAAAACATAATGATGCATAGGTATATTATAATTACAGTACAATATAATATATATAATTTATATATCTCTATTCTTAATAAGTTCCACAAATGGCATTAACGAGTCATATCACTTTGAGTGGCGGTAGTCTGCACCTCCTAAAATGAAATTATCGCGTTAACCCATAATGGAAACCCTTAATGTATGATATAAATAAAAAATAAAAAATGAAAATGAAAACATAAACATAATATATATCATATATAAATACTATTCCATCATAATGTCCACCATAAGAGGTGGTATGATAACATTGTACAATCACCGTTTTGTGCGGCGTTAGTTTGTCATCCACAGAAACAGTATGTTTTTGCCCATAAGATAAAGGCGTGTGTCACTGTTGTTTGAATCATTCTCATAAAAACATACTAGTATATTGAGTATATTGGTTTTGTTATAAAATTAATTAATAAAAATAGTTTAAGTGTGTGAAAAGAAAAATAAAAGAATAGAATTGAAGAGAAATTGTTACCTTTTATTTAGATAACTTCCCTTTGGATTAAACAAAAAATAAATTTTGATGTGCCTTATGAAAAATTTATGGATTATCGGTGGAATCTAGGGATCTTGAGAGCGTATTTGGGTAGGAGTTGGATGAGCCAATGGGCTTGAGAAGTGTGAGAAATAGGTTAGAGGTGAGGGCTTTTTATAAGGGGGGAGGGGCTCTTTAGGAAAGTGTGAAAATATTATTTTATTATATAATGATTTTATTTTTATAAAGGTATTAAACATATTAAATTCAATAATGAGATGGATTATTGTCGAAATAAAATCATCCAATAAATATTGGATTGTTTTTGGATACTATTTTAATCTTTTTAGTATTATTTATTTAAGTCATTTGTTATTATGGTAAACACTGCATCATTACTGTGTCAAAAATAATTTTATTTATTTGTTATTTAAAAATTATAAAAAAATACCACGATGTAGTAAATATTTTTATTTTTCCAAATAATATTTTTTGTTTAAAATATAACTTAAATAACCCTATGTAAAAATTAATTTTCTAAACAATATTTGTTTATGCCATTTTTTTCTTTACCTTAAGTTAACTAAAAAAAGTGTCATTATCACTCTTTAGTGGATCCATGGGGTCAAAAAATAGGCCCATGGATTTCAAGGGTCTAACAGAACTCATATAATAAGGTTAGGATAATTCTTATGGTAATTTTTTATTATTATGATATTCTTTTTACCTTGAATTACTGTATTTACCGTTAACTACGGTAAATAATAGTCAAAAGTTACTATTTACCAAAAATTATTTTTATCTTATTGAACCACATTCTACTTACTAATAACAACCATGTCAGTCGGATTTTAGAAATTCAATTCACATAAGTGGTAAAATTTCATTTAAATAAAAAATTTAGTTTTTAACTACTACTTAGTAGTTTCACTATTCATAAAAAATTTATGTTTTTCAGAAAAATTCAAAAAACTCATCCTATGCTATATTTTATATTCTGAATTCAAAAAATATTTTTATTTTACCAAATTCAGTACAAAAAATTTTGATTAATTAATTTAAAATTAATTCCCATTGTCAAAATAAAAAGAGTGTCATTTAGAAATAATAATTATCAATAGATTGTCACTTGTTTATATCCAATTTCAAAGTGAAATTATTTCCAATGATAAACAATGGATTAAATGCTAAAAATAAAATCAAGTTACACTTTAAAACTAATTAGAAATATAATCTATCCATATAAATAAGTTATATTAAAAGGCAGTTTTGAATTAAAATACAGTTTTTCCATTATTCATCAAAAATTGAATTTTATCAGAGAGATACAAAAATTTTACCCAAAGTGAATTTTGATGTCCTGATTCTAAAAAAGAATATCATTTGGTCAAATAGAACATATAAAAGTGACCAAACTATATTTAAGGAGGGTTCTCCATAAAAAGGCGGGCAAATCATTCTTTTAATGTAAATTATCCATAAATTAAGTTCATTCTCCTTTTAATCCTCTAACTTTTATTGGTTAAATTTTAAAACATCTTACAAACATGTATAATCATATTGTAGTTAGTTCTGTTCTTTCCTTCCAATACAACGACTATGCAATTACTACCATTATAAATAATAATAATATATTATTATTATGAAATGTACGATTTCAAGGAAACCCGTTATTGCGTATTGGGAATTCATAAAACATAGAAACTCCTTTATTGTAAAATTAATATTTAATTCAGAAAAAATTAATTAAAATGAAAAAGTATTATTTCTTTATTTACCTGGGGTGTTACAAAAATTATCATCACACGGGACTAAACCATAAACATAGGGGCCAAAAAGACCTTGAAAATCATCCAAAGTCTATTATATGTTCATATTTATACCTTATCCTCCATTAAATATAATTCTTATGATTATTGGATCCACATTTAATTGGAAAAGCATGAGTGTGAATCCATTTTCCACAATTTACAAGAATACAACTTCTCCTCCACTATAAAAGTCACACACCCCACCTACATTCTCAAACATATCAAGGAACATTATAATGGACAATATATGACCAAATATACCCTCAAAATCCTACATATAGACATATATTTCTCAATTTTTTCATAAATTATTCCAGGGAATCCCTTGTGTGCAAACCAAAAGGAGTTACTCAATTTAGAGGTAACATCCTTTCTCATGCTATTTTGTTTTATTCTCATTCTCCACGCACAAATATTAATATTATATTATTAAACAATAACCTAATTATATTAATTTTATGTCTTAAAACTACACTCACATACACTTCAATCTAATGGGTAAACGTCCCACTGTTTATATGTACGGTGAACTATCATCTCGCAAAATGATGTTGTTCGTTTTTTACCACTAATCACTATTGGGAAATATAATGGAAAAAATAATTATATATGATATATATTATATTTATAATTTTTTAATTATTATTTAATTTATATATATAATACCTTTTTATATAATTTGTAAATATGATAACATCGTTTGCGGAAGTGTGAACTACTACCTCCTCCAAAAGATGTGACTTGTTCACTCTCTATATAAAATGTATGAAGAATGTATTTAATAGACCTATGAGAAATAAATTACAAAAATAAGACAATGATATTATTATACAAATATTTAATATTTAAATTTAATTATTTTATTATGAAAAATCAATTAATGCAACATTTATGCACACATATAACCTACCGTCTCCATGAATGGTGTATTTCATTTCTTATCTCAAAACAACATAGATTACTCAAAATACATATGAAATGGATATATATAAAAGTTAAATCATGTTTTAGAATGTTTTTATGATAAAATAATGACATAATTAATAGGAACACTATGTAACAAGTCAAAAAATACTTGAGAAACAAAGCAATCAACACCTAAAATAGTAAAAGTAATGAATGTTTGTTAAAAAATGTGTAATAATATTTTTTATAAAATTAAATATATTATATTATAAATATGATTATGGTTATATAATATGTTAGTTACCTTTTTAAAAATATTATAAAATAAGTTAATGGATAATGACTATAATTAAAACACACAGTAAGATATTCTTGTCTCACTTTTCTTTCTGTGAGGGAGACGTCATTTTCCACGCATAAATCATTGTGTTGTGAATGTACTCAGTAAATTTATTTATTATATCATTAATTGTGTTTTATTAATGGTATTTACAACATTAATTAAATATTATATTTAATTAGTCTTAGGAATCATATTTTTTTAATTGGTATGAGACTCCTTGTATTGTTTGAAGATTATTTTCTTCATCAATGTTTTTAATGATATTCTAATGGTATTTAAATTATTTGAGGTATAATTTATTTTTGTGAACATCATTTTATATATATGGTGTAAATACATACACATTGAGATTTAATATTACGTTTTATTCATTCTTCAGATTATTTTTAATTTCAATTTGAATTATTTTTTCTAAGGGGAATTGAGATAAAATACACCAAGTGAAAAAGATTTTCATAACCCAATTTTATTTATTTGGGTTAAATTACTTCCTAATTTTCACTAATATTCTACGAATACATTTATAAAAACATTTACTATAAATTGATTTATTTTATCTTGTTTATGTGTATTTAATTATGATACACATAATCTATACAATGATTTATTCTCTCCTCAACATTACAATATGCTCAAGGGATTACATTAAAATCTCATTACTTTCAGGATTGTTTACACATGAATTTACATTAGAGGAAATCATTTTACCATTTTATAATAAATCTTTTAATTTTATTATACTTATGTTATTAATGTATTTTATCAAGTAACAATACAATTCTCTCAATCTTTGATACTAAAAATGTTTTAGAGAATGTGTTTAAGAAAATGCGATTTCATTTCTTTATTTCACCAGAGAACCAATTTTATTTTAATTTTTTTTATAAAAAATGTCATAAAAATGTATTAACCTTTCTAAATGTAATTTATTTATGACATTTTTACACTTTTTCTGTTTTACCAATGTTTTCAACAGAATATTTTTATATCTTTTCAAACAAGGAATTTTTCTAAACTTTTTACTATAAAAAATAAATATTCATTTTAACCCAAACAACATGTAAATATTTACCATCTATCATTCATTTTAATATTTCATTTCAAGTACAAAAGATTACGTTTTATGAATATTGTTTTCAAATGTGATTTTCACAGAAATGTATTTTGAAAAGGCAATAAAATGATATTTTCCTCAAGAATTCTATTATGATGTATTTTTAAAATTATTTCATTCTTTAATGATAAAAAAAATTTATTTTTACACCACATGGGATATGTTATATTGGTACCATTCATATTCTTAATCTATATAGGGTTTTTATTGATTTGATAAAGGATAGAAATAACATTCAATTCCTTTATTTCTTTGTCAGTCCCCTTGAAATATTCATATTTAATATTATCATTAGACATTGAATTTACCCTAATCATCCTTATAATTTATCAGGTATTTGTTTATTGATTTAAACATATATCATTATTACATATGTTTTTTAGTTTGATATAAATTTCATTATCTATGAAAATATTTATATATATGTATTATTTAATCAATATAGCTACTTAAGGAGGCATATTTTTTTTTGTTATTCGATATATGAAATAATTTGGAATAAAAATTATTAGTGAGGCCCAAACATTATATATCCTGTCATCACATTGATATGTTCTTATGAGGAAAATTAGTTTTGAAAAATTAAATATTTTTCTACATGTAGTTTTAAACCATATAGTGAAAGGTCTTGAAATTGTAGGGTTTCATGTTCCTCAAACATTACATCCAATAATTATAAATTTTAATAAATTAGATTCATTTATTATTTATCCATGATATTTTTCATTGACATATCAATGGATTCTTTTTAATATTAGTTCATTGATTAAATGGAATGTGTTTTTAGTTTTTTACCTTTATATATTCATTTTTTCCTTATCTAATTATTTGAATGACATGAATTTTTCGTTAGTTACCTTTCCACATTTATTTTTCCTTATCACTATAGTTTAATGGATTGTGTTTCCATTAATTTACCTTTCCATATTGGTTACACACTACCATTTCATTTTATTAATTTTATGGCATGTGTATTCAGTTATTACCTTTTTATATTGACTATTTTCATTGATTCACAATTGCATCTATAGTACCTACCCTTACAGAGAATTTGAGCTCACCATTATTATATCTCTTTTACCTAGTATTCCACTATGTGTACTAACAATGAAATGAAAGGATACAATAGGTTAAATAATGTTATTAACCCTCGAAAAAAATATTTTTTTCATTAGTTTATTCATTTGAAGAATATGAATCATATATGTATTTGGTTTACCATGATAACTAAACTATTTAGTCCTTTGTGGAACAATTTACATTTATCTTATTCCAATGTAATCGCAGCACGACACTAGATATGGGATTTCTAGGGATAGGTTACTCTAGATGGTATAATGGAAATATTAGTATAAATCATGGAAACTAGATTTAGGGAAACATATATTTGAGAACATAATCCTATGGTAGAATTTTAGAATACTTATATAAGAATGTCCAAGATTTTTTTTAAAGTATAGATTATGTGGGAATTACTAGAAATAAATCCATGTTTCGATACTATAGGTGGATGTGGTTCTATCACATTTGTACCTAGGAGTAACAACTTTGAATAGGTGCATCAGGCCTGAATCGAGCTCAACAGTGTTCACAAAAATGCATCTCACTGCACACCTGGTTTCACACTTCTAAGGATATGATTAGGATAATACACATTTTATATACAAACCATTATGAAGGATTTTATTAGATAATCATAATGACTGATCTAGGTTAGAACATAGACTAAATTAGGACTAATTTTGAAATAAAATATGTAAAGTATTTACATATTGAGGTTGTATGGAATCCCTTAGTTAAAAGGTTATTTAGAGATTATCCTTATTTCTAGGATTTACATCATGTCTATATTTGAAATTGTATTAATATGGTTTTATAAAAGGATAAAATATATGCTGGGTAATAACCTATCAAATATGGAAATTCTATTTTAATTGAACCACTGACTCATGGATGACAATTGTTTAACACCATCCACTAACCTACTAAATTCTCTAGATAATATGTAATTATTTTCAATTAAAAATTTTTATGAATAAATATTAATGATGAACTGGTAGTGTAGCTTTTTACTATAATTATTTAATTTTTTAACTATATTGAATTTGGTTTATAATTTGAGATAAATAGTTTCACTTTTAAAACTTCTATTTTCTAGAAGATCTCTTAAAATGGTATTTTAGTGATTCAAGCATCAAAATTAATTTTTGGATATCGATTATCTAAATTAATGGATTAATTTGAAATATAATGAATAATAACCAATGTATGAATTTTTTTAGATTTATTTCTAATAAGTATGTTTACAAATATTATTATGTAGTAAAATTATTACAAATCATTAGAAAAATTGCCAGTAAAAATGTTTCTATAATACATTTTTTAATCTAATGATATTTTACATCATCATATATTTATGTATTTGAGGCCCTCAACAATAAATTTATCATTCAATTTTCTATTATTTATGTTATCAATCACCACAATAAATATTTATCCTTCTCTTCCAAGTATGTTTCTCAGCATTCCAAAAATTTTCTTCTACTTAGATACCTAGTTATATGTTATTCAATGTGACCTTTTTATTCCAATTATAACTTTTTCGAGGATGTTTTAGGAACCCTTATCACAATTTATAATTTCAACATAAGAACAATCATATTATTTATTATGATGTTTGATCTTAAATTTGGAGGACACAATTTAATTAAGGTGGGTAAAATGTGTCACCTCAAATATCTAAAGTATGAACATTTTATTCGACACCATGTACGACATAGGGACATAAATGCGTAAGGGATTATAATATCCCAAGACATTAAAATTTAATTTCTATTTAAAATAAATTAATAATGTGATATTTCTTTCAATTCACACAATAATGAGTTATTTCGTGTTACAGAAAACAAATACCTTCTTTAATATCTTTTGTTACTCATAAGACCTAGTTTTGTTTAACATCAATATATTATTAAAAAAATATTATTTTATATAATATAACCATCTATTAAATTATATGATATGATTAATATTAAACAAATATGATAAAATATGGTTTATAATAATCAAGGATAAATTAATTAGTTTTCAATTTATCAGAAACAAAAATATGAACCTATTTAATATAAAGGACATATTTTTTATGTTTCATAATAAATAAATTTAAATTGAATAAATTAATTATATAAATTGAATATATATGATATATATTAAATAATTTCATTTATATTCACCCTATTAATTTTAGAGGAATAAGATAATAAAAACCCTAATTTTACCCAAAAAAATATATATTTGTATAAAGGCACATTTATTTCCATTTGTTGGAAAAAATATTTTCAATACAAAATTTTGAAGATATATAAATTTTATATGTAAAGATAAACTTTATTTATGAATTTGTAATATAAAAATTTTATGAGTTAGAACTTGTCATATTTTTCTGAGAAGTTTCATTTTTTGATGAATAGTGAAAAATACTGAATTTTAATTGAAAACAACTCTTTTCATCTAATTTATTTATAAGGTAAAATTATATTTTTTTATTATTAAAGAATATTTAGATAAGTTTTCTACCAATAAATAAAACTTCTTTCAATAGAATCAATTTCTATTTTTAATTGGATATAAAAACATCTCAGATATTTGAACAATTTTACTTTAAAACCCCGCTTTGTCATCTCATCCACAAGATTAAATATAAATTAATTTATAAGACATTTGTGAATGGAATTTGTAAAACTGGATTCAATATTTTAGATCATCATAATATATAATTTCTAATAGGTTTCAAATAATTTTTGACAAAAACTTTTAGTCAATGTTATAAAAATTAATTACAATGATTAAGATAAAAAATAGCATAATACGAGACTAAACGGTAATCTTCGGAGACAAAATGACCTATAAACCTATTAAATAAACCATTATATCTTCATATTTTGACCCTATACATAATTCAATGTAATTTTAAACATTATTATAGACATTTTTCTTTTGAAAAATATTAGTGGGATTCCTTTTTCCATAATTTATAAGAATTCCACTCCTTGTCCAATATAAAAAGGATCTTACCAATCCCAATTTCTCACACCTATAAATACCATTTATCATGGCTAATATCTTCCAATATAGATCCTAATAATCCCTCCCCTAATAATATAAGCCTCAAAAAGAGCTTAAATCCATTCATGGAAGCTTCTTTTTGAAAGCCGATAGAAGTTACCCGAATAAGAGGTAAAAGCCTACCTCAAGATCTTTTGGTTTATTTTCATTATCCACCCACAAAAATATTTTTTTTGAATGTATTATCTAAAAATATATATTATATTATTACTTTTAATCTCACAAATAACCTTTTTTTAATAATTAAGTTAAATTTAGTATGTTTCATTAATATATATCATGTTTTATCCTTGATAAAATTAAAAGCAACAGGATGTGTTATTGAAACAATATGTAAATATAATGTTTAGTGATTGAACGTATAGATAATTGTACCTATAATATGCCTAGATATTATACATTTTTATCATCAATCTTACATTCAAGAATCAATTAACCTATTGAATATAAACCCTACTTTAGGGTCTTCAAATATAATTAATACCATATGTTCAAGAAATTGATCACATGGTTAATCAATGTTATATTTATAATTTTATACTGAATGGATGAATGTATGGATCATAATCCCTAAATTGCTTTTAACCCTATGTTATTTTCAGATTAAAGTACGAATAAGGAACCATATATTGATATGAACCATATGCAACACAATAGAACCCTATACTATACAAAGGAACCCTATGCGTTGTAAAGGATACCTACGTTACATAGTTCAACATTATGTTTGTATACATAGAAACAGAGTTTTAATTTTAATATTTTACCTAATTTCTTATAATGTTCTTGAAATAATTTCATTTTTATTGAAATATTATTCATGGATGATTCTAATATCGTTATGATCGATTCAATGAACCATTTCATCAGACAAACCCAGTCATGTTTGTAAGGAATGTTACGAATACCCTAGATAATTAAGAATTGAAATTCTACAATACATCAGGACATTTTATTGGATATTTTAAACTGAATTAAATCTATTTATAGGATCTATGTATTTTTTTATCAATTTAGTAGTGGTTTGTCTAATATATGGGATACTGGCGATACAATTTTTATTTCGTTCACACATAAGACTATATTATTTTGAATATCTTTTAATTTTATAATATAAAAAATGATTGACTATTTTATTTATTGAAGAGGATACACAATGGAGATATATATGTTACAACCTCATATTGAGGTAAGATTTCTAATTCAATTTTTTGATATTAAAAATGAAAATCATTTGGAACTGAGATCGCTTCATAATTACTCCTTCTTGAAGAGTTTTATTTTTGAATATGAATATCATTCTACTGTTAGTTTCTACTAATATAACTATGAAGATCAGCCCAAATCCTCAAATCCAAACATTAGAGTATCAACTGCTAGTTCTCTGTTGTGGTGAATTGTTAGCTTCATTTGATTTGTAGTGGATAACAGGTTCCCTGTTAAAAACCATAAGGCTTTGTTTAGTCTTCTTGTAATGGTATCAAGTGACTACCCTAAGTTGTGGATTGTATAATTTTTATAAGATTTCAATTATAGTGAAATTCCCCATGATTATAAAGAGGGGATTATTGGAGTGTACTAGGGTATGTTTGTGCCCCAAACCACGATAAGTTTGATGTGTTATTATTTTCTGTTTATCCAATGCATATTATCTTTAAAGAACATTAGGTATTCATATTAGAATTGTTCACAAAGGGATTCAAAATAATGAATTGGGTAAGATTATTGAAAATTAATAATTTACCCCCTCTTGTGTTACTTTAATTATTCTAAACAAACAATTGGAATCATAGGAGTGATTTTGGGAAAAATTAATAATAAGCTGAAAATTAATAGTCTTATACAAAGTAGGATTCAATGGTGGATATTAAATAACGAATGTCTATGGTTAATAGTCCATATTTTAATGGTAATAATTATAGATGTAGGAATCCTATCATGATTAGCTATCTGATGAATCTCAAATTCAATTTCTACTCTAAGATCATTAGTCCTTATGTGATTCATCAAAAACTAAAGATTTGTACTGCCGAAATAGAAGAAGAATATGAAATCAATTCAAAATCAATGAATGATATTATCTAAGGACATGTTTTTAATGAGTTTAATCATGTATCAAAATGTTTTAATACCTATGAGTTATGTAAAACTCTTTGAGTTGCTAGTAAAGGAAAAAATTAAATTAGAAAAATTAGGTATTCTACTGTAAAAGTACAGTTTATCATATTTTAAATTTTTTAAGGTGAAATTATCATATAGCTGAATGGAAGGTTGAAAAAAATAATAAATAATATTACTTTCTTGGGAGATCCTATCAATTATTCAGATGAATCATTAAAATTAGTTAGAGTACTTCACATGAAATGGAATGGAATATCTACTGATATTCGTCAGTCAACACCTATAAAAAATTTAACAATAAAATAATTGACTGGAACAAAACTTATTAATGAAATAGAAACGAAATACTAATTTGGAGATCATAACATTGTTGTAAAAAAGAAAAATATATTCCTAAATGTAAAATCATAGAAGTATAGTAGAAAAAAATGAAATAAGGCAAAAAAGAGAAAAATTACAATTACATAGATTTTAAAATGGAACTCTTTCAACTAACTAAAATGTTTATAAAATTACACCATAAAAAATAGGATTCAAAAAACCCTTCATGAAGGATGAGAAATAACCATGAGATGGTAAATTCTATTAAAGATAAAAATTGGGTGACATAAAACTGAATTTCACTCAAATGAAAGATAAAAGAAAAATGAAAAACAGAAATATCAGAAGAACTATGATTACGAGGTTAATGGAAAAAGTGAAATGAAAGAATGATAGACTATATCTAAATACTCCATTAGTTCCTAAAAATATTATTCAGAAAAAGAACCATAAAATATAAAATCCAACATTTGATTTATGGATGAAGAAAACAATAAGTTTCAACCTTATTACTCTTCTGATTTGGACTCCCGTAGTTTCTGAAATGATAGGCTAGCAATATACTATTCAATGTTATAAGAAAAGTACAATTATTTATTAAATAAGTATAAATAATTTAAAAATATTCACATTGATATTTTAATAGAAAGATATAAAATGATAAAATGAAATAAATATAAGTTTAAAAATTCAATTCTTATATAAAAAACTGTATTAGTCCTGAAAAACGTATTAATGAAATGGAAGATGAAGTGGGGTATTATAAGAGAATTATTTTTATTTTAATAAACAGAGAAAAAGTTTTATATTTGTCTCTTGTAATGAATGTAATTTGAATAGAAATATTTAGAAGAGAAAGGAATGGTGAATGATAAAAACATTATACAAATTATTTTATGCCCAATCCGAATAATTCTACCTATTATTACTGTAGAATAAAAGGTCATGTCACTAATAATTATTTTCTAGGAAATAATCAACTTAGTGGTATTAATAATGTTTTTATTTTTAAATTTATGTCTGAATAAGGTGATTAATATTATAGAAATATTATGCAAATATGGATTCTAAGATCAATGCTTCCTACCACTATAGGACCCAAGAATATATGTGTATAAAAAACCACATGTTTAATTGCTTTTGTATGAAAGATTTCATAAGAATAGAAATTCCATATTGTGTATGGATAGTGGATATTACATGATCATTAGTGGTGATTCATCAAATTTTCATACATTGACTCAAATGAATTGAGGAATAGTCTCTTTTAGGGATAATGCTTAAGGAATGATTGTTGGAGTTAGATATATTGGAGGTCCAAAGACTATCTCAATCAAAAAAGTACTATATGTAAAAGGGATATAACAAAAACTAATAAGTATTTATCATAATTATGATGATGGTTTCTATGTTTATTTTCCTAACAATCCGTGCTATATCCTTGAATATAAGTTGGTTAAATTCGAAGCACCATGAACTATTTTTTTTATAATTTCGATTTAAATTCCCAATGTAAACATAATATGATTTTTTAACTCCTAAGACAAATGAGTTATTGATTTGGCATAGAATACATTAAAATTTAAATGTATCTGATTAAACTAAATTATCTATGAAACAATTAGTTTCAGATTTTGAAAGACATAAGTTTGAAAATTATAGAATTTGTGAACATTCCAAATTAAAAAATAACACATATCTTATTTCAAATCTATTAGAATAATTACTATATATAAAGAATAATAGCTGATCCACAAAAAAAATTTAGTCCCTCAATAATAGCAATATATTTTGGTAAATTATATGTCAATGTTTTAGTTGATGACAATTCCTGATTTATATGGGTATATTTTCTAAAACTCAAAAGTAATTTATTTAATGTTTTTGAATGTTTTTGTAAAATTGATAAAAATTAAAAATGTTTTATGATACTTTCATAATGATGTTATCATGGTTTAAAATTTTATAATCAATAATTCCAATAATTTTTCTCAAAAAACGAATTAAACAAAAAATTTTACACCAAGAACACCTCAACAAAATGGAATTTTGGAAAGAAGAAATCGAACTATTTCCGAAATGGTACTGAAAAAGAAGAATATATAAAGAATTCCTATATTTTTTAGGTAGAATCTATAAGAACAACCTGATATATCATGAATAAAGATTTAATAAAATATATTTTTAATAGTACTCCCATTTGAAATTTAGAATAATAGAAAACCTAAACTAAAGAACATTGACATTTCGGGATAAGATTTTTATATAATGAAAACTAAGGACACCCATGGTCTTTTTGATATAAAATTCAATGAAGGAATATTTTTTGGATATTCTATTACCTCAAATTTCATATATAGTGTTTCAAAAAAGTGAAGGATTTTTTTATGAATCATTTTAGGAGAATTTTTATGAAAGTGGACCTTTTATTAATGAGAATGATCAAACATATGAAGTTATTAATTAATTTGATAACATTATACATGAAACCCCTAAATATGATCTTAGAAATGAAATTGATAATGATCAATCTAGTTCATAAGAATATGAAACTGAAGAACCTGAAATTTTATTTCCAATACAACCTAGAAAATTAAAGAACCATCCTTAAGAAACTAGTATAAGAGACCTAGACACAAGAATTAGAACTAGAAAAAATATAGGAAAATATCAGAATTTTATTCCATTGTATCTCAGTTAGAATCTATGTTTGTTGAATAATAATTATAATATGAAGTTGTTTTTTAGAAAATCAAGTAGTTCTAAACCAATTCAAAAGGAATTAATTTTGGGAATTAGTAGAATGATCGACCAATTATCCTATAATAGGAAATAAGTGGGCCATTATTAATAAAAACTTTGATCAATGGATCATAATAAAAAATAAATCTATATTAGTAGCTAAATGATATAATCAAGAAAAGGAATAAATTATGATTTAAACTATTGACCTATAACTAAATTATTATCCATTAGAATCCTTTTATATTATTTATCATATATGAATTCTAAATTATTTTACATGAATGTTAAATATTATTTTTTAAAAATATATTTATTGGAGAATTTTTAGGTTGAACAACCTCCTAGTTTTAAAAACCCAAAAAAACAAAATTATATTTTTAAACTTACTAAATACCTATATAGTATTAAATAATCACCTAGAGCATGGTGTGTAATATTAAGTTCCTTTATTTTGAAAAATGAATTTTCTATTGGATTGGAAGATCCAACACTTTTTAACAAAATTGTTTGATCTAAAATATTATTAGTAGAAATTTACTTTGATGATGTTATTTTTGGTTTAACAAACAAAACACCATGTAATGATTTTTAAAACTAATTAGAAAATAATATGAAATAAGTATAATGGGAGAACTTAATTACATTTTTGTATTTCATATTTATCAAAAATATTATGAAAATGTTTTAAACCAGGGTTGATATATTACAAATTTATAAAAAAAGGTTTGGAAATGAGAACAACGAGACATAAGAAACTCCAATGTGTAACAATATAATAATTGATTTTGATGAAGTTATAAAACTAGTTAACAACAATTTATATAGTTGTATTATAGGTAGTTTTTCATATCTTAATTCTAGAAGATATGAAATTGTGTTTTTTGTTTGTTTATGTGTAAGAATTTAGTCACATCCAAAATACACTCATATTACTACTACTAAAATAATTTTCAGACATTTAAAAGGAATTATTTTAAATATCTTCTGTACCTATGAACTTATAGTTTTAATATAATTTCATATTCAAATGCTGACATTGGTGGTATTATATTATATAGAAAGAGAACCTCATGAACCTGTCACTTTTTAATAAAATATTTAATATCATGGTATAGTATAAAAAACAGTCATTCAACCTATCATCAGTTGAGATAGATTATGTTTCGGTTAGTAGTTTTAGTGCCCAAGAATTTTTTATTAAAAATACACTACTATACTTTGGACTAAATTATAATAAAATACGTATTTTATTTGATAGTACCAGTGTTATAAATATTTTAAAAAATCATATAAGTCTTTCTAGGAAAAAACATATAAACCTAAGCCATCATTTTCTAAGAGATCATGTAATGCGCTAACCGTAGTTACCTAGATTTGGTGCAATATTACATAACATTAGCATGATCACAAGTGATCATGTCTCAAAAAAATGATTAGTTTAATATCCTTGGAAGTTCTAGATATATACATAAGTTTTACATTACTCATGAAATAAAAAAAATAACATTGTGTTCCCTTTAAACACACTAATATCCCTTAGCCTATCCCTGATGGTCAATCATAATATAGTTCTTCACATCCTAGGAAAAAGTAAACATAAGAAAGGGTTGATCATACATTCTCAGTAAAGATAACAATATAGTAAAACTATTATAAATAAGAATAAAAATTTTAGGCAATGCATAAGACTTAAAGACAATCATTTTATACTTAAATTTCATCAGAATATAGAAAGGATAAATAAAATAATTCCATTTATTTATTAACATGGATAATCTACTAGTTGAATAATCACATATAATGTCTATAGTTGATTTCATAATGGTGGAATGCATAATTCAGGACATCGTAACCACATAGTCAAGGCCTAGTTCCAAGACTAGAAATAAGAATTTGTCAAGGCTTTGGGCCAATACAGTAGTTTGACCCATGATACTTACAAATGCATTGAGGAGCTATAGCGGGCTACACCCATCACATACTAAGTCCAATACAATCCTCATATAAAATGGATGAAACATAAAATAAAAATTCATATTAAAAATATCTTACGAAATGTTAATATTTTAACCATAAACCATGAATAGTTTAAAAATAAAACATCTACAGTTAGTAATTTAACAAAACATTCATTACAATATAGAAGATTGTATCGTAATAAATCAACTTCAGATAAGTGTAATATCCATCTATGGATGTTGACATAGATTAAATCAAAACTATTTGAGAGAAATATCTCATTCTTTTTAGAAATCATTTTAAATGAACATAATTATAAACTAAAAAATTTATTTAGACTTTTTTTATAATTTGTTAGGGAAATTTTGATGGTGTTATAATAGTATAAAAGAATTACACCAACTGTATATGTTAAAAAACATTCTTACCTTAATTTTTCGAAAAGGTCACAAAGTACCTTGTTTAGAAAGCGATGGAAATATTCCTTTCAAGACATTTTATGAAAAGTCAAATGAAGGTATAAATTTTTTTACCCATAATCTATTAAATATTAAAAATGTTTTAAAATAAATTTTTAAGAAACACAGATGTGGATGATAAAGTGGTCTCAATAGATACTTTCATAAAAATAACTTCCAATAATAAAGAGATTATAAAATTAAACCCTAAATTTTACATTTCATTTGTAGATGGTGAGTTGACCTCTTATGTAATAGGTAAATAATTTTTATTAAATTATACTGGAACCATATACATAAAAAAGATATCACATATGATCTTCTAATATTTCTTTGTTAATCATATTTTAGTGGTATCATTGTTTCAGGTGTTAGCTAATTCATTTTCATATATATGTTTTATTAAGTAAGTCATGTTTGTTATGAATAGGATGTATTTGATTGATATCCAGAATTATATTATGTTCTTAAACATAATTATTAAATAATCAAATTAAAATTATTCTTGAATGGTAATGATGAGGAATGAATCTCATCGTGTTCGGAGAGACTGTAATCCATAAGTACGCACGAGTGAAAAAATCATTCTATTGATGGAAAAATCATTTGTAATTGGATGGTATATCATATATAAATAATTATTAACAAGTTATATTTATTATTTAAATCAATTATACTCATTATAATACCCCTCCGACTAATGAAGTGTTGAATAACAAACTACACCCCGATGTTGAGACGGCAAGTCGTACATATGCATGTATGGTGACTTTGTCATTTATAGGATGGATAGAATAATGAATAAGGTTGTAAATTTTTTTTAGTAAAATCAAAGTATGTAATAGTTACTGGATTTTTTATTTTGGTTTGGAAACATCAATGAAAGTGGATGTTGGAGTAAAAAAGAACTTTGAAAGGGGAGATGAAATTTTTACCTTTTCTTCAGGTGTTTCCATGTTGATTTGATCAAACGTGCTCCTTAGGTTGGATTTATGATAAAATTAAGGAATATAGGATGGTTTGAGGGTATTTGGGAAGATATTTGTGATGTTTTTGGCCATTCCAAATGACTTTGGAGGTGAGATTTTCTGATAAGGGGAAGTACCCTTTTATAAGAGTGGTGAGGGACACTTTAGTAAAATATTGAAATATTATTTTATAATGAATTAATTTTCATTTTATAATGTCTTATAATGTGTTTAGGTAATGGATAAGGTAGTTATGGGTCAAAAAACCCTCATGAAATATGTTTTTTATATGTTTAGGTCACCATATTAACCTTATATTTTAGATTTAACTCTTAGTTAAATAGTTTAACTTTTACAATGTCTTCTTTAAAGTTTATATTACATGGTTAATAAACTTATTATAAAATGTCAATAGAACCCTGTGTGATTCATTAATGACTTAGATATAATTATATAATTCCTTTTTTAGAACCTTATATTTTTAGGACAATTATATTATTTAATAAAATATTATTTGTTTTAAAAACTCATTTATGTCAATTTTTATACTATTTGGTATTTTGTTTTTGTGGAATTCATGAAAACATTATCACATTGAAAAACCTTATTTAATCAAAACTAAAATGTCATATTAACCTAGAAAATTTGGGCAGTTCATCAAGCGTCTGAATTTACATTTATTTTAAAATTTAAAATCTCAATTATTTTAATCTTCCGTTAATATGGTAATTACTGCATCATCATTATGACATTAATAATTTTAATTATTTAATGTATAAAAATTATAAATAAAATATTATTATATATTAAATTGTTTTATATTTATAATGAATATTTACAGTTGATTTTATCTTATGTATAATCCTATATTAAAAATGTTTTAGTTATTAAAATCTTAATTTAAAACATTCAAATCTTCTTTAAATAAAATATAATAAATGTCTTAATCTAATCCAAGAATATTAAAAAGGATAATATTTTTCTTAATAAATTTGATTTTGGATGAAATACACTTATCTAATAGAATTAGGACACGTATTAGAGTAATTATAATATCATTTTTACCATTAATTACCCTATTTACTTTTAACTGTGGTAAATAAAAATAAATAGTTACAATTTGTAAAAAATTATTTTCATCCTATTGAACAATATATTACATAATTATTTCAAATGTGTCTCTTGAATTTTTTAAATTCAATTTATATAAGCGGTAGAATTATGTTTTATGCAAATTTGAAAATGTGCCTAAAAGGTGGGTAAAAGACGGTTAAAAGTTCAACAAAATTTTATATATCTAATCAAATTATAAAATGACTTCAATGAATTAAATTAGACTAATTTAGGAATTATTTATATATTTTTACTTTAAAATAATTTTAAATAAAAATTATATTTATTTAAATAAATTTCGGCTTTAAACAGTAAGACAATGTTTTTCACTATTCATCAAAAATTGAATATTTTTAAAAAAATATAAAAAATTCACCCTAAATTGATTTTGATATTCCAAAACCAAAAATAAAGTATATTTTTGAAAATTAAATTTTTAAAAGTGTTTAATATTAATTTTATTATTGCTCACAAAAGGATATAAAATGTAGTTATTCTAAGAAAATTGTTTATCTAACTATATAACTATTATAACAAAACATATACATTTCATTATAAATCTATTTTATTTATTTAAAAACATTACAAATAATAATAATATTTTTATACTATTCATAACACAATATTTAATTTATAAATAAATATATAGATTAAATAATTATAATACTAACGTATTGTTTCACAGAAACACAATCTTGCATATAATGCAATCCAAGTCGATGTTGTGTGCAGTATAAGGTATTGACTTAATTTAAAGATATAACGTGCTATTAAATCAAGGTGTGTTACATTCTCCCCTTCTTCAATAAATTTTTTCCTCACAATTTGAAATTTTTCTTTGAAAATAAATGGAAGAAAATAGAAAATAACTTTTTGGAAAACCCACATTAGAAATAGGGATAATAAAATTTAGTCTTAATAAGAGGGAAATGGAAATGAAAAAGACACCACCAAATCTGGATTTCGAATATAAGAACATTTGTGGAAATTAGAGATAAATAATTGGAAGAAAAAAATAAATATTTATAGAGAGTGATTAAGGTCATCAATCACAAACAAGTGAACAAAAATAGAAAATTGAAGGCCCTAAAGCCATAAATCGATGATGACATAATATATCATTAGTTCATCAAAACAAAAGGTATTCAGAAAATGAATTTTTGGTTTTATGATCCTTTCCCTAAATTTTAAGAATTAAATTTCCTCATTGAATAAGTAAAAAATTCATGACAAGTACAGTTATATCCTTTAACAAATTTCTACCAAAAACTCATCTTTCACTCCAAAAGATAATACAACTACAAAATATTTTATTTATCCTAATAATATAGGGTTTCAAAAAATGAATATATAATTCATGTACCAGATCATTTAAAAACTGCATTAGACAAATCGGGACATCACGTAGGCCAATGGTAGGTGATCCACCATTATCTCCCTTCGGTTAGGGGGTCATGTCTCTTGGCCTTGCTGGACACGAGCAGTTATTGCACAAACTTTATGTTTTACTTTTTATAAAAAATCCAAAAATAATCTTAAGAAATGTTTTAACCTTAAACCATATTATCCAATTTCCAGCTTAATTCATTCCATGCTTTAGACTTATCCAAAATACTTGTGTCTGAACTCATAGTCCAAATATTTTTAAGGAAGGTCAACATAACATAATGAAGATCACTTTTTCCACATAATAACATGTGAGTACCTTTATCATGTATTCTCATAAAACATGGCAACAACCTGAATTACCAAAAAAACTAATTGATTACATTCATGCTCCCTTATTCTATATAGAATATTAGATATATTCCTTATATACAAAAATTTTGAATACTACAATAATGATGGAATAAACAAAAAATTAATCAGTTTCAAGGTAGAAATTAATATATAGTATAATTTACCCAAATCAACCATCCCTTATTCCAAAATCACTACTTCAATATCAAGACCATATTAAGGTATATCTTTACTTCAACCAATAGTGGAAAAAACATTTAACATTGGGAATTTTTTAGATCAGTTCTATATAACCTACTTTGAAAGATGTACAAATCTATTTACCGCATCGGTATTTTTATAACTGACGTGATAAATCAATTGAAATCCATTAATTATTTTGGTTATAAAATAACCAATGAAAAAATACCGAGATTAGATTTATAATGTCGATTATTTTATAACTTCCATGGAAATCCAATCTCAGCACTTTATCACATTAGCTGTTTTAAAATTGATGTGATAAAGAAAATCTCGGCAATTTATCACATTGGTTATCAAATGAACAAAGGTGATAAAGTGCCATTTGTCAAATCAGTTATAAAATAACCAATATGATAAATTATTTTATACGTTGGTTATTAAATAACTGACATTATAAACATAAAAAAATAGTTTATCACATCGATTATAAAATAACTGATGTGATAAACCTTTTAAATGATTTATCACGCCCCGTATTCAGTCATTCTATTTTATTCGATCTGGAGACCTGCGACTCATCTCTTCTGTGTGGATAACCTAGAATGGATTATTCAATGTCGTGACATCCAGCCTCATTTTTCCAACATCATTCATCATCTTTATTGTCACCAGATCTATCAGGTCGACTCACAATAGTAAAGTAAGCTTCACACAGCTCAGTTTCAATTTTTATTTTTTGTGATGCCCACAACTAATTTTTTAGATGTTATTTTTCTATAATTGCTCTTTCTATCATGGTATGTTTTAGAGTGTTCATTTATACTGTGTTAAATTATTTTTAGGTAAAAGAAAACATGGAAGTGATATCACACAACTTTATGCTTTTTGTGTGTTCCATCATATGTGTTTGTGCATACATGCGATGTCGAAGGGGGTGGGGGCTGTCTAATGGTGTGGGGGACTATCCAGGAGGTGAGGGTGTTCATGCGGTGTTGATGGGGGTGGTGGGGGTGTCTATGGGGGGTATGGGGGCTGTCCAAGGAGGTTGGGGTGTCCAAGAGGGTGGGGGGTTGTGTCCATGGGGGTGAGGGGGTTGTCCAAGGGTGTAGGGGTGTCCATGGGGTGGGGGTGGTGTTAAGGGTTGAGTGGGATGTCCAAGGGGGTATGGGGTATCCGGGGGGGGGGGGCTGTCTAGAGGGGCGGGGTGTCCAGGGGGTGTGGGGCTGTCCAGAGGGGTGGGGGTGTCTAGGGGTTGTCAAATGGGGTGGGGTGGTGTCCAAGTGGGGTGTGGGGTTGTCCAAGGCGGGTGGGGTTGTCCAGGGTGTGGGGGTGGGGGCTGTCTAGAGGGGTGGGGGGATGTCTGGGGGGGCGTGCGGAGGGGTGGGGTGTCTAGGGGGTGGGGGTTGTTGTAATCCTCATGTATTAATCATGTTTTAATGATCACAAATCTTATTCAACCTATTTAACTCCTATAAATTATATCAAATCAATTTTATTGATGTTTAAAGTATTTTCATGCTTTAAGAAGACCCATTCAAGATCTTAATTGCTCTACATTCAGTTCACTTACTTTATATTATCCTTGATCTCCTCACACAATACCTTCTTTGACAAATGCTTAAGTCTAATCCATTCTATTATCATCATTGCTTAAGTCTGAACACAGTTACTTTGACAATGTCTAAGACACCGAGAGGCTGCCACTATTTATGTATTTCTTGCACCACAAAGAAAGACACTGTGAACAAGACACCGTGATGTAAGACACCATCATTAAGACACCATGAACTAAGACATCGTAAAGAAGATACCGTCATGCAAGATATCCTGAACAAGACCCCATGAACAAGACACCAAAAACAAGACACTGTGAAGAAATACACTATAGACAAGACACCATGAATAAATACACCCCAAACAAGACATCGTGAAGCAAGACACCATAAACAAGAAACTATGAACAAATACACCGTAAACAAGACACTGTGAAGCACGACACCGTGAACAAGAAACCATCAAGAAGACACTGTGACCTCAAGACACCGTGACCGCGTGACACTGTGACCACAAGACACCATGATCAATCTATACAGCATGTGAAGGAGACACTGTTTCCATGACTTATTTGACACCATTTCTTAAACTATTTTTTCATCTTTCAATTTAATTTTTAATTGTCACATTTGAATATTTTAATGCACTTACATAATTAATGTTTTTTGAAGACATATCATCAGATAGTACGAGGTACGAGGTACAGAATACATGCAACCTATTGTCTCCAACACATGAATTTGAAGATAAAAGTGAATTATGGCCAACGATCAAAGAGCGTGATACAAAAATTGAAAAAAAGGCCATGAGAAAGATAATTAGGAACACTGAGAAAATTTCTAAAGGAAGTATTGTCACATGCATGAAACCCAACTCTGAAGAACATAAGAAGTACACAGGAATCTAGAATACATCTTCACACTGTCATATCTCATGAAGAACATGAGCTGAATCACGACACACTATTTTACCGAAGAGGACACGAACTCTGCATATGCTTCAACTCATAAGACCAAAGCTACAAAGACAATGACTCAGAGCACGTCTAAACCCATCTCCTTATTTCTGCTATATTTTCTATCTGCTTATTACCTTTTGAGAAGAGAGTTTACCTATAAAAACACACACTATGTATCCAATATTAAAAATAAGGATAAGTGATATCCTTACACAACCATTATCTTACTCTTGTGTATACCCACAAATAAGTGTGGAAGAGGTCCCTATGTGGACAGGTTATTTTGTCCCCATGAAAACTGTGGTAGAGGTCCCTGTGTGACCTAGATAGTCTGTGTACTGTTGTTAACCCAGATCTGGGGTGTGGATCAAAGTTTATTATATAAACTGCTTGGTCGTAGGTGATCACCAAGTGGAGTGGATTGGGTCTCGTCTTGAGACTGAACCACTTGTTTCATATCCGTTATACTGCTTAATTTAGTTTTCTCTATTTTATTTCCTTACTGTATAATTCAGATATCATTAATTTCACTTTTATAGTTAGTCTTGGAAAGTATTTATAACTGGCTTGTCTTAGTAGAATAACATCAAAAGTAATTTTAATAACACAAATTAATATCTCTGAGAATTAATCAATCATCTAATATGTTACTTAAATAGCCAAACTCATATAACAATATAACCTTGATTAAATAGGCTGTATTTATTCTTTGGGGAATCGTTTTCGAAATAATTTTTACAGAAATTTATATATTTACTCAATTCACCTCTCCCCTCTTGAGTAATCTACTTTGACAAACATTTTGTATTAGAGGCTGTTTATTAGGACTCTGTTTAATCTTATTCAACGATGATTGTAGTCGTACATTAATGATCGGTAATTTCTATTAAATGTAAATTTTTATCTCTTTTTATGTAATACATTATTATAGATAATATATTTGAAGGTGCTGCAACAAATAGACCAGCATTATTTAATGGAACCAATTATGATCAATTGAAGATTAAAATTAAAATTCATTTAGAGAGTAAGAGTTTTGATATTTGGTAATCCATTATAGATGAATACAAAATTAATACTACTGATAGAATCACATGGGATGAACCTACCAAAACTACCTACAATAACGACTGCAAAGTTATGAATGCTTTATACTTCTCCTTAGCAGATGATGAGTTAAATATAATTTCTGCTTGTAAGACTACGCACGAAATTTGGGATACCCTGTATGTCTCACATGAAGGAACATCTAGTGTAAAAGTAATGAGACATTATAATTATACTATAAAATATGATAATTATAACATAAAACATGATGATCCTATTTCTAACATGTATCTTAGGTTAAATGAGATTGTCAACATAAGGATTTCTATTGGAAGGGATGTCACTGCCAAGGAATAGATCATGAGAATCCATAGATGTCTACCTAACAGATGAAGGGAAATCTCTGTCTCTATTAGAGAATCATGTGACACCAGTAAAATATATGTAAAAGAACTCATTGAGAAATTGATGATGTATTAGGAAGAGCTGAAAGACAATAAAGAGGAGGATGAACCAAAGAGGAAATATGCTGCATTCAAGACCACCACCACTAAGCACAAATACAAGGGTAAACTGGAAGCTTTTATAGAGAGATCAACTAGTGAACAACCATCATCTGACACTAATGAAGAGATGGATC
The DNA here is from genome assembly GCA_963277665.1 of Viscum album. Lineage (NCBI taxonomy): Eukaryota > Viridiplantae > Streptophyta > Magnoliopsida > Santalales > Viscaceae > Viscum > Viscum album. Next base: position 2,068,739,378 of record OY728132.1, read on the forward strand.
AACTAGCCAGAAGATTCAAATGATTTACAAAAGGAATAACTTTTTTAGAAATCCTAACTTTAAGGGAAAATATGAACAAAAAGGAAACTAGAAGAAGGACTAGAAAAGAAGTGACAAGACTAATGAAATTTTCTGATATGAATATAAGCGCAAAGGACATATAAAGGAAGGATGTCCAAATATCAAGCACAAATTGAAATTTTAGGACAAGGGAAGGAGGTAAAAAAAGGAAATTAAAGCAACCTGGAGTGCTTCTGAGGATGGTTCAAGTGACTCAGAGACATCACATGATGAACAGGATAACAAATCCAATATGAGTTTTATGACAAACCCATCTAAGGTAACACTGGACTCTTTTGTACATAACTCATATTATTCTGAAGATGATAGTGAATCTGAATAAATGACTAGTGATGAAATGTTTGAATACAATAACATGCTTGAGGAAACATGAAATAAACTAAAAGAAAAATATAAATCATTAAATACACAACATGCTCTTATTGTGACTATTAAATCCGAGCTCACAGCTGAGAAGGAGAAAAATGCCCAGCTTCTCAAGGAAAACCATGAATTAAAAATGTCTACTGATCAATTAAATAGTGACCTAGAAAAGTTTACTAATAGGAAAAATAACATTACCGAACTACTAGGAAAACAAATTTCCCTTAAATACAACACTGGCATTGGTTATCATCATGGTAAAAGAAACCTTAGTAGAACAAATTTTGTTTCAAAATCTAGGACATACAGTTTTACTCCGAGTTCTGGACTCAAATCATCTAATTCAATCTATGATGCATATTCGACTGCTTCATGTCTTAGTATACCTAATATAGTTTATTTTAAAATACTTTACACAATTCTTATAGGATACATATGAGGCAAATATGGGTTCTTAAAGGAATTATTACTAATATTACTGGACCCAAACAAGTTTGGGTACCTAAATAGGTTTTTACATAATCTATTTGAAGGAAATATGTTCAAAGCACTCCTAAAAAAGTCTATGGTACTTGGAGAGTGGATGTTCAAGGAACATTATAGGAGAGAACTCATGCTTCAAGAACCTGATAAAAGTAGATGGAGGAAATTTCACATTTGGTGACAATGCCAAGAGAAATATTATTGGTCTCAGCCAAATCAGTAACTCTAACATAGTTTTTATTCCTATAGTACTTTTTGTTTATGGTTTAAAATACAATCTGCTTAGTATCTCACAATTATGTGACGATGAATTTCATGTTATATTTTAAAATGATGATTGTAATTTATTCAGTTCTAAAGATGAATTTGTATTTTCTACACTAATAAATGAAAATGTTTATTCTATTAATATAGATTATTTATCTCCGAAAAATGCTTCATGATCAAGTGTATTTCAAAAAGAATCTTGTCTCTAGCATATGAGACTAGGAAACTGTAATGGTCACTCCCTTAGAAAGATATCTAGAAAAATCCTAGTTAAATACTTACCCAAACATGAGTTTCCAAATCAAAAAGTGTGTAATCCCTATCAAAATGGAAAACAAGACAATGCTTCTTTCAAACCAAATAAAGAAGTGTCAACTTCTCAACCTCTCAAACTAGTTTACATTGATTTGTTTGGACTGTCTAGAGTTTCTATTTTAAATGGGAATAACTATATTTATGTTCTTGTAGATGACTTTTCTTGATATACTTGGACCTTATTTATGGCTCACAATAGTTAAGCCTGCTCTTATATTACCAAATATTCCATGTCTGTAGAAAATCTAAGTGGACTTTCAATTAATTTTTTAAGAAGAGATCATGGCTGTGAGTTTCAAAATCAAGAGTTTGAATCCTTTTTCTCACTAAATGGTTATAGTCACAATTTCTCTGCCCCTAGAACACTAGAGTTGAATGGAGTTGTAGAGAGAAGAAACAAAACCCTCCAAGAATTTTCTATAACAATTCTTATTGAATATTTCCTACCTATTTATTTTTGAGATGAAGCTATTAACACAGTGTGCTACATAATAAAATAGAGTGTTGATCAGACCTATTATTAAGAGGAATCATTATGAATTTTGGAACAATAGAAACCCCATGCTTAGCTACTTCAATGTTTTTGGATGCAAAGTATATATTCTTAATACCAGAGACAATATTGACAAATTTTCATCCCAAAGTATTGAAGGTATCTTTTTAGTATATTTCATGTCTATTAAAGCCTATAGAGTGTTTAATAAAAGAACTAAATGTGTGGAATAATATCTTCATTTCATATTTGATGAAACAGATCCACATGATTCAAAAACCATCCTAGAGAATCAGGAGGATGATGTATCAAATCTAAACATGAATTCAAAATACTTAAATTCTAATGTGAAAGAATATGTGAAAACATCCAGCTTTGGAAATTCTTTATAATCAAGTCACGATGAGCCTAAATTTGTTGATGAACATGAAATTTCCAGTCCCCCATTTTCTAGAACTATTAGAACCCTTAAGAACTATCCCTAGTTGTAGGAGAAATAGAAAAAGGAACTCAAACAAGAGATTCTCTTAGAAATCAGGTCAGACATCAAGTCTTATTGTCACAACATGAACCTAGAAACATTAATGATTCTATCACTGATGAATTTTCAGTGATGGATATGAAAGAAGAGCTGAATCTATTTTAAAGGAAAAAAGATTAGAAAATTGTTGAAAGACCCAAGGACACATTCACCATAGGCACTAAATGAGTGTTTAGAAATAAGGTAGATGAATCTGGTAAGATAGTTAGAAACAAGGATAGATTAGTTGCACAAGCCTATAGTCAATAAGAAATAATTGGCAATGAGGGGGCCTTTACACCAGTATCCATACATGAAGCCATCAAAATCATGCTTGCCTATGTAGCACATTTGAATTTAAAACTATATCAATGGGATGTTAAGAGTGCATTCTTAAATGGTTACATAGCTGAGGATGTTTTTGTTGAACAACCCCATGGAATTACAAATCTCCATTTTCCAAATCATATTTTTAAACTCTCAAAGGACTTATATGGTTTGAAGAAATCTCCAAGAGTTTGGTATGATAGTTTGAGTACTTTTATTATTTCCAATGGTTGTAAAAAAAGGAATAGCTTATCCTACACTTTTTATAAAAAAAATTTCTAATGATGTTTGAATTGTTCAAATCTATGTATCTGACATTATTTTTGGATCTTCTAAGAATTCATTGTGTGTTGATTTTTCAAAAATGATGAAAAATGAATTTGAATGAGTTTAATGGGTGAACTAAAATTATTTCATGGATTTCAAATCTTTCAAAATAATGATGGAATTGTTTTAACCCGAAGTAAATATACTAAAGGTCTTTTAAAACGTTTCATATTGGATAGAACTAAAAGTAGTGACACTCCCATGATTACCACTTGTACGTTGGATCTTGATGAAGATGGAAAATATGTTGATCAAACAACTTATAGAGGAATTATTGGAAGTTTAATCTACTTAACTTCTATTGATCATGACATTATATTTTGTGTGTGTATGTGTTCTCGTATTTAAGAAAAACCTATGGAATCTCTTTAAAATGTTGTAAGAAGAATTTTCAAATACCACAAGCATACACCCAATCTAGAAATGTTTTATCCTAAAGGACAATCATTTGGATAAGAAAGTTATTCTGATGAAGTCTTTAGTGGATGTAAGTTATATAGAAAAATAACCTTTGGAAAATGTCACTTTTTAGGAATGTTAATAGAATCATGGTGTAGTAAGAAACAAAATTTTGTTGCATTATCTACGGAAGAAGCTGAATACATAGCTACTGGCAGTTGTTGTGAAAAAATTTTGTAGATGAAACGCACATTACTAGATTATGGATATCAATTCAGACATGTACATATAAATTTTGACAACACAAGTTCTATTAACATCTCAAAAAAATCCCATTCCATATTCAAGGACATAGAACATTGATGTAAGACATCAATTTTTGAGAGATCATTATCAAAAAGGTGATATCACATTGGAATTCCTTGGTACTGAATATCAACATACTGATATATTCAACAAACAATTAAATTATGATATAATAGACTACATCAAACATGAACTAGACATGATAAATCTCAAATAGATACCTTACTTGCTACTATTTCAGATAGTACTATTCGATATCTTAATGTTTCATGATTATGGTTTCTCAGATAGTGTATCGTATTACAGCCTCACTATAAAGATTATGCTTATGATCTCCCTGCTAGTAGGTTTTGATTACGGTTTGATAGTCATTTCTCTCTATAATGCACACTGAGAATTTCATTCACTGTCTCACCATAACATGCATTTACTATCTCACCGTAATGGGCAGACACAGTCTCACTAAAAAAAATTATTAATTTTTTTAAAAACTCGTATCGCGATAATTATTTTATTTCCTTCCTTATTTTCCCGTGTTTTTATTTTTGCGACATTTTCTATTCCTAAATGATAAAATAAAGAATGTATCACTCGATTTTCCCAACGAGGGTTCTTCTACTTACTAATTTTGAACCCTTCTTCATCCCTGCAAACCTTCTCTCACTCGAACCTTCAGTGAATGCAAAGAATGAAACGTTTGTCATCGTCGACACATGAAAAGTGCAACTCGAAGAAGACAAAGTTTTCTCCTAATATAACACTCGAAGGACCATTGAATCCGAATCTGGTAAACTGCATTGTTGTACCTGAGAAAGATATTTTCCCGAAATGGCTTCTGTCTAGTAAGTCTCTGGTATTGAAAGTGTTAGAACAGCAAGGCTGGTTAGACTGGTTCTCGAAGGAAGATAGACCCATCTACCCTAGGTTAGTGGCTCAGTTTTACCAGTACGTACAATTCTCTTTCACATATGGTGTTATTTATGTTTTAAGAAGCTGGGTCAATGGCCATATATACTCATTCAATTCAAGGTTATGGGCTACATGACTTAGGATACCTCATGAATGCATCTTTCAGTATTATCATAGAGTACCTCCACCTTCAGCCGAATTATTTGATTTAGAAGATGACCTGAAATCCTTAAATGGAAATGGAACCCAGAGGAGAGCCATTACTAATAAATTACATAGAGAATCAAAGATTTTGATCAAGTTTATACAAAATTTGGTTAGTCTTAGGAAAGGTTATTTTTTTGTTTTAAAATATCAACATGTGTTTATGGTCCACCTTATGAAAAATGGGCATAAGATCAACCTATTCAAGTATATCATTCATCATATGTGTGAGCTGATCAAAGACCCATCTATGTCCACTTCCCTGTTTTACTCTCGGGTAATCTCAGCCATGCTTCTTGCCAAATGTATGGTTGGACCTAATGAGGAGGTGATTAAGAAATGTGAATTATATCTCTTAAAATCCACTATCAAAAGAATGAAGATAAACTAGAAACCTTGGAAAAATGAATTGGTGGAAGACGATGATAGAATTTATGAGAAATTCAGTCCGGTGGATTATCCCTCAAGACTAAGAAATATTTCTGATCCTAGTTTGGAACTAGATGAGATTGTTGAGTTTCCAAAAGAAGAGGAAGAAGAGGATGATGTGCCACCTAGGGAAGCTTTTATTGTTGAGTAAGACATGAATACTATTCCTCATGAAGTTCTTGAAGAAGATTTCCCTACTCCTAAAGAAGATGGTAATTACGAAACTCAGCCCGAGGCTGAAACAAAATTAGTTGTCAAAGAATCTAAAAATAATTCAATGGAAGAGCCTATATTGGAAGAGCTACATAGTTAGAAGAGCTCTATCTTGAGGAAATTTTAGTGGAACAATCTATTCCGGAAATCATTCCTTCAGTTGAAGAATGTATAGAGCAAGATTTTCAGGTGGTAAGATAGGAAATGAGTGAAGAACATAGAGCTGAGTCTGTGGAACTAAACCAAGATCCTAAGCCTCTCAGTCCTGAGAAGGAGGAACATGTTTAGGGGAAGAAACCCCAAATCTTGAGTCTATTGAAGCTTCACATCCGACTGAGTCCAGACCTACATACACTCAGTATAAGTTTCCCAGTTTCTATGGTGTGGATGACTCTCAGCAGGTTATAGCAAACATACTTGATGTTTCCTTTATATTATAGTTGAAATCAGTCTCCAATATCTCACCTGTGAAGGAACCAGAGCCTTTACGAGTCCCTACTCCTGATCTTTTATCTGAACAATGACCTTTTTTAAGTAAAGATGATCTGAAAGAATTTGGTGCAACCCACTAATTTGGAGATGAGAAACTAATGAATACCCAACCTCTTCCTGCGACCAATTTAAGTGAGATAAATGACTCAATATTATTGGAGAAAACTATTTGTAAAATACAAAATAATATGCTTCATGAGATTCAAGAAGTATGGTTTGAAAATATGATACTCAGTAATGAAGTGAGGACCCTAATAGTTATAGTTGAAGACATACAGAGAGATGTGCATTCGAGATCTGAGCCTATTTCTCCTCCTGTAGAAATGTTTTCTCCTCACATCCCATAGGTTTTTGCGTCTCAAATTCAAATTTATCTAGCTTTCTTAGATGAAAATATCACAGAAAGGAAAAAAATATTTTCAAGGAAATGAGAGTGCTTTTGATCAATATTAAAAAACTCACTAATGAGTATATATTATGTATTAAAAAAGTACGGAATCAGCTCAAATATATGACCACAGATGTCGAGGCCTCTAAAGAATCTGGTCAATCCTCAAAAACCTCATTGAACACTGATCTGATCATAACTGTAGTCAGAGAAGAGCTTCAGAATGTACTCAATGGGTTCAATGCATCTTATCTATCTGATGTTGTCAAGAATAGTGATACATTTCATTACCTAGTAAAATCCACTACAAAATTTCTAATGATTCTCACCAAGAGAATTCCATGAAAGTGGATTTCTACTTCAATAGAATCTTCTCCATGGACGATATGACAAACCATTTCAAGTATCTTGTAGACAATCTGTGGATTCCTCCTGTTACTCAAGCTTTCATGAACCAAGTCCCAAAGCTCAAAGAGTTTACTCAGTTGTTATAAAAGTTTATGGAGAACAAGGATGATTTTGAGAAATCCATGAAGTATGGTGGAGAGATCATTACAACTTAAAGAAAACTCTTGAGACCCTATTTCATGTCCGGTGTACAACCATTGTTTCTCCAGTGGCTGCACCTCTAAGACAAGGGTTTCCTACCCTCACTTTTTCCCTTTCCTCAAACACTCTATCTTTAGACCAAGAACTAAGTCAGATCAGGCATGTGATTCTTGATCAACAACGGCCTAGATCATTTACTGCTCATACATTATCCCCATCAGTCTTTGAAGGCCTTCCTTTACCCTGTTTATCAACCACCTCAGTGCCTTCTTCTAACTTGACCTCTGACCCTATGGCTTCCTCTTCTACCACTATAGCTAAAGGCAAAGAGAAATCCAACCCCTGAAGAAGAACAGTGATTATGTTTTTTGATAAGGATTTTATTGCTTTTGTATTTCACTTTTGGTGTACTGAACCTTATATACTATTAATGGAATGTGCATTTTTCAATCTCTTGTTCCATATATTTGATAATCCCAAAAGGGGGAGAAATTTCTATATGTTATCCATTTATATATATAGTTGAATCCAATATACACCTTCACATCACATGGTTCGTGATCATCAAAAAGGGGGAGATTATTGGACTCTACGTGTATTAATCATGCTTTAATAATCACAAATCTTATTCAACCTAGTTAACTCCTATAAATTATATCAAATCATTTTTATTAATGTTTAATGTATTATCATTCTTTAAGAAGATCCATTCAATATCATAATTACTCTACATTTAGTTCACTTACTTTATACTATCCTTGATCTCCTCACATAATACCTTCTCTGAAAAATGTTTATGTCTAATCCATTCTATTATCATCATTTCTTATGTATGAACATAGTTACTCTGAAAAACTCTATGACATCATGAGTCTGACACTGGTTATATCTTTTTTTCACTGTAAATAAAGACACCAATAACAAGACACCGTGAACCAAGACACCATAAACATGACACCATGAAGCAAGACACCGTCAAGAAAGACACCGTGAACAAGACACTGTGAAGCAATACACCATAAACAAGACACCCAAAAGCAAGATACTGTCAACAAGACACCATGAAGAAAGAAACCGTAAACAAGACACTGTGAACCAAGACACAATAAATAAGAAAAAATAAGAAAGACACCGTAAACAAGACACCGTGAAACAAGACACTGTGAACATGACACCATCAAGAAGACACTATGATCGCAAGGCACCATGACCGTGAGACACCATGACCACAAGAAACCATGAACAATATCGACACCATGTGAAGGTGACACCGTTTCCATGACTTACTATGACACTGTTTCGTAAACTATTTTTTCATATTTCCATTTTATTTCTAGCGGTTGTATTTGAAGATTTTAACACACTAACATAATTAATGTTTATTTGCAGACATATCATCAGACAGTACGAGGCATGAGTTGCATAATACTTGAAACCTATTGGCTCCATCGCATTCATTCGAAGATAAAAGCGAAGTGTGGAGAAGAATCAAAGAGCGAGATACAAAAAATAAAAAACAGGGCTGTGAGAAATATAATGAAGAACATTGAGAACATTTCTAGAGGAAGTATTATCACATGCATGCAACCCAACTTTGACGAACATATGAAGTACACTGGAATCTAAAGTACATCTTCACACTATTGAATCTCATGAATAACACAAGCTAAATCGCGACACACTATTTTATAGACGAGGACTCAAACTCTGCATCTACTTCATCTCAAAAGTCCAAAGCTACAAATACAAACACTCAGAGCACTTCTTAACCCATCTCCATATTTCTACTATGTTGTTTATCTACTTATAAACTTTTGTGTAGAGATCATTATTGTAGAACAAATCACTCTATCTCCTTGATTAAACAGAAACATACAAGATATCCTTACTCAACCAATCTCTTACTATTGTGTATACCCACAGATAAGTGTGGAAGAGGTCCTTGTGTGGCCTAGTTTTTTTTGTCCCAATGAAAACTATGGAAGAGGTCCCTGTGTGACCTGGACAGTCTGTATACTACTGTTAACCCTGATCCAGTGTGTGGAAAAAAGTTTATTATATAAAATACGTGGTGGTAGGTGATCAAAAAGTGGAGTGGATTAGGTATCGGCTCGAGACCGAACCACTTGTTTCATATCTGCTTTGCTGCTTAATTTAGTTTTCTCTGTATTATTTCTTTAATGTATAATTCAGAAATCACTAATTTCACTATGATAGTTAGTCTTGAAAAGAAGTTAGAACTATCTTGTGTTTGTATAATAACCTCAAAAGTAATTTTAATAAAACAAATTAAGATTAATGAGAATTAATTAATCTTATAAGAAGTTACATAAATAGTCAAACTATTATTACAGTATAAACATGATTAACTAAGCTGTATTTAATCTTTGGGGAAACATTTTAGAAATAATTTTTACAGAAATTTTTATAGCTAGTCAATTCACCCCTCCCCTCCTGAGTAATATTCTCCGACAAACAGGGGTGGTGTCTAAGGGGGGTGTGGGGGATGTCCAAGGGGGTTGGGGTGTCCATGGGGGTGGGGGTGTCCATGGGCTGAGTGGGCTATCCTAGGGGGTGTGGTAGGGGAGGTGTCTAGGGGGTGGGTGGGCTATCCAAGGGGGTAGGGGGATCTCTAGAGGGTGGGGGATATTTAGAGTGGTGGGGTTGTTGTTTAGGGGTTGGGGGTTGTCCAGTGGGTGGTGGTGTCTAGAGGGTGTCCAAGGGGGTGGGGGTGTCCAATGGGGTAGGGGTTAGACAACCTCTGCACCGCCTGGACACCACTCCCACACCCCCTGGACACCGCCCATCCCCCTGGAAATCCCCCCACACCCTACACAGCCTCCACCCCTGGATACCCCCACCACCTAAACACCCTGGACAACCCCTACCCTCATGGACAACCCCCCCCCCCCCCCCCGAGATAGCCCCTAACCCCAGTGGACACCATCTTGGTGTGTGTGTGTGTTTATATATTTATATATCCATACAGTTTCATTGAAACTGCTGGAATATTTTATCTTCAGGTAGTCTATAGCAACTATTCCTCTAGAATCATTGGTATAGGGGTTTTGCAATGACCATCATGCCAACGGTGTGAGAAACCATTTGGTACCCCAATGGTTTTAGGGGTTATGCCAATGGTCTCAAATATTTGGGATCTATTTTATTCTTATTAGTGAATGTATACTAATTTTAATATTTATACTTCATATTTCTTTTTTACGGAAGTGTGAATTTGGTATCCAGTTGCACCGGGATGTATTATTTGTGTACCTTAAGAAGATAGGATCCAAGATTAATTTTAAACTCTTATATCTAACAATATTTTCTGTTCAAAATGATTTTCATGTATAATTTTTTTCAAATACTCATAGATTTTTTATATATTTCAAAATTGTTTTTCACTCAAATTATGATATTTCTCAAATAAATATATATTTGTATTATCTTAACAAGATGTATAATTTTGATATTTTTTATAGGATAATAATGAGGAAAGGTTGGATTAAGAAACATAAAATGAGTAATGAATAAGAGGATGGTGTTGAGGCCTTTTAGAAAATTTTTAAACGAAAAGTTCCATGGAGTCACATTTTTTTGTCCATGCCTGAAATGTTTGAATATGTAGCTGATGAAATGTATAGAGATAAAAGATCATCTGATTTGTCATGGTTTTAATCCAAGTTATAGCCCTTGGACTTGGCATGGTGAAACTCGAAAGAATGTCAGATATGCTGATGATGATGATTCACAAGATGGTAAATCCGATGAAATTGAAGAAATGATTCGTGATATTGCATCACAAGAAATTGAGATAGAACCGACAGTTTCACATTTATATGGTGATGCTGAAAAACCATTTTATCTTGGTTGTATGGATTTTATTTTTTTTTCGGTGGTGTTAAGATGGATTAACCTAAAGGAGAATCATAGATGGAGTTATAGAAGTTTTAAAGAGCTGCTACAATTGATGAAAGACATTCATCCAAAAGATAACGATCTTCCAGATTAACATTATATTTCCAAGAAAATATTATTCCCAATGGGATTGGGATAGAAGAAAATACATTCCATTCCAAATAACTGTTTGATATATCAGAAGGAATATAAATTTCTGTCAGAGTGTCCAAAATGTGGGACATCACGGCATAAGTTGAAATAAAAATCTCAAGCCGATGTAGAAATTACAAATATCCATTCCAATGTATTTTGGTATCTTCCAATAATTCATCATTTGAAACATTAATTTGCTAATTCACATGATGAAAAAAGGTTAAGATGGCATACTAATGAGCGGATATGTGATGGAAAAATACGTCATCCAAAATATTTTTCACAATGAATGAAAATTGAGGAGCAATATCCTACATTTTGAAATGAAATTAGAAAGCATAGACTAGGGTTGTGCATAGATAGAATGAATCCATACTGAACCCTCAGTAGCACTCATAGTTCATGGCCTATTTTATTGGTAACTTACAGACTCTCCCTTGATGTTTATATGAAGAACAAATATGTCATGTTGAGTATAATGATCTTTGGTCTGAAGCTACCTATAAATGATATTGATGTTTTCTTGTCACCATTGATTGATGATTTGAAACATTTATTGGAGGATGGTATTAGGCTATAGGATTATTATAATATGGAATATTTTCAGCTGCATGCAGTTCTTATGTTCACTATAAATGACTTCCCAGCATATGGAGATTTGTCTTGATACATTTTTAAGGGTCATAAAGCATTTAGAATTTATGAACAATAGAATTCATATTATCAATAGTATCATGGGAGGAAAATGGTGTACATGGGACATCGATAGTTTTTTCTTATGGATCACTCTTATAGAAGACTAAAAAAGGCATTCAATAGATCACTAGAATCTGATATTTCTCCAAAACCTTTATCACCTGATTTGTATTTTGAGAGGGTGGAAACCCTAATGTGGCATTGGGAATGACACATAAATCTGGTAATGATAGGAATATTTTGAATATAAAGAAAATATTTTTTGAGCTACCATATTGAAGATGTCATGAATTTAAGAATATTATTGATGTCATGCATATGGAGAAAAATATCTATGATAGTTTGATTGGAACATTGTTAGATATTAAAGTAGAGACAAAAGATGGGTTGAATGAAATATTAGACTTACTATCAATGGGAATACGTTTGGTGTTATCTCCCACTCCTAATGGTAAAATAACATTTCTCCCCCATCTTTTCATACATTATCCAAGAGGTAGAAAACTTTCTTGTGTCTGCATGATATCTATGTGCCTTAAGGTTATCCTTCAAATGTAAAATTTTTTGTCTCATTGAAGGATTTGAAGTTGATAGGTATGAAATCTCTTGATTGTCACTTCATGATAAAATAACTTTTACCAGTTGTATTGGATGGAATATTTTCCATCCATGTCAGAAAGACTATAATGAAGTTGTGTTATTTTTTCAAATCAAATTTTTACAAGGTGATTAACATGAATGCTTTTAACATTTTAGAAAAGGTAGAAATTTCTATAATTTTTCAATAGGAAATTTATTTTCCTCCATCTTTATGTGATATAATGGTGCATTTAATGATTAATATGGTTTGAGAAATAATGATTTTTGGACCTATATATCATCGTTGGTTTTATCCTTTTGAACGGTATACAAAAATATCGAAGGGGTATGTTGAGAATCCATATTGACCTGAAGCCTCCATTGTTGAAAAGTATATTTTTGAGGAGGTTATGGGGTTTTGTATGAGCTAAATGGCTGCGGAGGAACACATAGGTTTGCCTCCATCTCTCCATGAATGAGTTAATAATGAGGGAAAGGGGATTTGTGGCTTGAAAGTCAAATAATTGTCAGATGAATAGATGAAGAAGTTAGAATTATACATCTTGAATAACCTAACTGATTCTCAACAGTATATCACATTGCATATTAATAAGTTAAAACAATTTCATCCAAAGAAGAAAGAAATGTGGATTTTGAATGATCACAACAAAACATTTTTTTCATGGATTAAAAAGTCCTTGCTTGGTAGATTAAATGTATCAGATACATTAGCATATATAGTGGATGGTCCATGTTTAAATGTGATATCATGGTCCAGTTATGACATTAATGGCTATACATTTTATATGAATTCTCGTGACAATAGAATTTTAGTTCAGAATAGTGGTGTAATGGTGTTTGCAGAAGCAATGCTTTTTTCGAGTTCTAAAGACAAAACCCCAATTTATGCATCAAGTGAATATTATAGAGTTATTGAAAAAATATGGGAGGTTGATTACATCAAAATTAAAGTTCCTATTTTTAAGTGTAAATGGTTTATCAACAACAAAAGTGTTAGACATGATGAATTTGGAATGATAGTTGTTAATCTGGATATATTGGAAGACACATCTGATTCTTTTATAATAGAAACACATGAAAATAGATTTTCAATGTAGTTGATCAATCTGATATACAGTATTCTATTGTTTTACAAGGGAAAAAACAATATGTTGGTGATGATAAACATGATGGAGATGATGATTTATATGAGATACATAAATTCCATGGAAAGATTAGCAGACATAATGATGAGCAAGTTGAAGATATGGTTTGTGCCATAAAGAACTATCATGACGGAGGAATTTGGGAAATCAATCTATTTTTACATTCTTAATATTACTAGTAACATATTTTTATTTCTTTTTTACTTTTATTATTTTCATAAAATGTTATATATTGTAATTTTTTTCTTTATTAAAATGCGTATTAAAACAAATCAGTATAATTTTTTGTGTATTTTAATTTTTTGTGTATTTTGCCATGTTTACCATAGTTTAAAATTGTTTAACATAGTTTACCTTTAGGTAATTTATATTTTTATCAATTTTTTTGAATGACAATTACACTACCATGTTTACCACTTTTACCATATTTACCATTGTTTAACATGATTACCATATTAACCATGTTTACTATTATGTAACTTAGTTCAATTTTCCATTTTATATTTATATTTGTATTATAATATTTGAATTTTTATATTCTTGAACTATTGTTCATTTTTTTATTTGAAAGATAATTGTAGTTGAAACAGTTGATCTACCACAAGATTCTAGAGATGATCATAATGATCATACCTCTTGGGGGAACCTTCACATGATCCACTTGATGTTCTCCAATCATCCTCATGTGCTCCCATAACTACAATGTGTTCATGACTGGGTAAACATGGGTCAACATGTTTACCAAATTTATCACTTTCCTGTATGAAGGACCAGAGGATACTCGTTGAGTTTGATGAGAATTATATTCCTAGAGGTCCAAATAAAAAATATTTTAAGAGTATTGTATCAGCTCAGTTTAAGGGCAATGTAATAATTTTTTATGATGATAGGAGAAGTGTGGGAAAAGCGATAATATCTCAATTGTGGGAGACAATTTTGGTATGTTCTTTTTCTATTTTGTGCCTATTCTTTAAATGTTTCTAGTATAATATGTTTAACCAATTTTTTATCAGATTACATTTGATATTCCTAAAACTGGATAAATTAGGAAGAAATAATTATGGATGGCTTCTAGGAGATGAAGGGATTTCAAATAAACCCTCACATCTGATTTCATTTTTGGTTATAGGAGTCATGAAAATCATTGTCATATATATCATTTCATAGATGAAGACACATGGGGATATTTTGTTGAGAGTAGACGAAAATATTCATTTTTGGTAAGGGAAATGTAAAATACAACAATAATTCTTATATAAATGATCTTATTAATGTTTTGTTAATGATTTATTATTCTGAATTTCCAGCAAATAAATAAAATCTCATCAGGATATCCAATCTAAAAATGTATACCCTTATAGTTTATCTCAGGGATGGTATAAAATATTAGAAGAACAAATGATGGCAGAAAAATTACAAAAAATGAAAGCTGAGTCTTCAAGATCTGGAAAGGTTTCCCCTCCATCCCCTCCATCTAGACATGAAAAATTAAAGAGTGCTCGGATGGTCAAAAAGGGGCAATATATTTCGAATGATTCAAGAATCGTATCAGAGAGGATTATAAGATATTTATTTTATTTATTAAAGTCAACTATAATCTTCTTATAATTTTAATCATTACAGAAATGATCAATTAAGTAATACAGAACTCTGTTAAGGAGAAGAGATCACATAGGGTATTTAAAGCTGCTGGGAGGCAAGATATTCTATCTACAAGATTGGGAATGTCCGAACATCCTGGGCATGTAAAAGGTTATTTGATGGGTGTATCAGTAAAAAAAGTGTTTCCATGTTCTTTTACTTCATCCGTTGAGGGTGTTTATGAAAAAATACAATCCTTGGAGGCTGACGTTCATAATATTTATGCGATGTTGGAGGAAAATATTAGATCATCATTATAGTAATTATTTGCAGACATGCATAGACAATTTCAGACTGTTGCTCCCTATCCTCCACCTCCCCCTACATACCCCATTATCTATCCTCCACCTCCACCAGTAGCCCCCACTCCCCCACCTCAGCCTTTAGACCCTATTTCTTATCCTAATCATCTGCCGGATATTTCTACATATTGCGAGTTATATGTTGTTGATCCTCAACATCATATAGTTGCATATGGGATGGTATATTGTATAGGAGATATAGCTCATCATCAACAGTAAGAGGTAGAAAATCATAGGGTCACTGTACATGATATTATAGATAGATCAGCTCGAGTACCATTTCCTATAGATGAGGTGACGAAAGTTGGACATAGTATCGACCATTTTCTAATTTGGCCATCCAGAATCATTACCATAGAGGAATGTATGTTATATCTTCTATTTTACTTTTTTATTAAATTTGTTTTAACATTTGAAAACTAATATATTTTTCTATTTATTTTTGCAGGAAGACTTCAAATGTAAATAAATATTGTATAGACAACAACAAAGATAAAAGGCTATGACAACATATAGAGATTCTAGTAGTCTTGATAGATTGTCAAGATGTTTAAAATTTTTTGGGGTATCATTATGTGTTTCCAATGGAATATCCTGTTTTTGGACATGAAATAACTATGGGGATTGTATAAACTGATATCATGGAGCTTGTTACTGGAGATAAGTTGGGCATCAATCTGGTTTTTATTTTTTCCATGTAAGTCTTAACACATTTTCCTTGTGTTATATTTATTAAAAATGTATACATATGACTGTTTTGTATTAGGTATTTTTATAACATGTGTGAGATAAATGAGTGGACATATGTATATTGATTCATGGACCCGCATTTTATTTATCCTGAAGCACATGCATTCAATGAGGAACAAAAAATTATTTAAATTAATGAAATACATGAACAAAATATAATCACATAGTGTTGGATGATGCCTCTTTGTGAAAGGTATGAAACATATCTCTGGAAAAGATTTCATTATCTTTTAACATAAAAAACCACTTACCTTAAATTATCTATAATCAGTTATCATTTTATGTTAGGTGTTTTTTTTCCAAGGGAAAAAACACTTCATTGGATATGCTCTGTCCATAGCGATGGGTAGAAACATTTTTAGAATATTTTGGAAAAGTATGTTTCAATTTCTTAAACGTTTTATATGTTATAACAAATTATATATTTATTTGATTAGTATTATTTTTTAATAAATAATGTGTATACTTTCAAAAAAGCACAAAGAAAAAGAGTTCCAAGATCAAATATGTATAATTAAAGGTAAATATCCATTTATAATTTGTACATTTTGATGTATTACATAAAAATAATATTTTGAAATTACACTCATGAAAACAGAATTTTCATGAACAAAAAGGCGTCGTTGAATGCGGATAATATATGTTATGATTTATGAATGAAATAATTACAACTGGAACAGTTGTGAACATTGACATGGTATGATTTCCTTTCAATCGTTTACATTGTAATATTTCCATTTAAAATTTGACATAATATTTCATTTGATTTATTCATTATACATGTTAACTACTATCCTTTTAATTTTTATCAATTTGATGACCCTAAACCCTATAGTGATCAAGAGGTAAAATACTTACAAGTTGAATGGTCAAATTATTTTCCAGGTTTGATTGGATTTTTGTTTATTTATAGTGTAAAATTTAATTTTGAACACTGTCATTATAATTGTGTATTTGGTAGTCTTTTATGATAGATTTGTGGTTTTTTATGGACATTGAATGATATAAATGTTATATATATGACAGTTTAATTTTGCGTTAATTCTTGTTTTGGTCTAGTTCAAATGGTTTTTTCTGCTATGGATTCTGGTTGGGGGGGTTTTAGGGGTCAGGGGAGGATTCCAGTGGGGTGGGGGGTTCCAGGGGTGTGGGAGGGTTTGCTGGTTCAGTGGAGGGTGGGGGTGTCCAGGAAGGTGGGAGGGATATCCAAGGGGTGTCCATGGGTGTGGGGGGGGGGGAGTGGTATCAGGGGGATTTCTAGGGGTGTGGGAGGGCTGTCTAGGGGGTGGGGGTGGGGTGTCCAGGTTGTCCATGAGGGTTGGGAAAGTCCAGGGGGTGTCCAGGGGTGGGGGGGGGGTGTCCAGGGTGTCCATTGGAGTGGCAGTGTCCAGGAGGGTGGGATTGATGTCTAAGGGGTGGGGGCTATCTTGGAGGGTGGGGGTGTCCATGCTTGTGGGAAGGCTTTTTAGTGGGGTGGGGGGGGGTGTCCAGCAGGGTGGGAAGGATGTCTAAGGGGTGTCCAGGGGTGTGTGTGTGGGGGGGGGGTTCTAGGGGTGTGGGAGGGATGTCCAGTGGGGTGGGGTCCTTCCAGGGGTGTGGGATGGATGTCCAATGGGGGTGTCTATGGTGTGCTTGGGGGTGGGGGGAAGTCCAGGGGTGTCTAGGGGTGTGGGGGGGGGGGGGGTGTCTAGGGTCATGAGAGGGGTGTTCATGGTTCTGAGGGGGGGGGTGCAGGGTTTCCATGTGGGTGGGGGTGTCCAAGAGGGTGGGAGGGTTGTCTAGGGGGGTAGGGGTTTATCTAGGAGGGTGGGGGTGTCCAATGTTATGGGAATACTGTTTAGTGGGGTGTGGGTTTTGCAGGGGTGGGGGAGGGCTGTCCAGGGGGTGGGGGAGGGGTGTCTAGTGGGTGTCCAGGGGGGTGTCTAGGAGGGTTGGGGGGGGGAGGCTATCCAAGCAGTGTCTAGGGGTGGGGGTGTCTAGGGGTGTGGGAGAGTAGTCTAATGGTGTAGGGAGGGATGCCCAGTGGGGTGGGGGCTTTCCATGGGTATGGGAGGGATGTCCAGTGGGGTAGAGGTGTCCAGGTTTCCCATAATGGTGGGGGGCAGTCCAGGGGGTGTCCAGGTGTGTAGGGGGGTTTCTAGATGTGTGGGAGTGGTGTCCAGGGGTGGGGGGGGGGGGGGTTCTGGGGTGTCCATGCGGTAGGGGGTGTCCCAGAGGGTGGGAGGGCTATCCATGGGGTAGGGGGATTTCCAGGTGGGTGGGGGTGTCCAGGGGTGTGGGTGGGCTGTTTAGTGGGGTGGGGGTTTCCAAGGGTGTGGGAGGGCTATCCAGGTGGTGGGGGAGGGTTGTCTAGTGGGATTGGGGGGGCCCGGGAGGGTGGGAGGGTTCGGTTATGGGAGGGTTGTCCAGGGGTATAGGGGGGGATATCCTATGGGGTGGGGGCGTTAAAGAGGTGTGGGAGGGCTATAATATAGAGACACAAGGCTTGACATACCTGGAAATTACATTACTTTTGCAGAATACTTAATACATAACAAAAACATAAACCCAAGGACCGTAGTAGTTTAGTGTCTTCAGAAACTCAGAACATAATCTTCTAATCATGGTGAATGATCTTCAACATCTCCCATAAAGATCTTCCCCTTTTGTTTTCTTACCTAAATCCTTTCTTTAAATCTTTCGAAACAACTTATAAATGGTGATCTCAAATGCTCAGTAAGGGTAAGCATGGAGAAAATAAAACAAACCATATACATTTGAACTTAAAAACATGAGCAGAAAGTTTAAACATCAAAATCTTGAGTTGTGAGATAAATCGTGGCAGTACGTAAGGAATAGATCATAAAAGGAACATAAATAATGATAAAATTGCATGGAAATAAAAAATTTAATTATGGAAAACCATTAATAACAAGATATGATTTCCATAGTACCCATGGAATTTCTGTCAAGACCGTTATAGTGGACAATGTCCATTACTGAACCAGGTTTACTTGTCGTTCCATCCCTATATTATTGAACATGATTTACTTGTTGTTCCAACCGTGTCAATCTCATGGGATATAAATCTTTACCTTATTTATTAAGGGAGATATAGGTCCCACCCATTTTATAATGAAATCATTCATACATGTGCCACAAAATAAACATAAATCATTCAATATAACCCAAAGAGTGAAATGGGTTTCATAAACACCATCACATCATAACATAATCCCTAAAAAAAGATGGATATCATATTATCATAAGAAAAACCAAACCATGTAAATAATAATGAAATTATACTTGAAAAATAAATATACTAAATTAAGTCATCTGAGATGGAAAGTAGTTTTGATAAAACACTTGAAGTGAATTCTTGAAGAAATTATCCTTTCTTCTTCAAAATCATTTTGTTTTCTCCAAATGCCATGAAATTTTAAAATAAAAGAATTTTGTTGAAAGTAATCATGGAATATTGTATAGGAAGTTTCATGAAAATAAGGTGTTATGAAACTGTAAAAATCCATTCATGCCGTATAAGTTAAAAATAGATTCTTCCTGTACTTTTTCTAGAAAAGTCAAAAAGTACTTCGTATGATAAAAAAAGATTCCTTCCATACCATGTGATAAATGTAAAAGAAGGGTAAAAATGACTTTAAACATACATGGAATAATAGTAAACATTTTATGAAAACATTTGGAGAAAAAATGAACATGGATGATAAATATAACCCCAGTAAATACTTACAAATAAATAATCTCGGATAAGATCAAGATTTGAATAATAACCCCTTACCTTATGTCCAATTTCTTCCATATGTGTCCGAGACTCCTATATAGTAAGATTAAACATATTATAAACTTGTAAAATAACCATAATAAAATTTATTATATCATATATGATTCACTTATGACTTTATATTACCTATTCATTTGTCAATTCCATGTTAAAAAAGCATTTTGGGTAAAATCGTTTCATTTATCATACGCGCATTGACTTGTAATTCTTAACATGATTACATAGAATATGAATACTTAAATACATAATTTAAAACATGTTTTGTATATGATATATATTCATAATATATATATATATATATATAATAGATTGATAAATGGAATGAAATACATTGTACATGGAGAGAGTTGGTGGTACGTACACATGAACACTGTTTTCCTTTTCCTATTAAATTGAATGGAAGCAATTAAATAACATATATATCAATCCAGTATCATTATTATTTCATATATTAAATTATTATTTATTTTATATACTTCATAATCATTCTGGAATGGTTAACATTGAGAATTAATCTCATCGCCTTAGGGAGACGATAATCCGTATGTACACACGAGCAATGATCACACTCCCGTAATTACGGAATGGAATTGGAATGGATGATATAATATATCAGAATCAATTTGATGTTATAATAATAATATATAGTTATTGTTTCAACCATTATAACCATCCATGTATGGTGGTGATTGAAAAACAGATTACACCACGACGTGGAGACGGTAAGCCATACGTACGCACGCGCGGTGATTTCATTTTTCATAGGATGGATATAAGGAGAAATAGTGTTGTTTCTAATTTATAATAACATATCAGTATATTATTGATACTTATTTTATTACTTTATAATGAATCAACTAAAGAAGATGAAGTATAATGTGAAAGAAACATGAAAGAATCGGTAGAAGAGATTACCTCTTCTTCGACATTCCACTTTTCAACTTCCTCTTAGGGCACAAGAGATGGTCTTCTGAGAAGACCAGAACTTATATAATATAAATAGAGAGCATTATAAAAGGAATTTTTAGGGGTTTTCTGATCCTTAAGGATCAAAATAGAGTGAATAGAAGAGGGATTAAGTTACCTTTTATAAGAGAAGAGAGAGTCACTTTTGGAAACCTCCAAAATATTAATTTATAATAAACTCGAACCCCACCCAAAAAATCCAAAAGTGGATCAAATTAGAATATGAGATAATATAGGGTTTTAATCTCATCAACTAATCAAATTTATACATGTTTTTATTTAATTTTAAACATTATCATTTTGATTTATCCTTATTTAATCTATATAATTTTATTAGTGGTTATAATGTTATAAATTTTAAATGGTTATTAATACGTACTTATGTGTTGTTAATAATAAATAATTGGGTACTTTATGACATTTTATAACATATAATTTTTAATTTTTAATTTTGTAAACAGTTTTTTGATTTTTAAATAATTTAATAATATGTTATTTTTATAAAATATCAATAGTTTCAATTTTGACTCTATTGATTTATTTGAATTTAATTAAAATACACAAAGAAGGTATATTCGAACCAAAATATTTAATAGATTACTAAAATTTCATATTCATATATAAAATTTTTGGATCACATTAATTAGTTCATTTAATATTTATTATGATATTTTTAAAACCATTTATTTGATATTTCTCTTAATAAAATTCTTACTACATCGTTTTTGTATGATTATTTAATATATTAATTTGTTACATAAAATTTAAATATAAAATAATATGACTAATATAAATATAATATATTTCATTATAATACTTTTAGTTGAATGTATATTCTAAAACAACTATCTTTTAAAAATTTATCTTTATTAAAGTATGAAGGTAACAACTTTGACATCATTTAAAATAAAATAATATAAATGTAATAATCTGGTTTATAAGGATACAAATGGTCCACAAGTCGACCCTTGGATTATTAGGGTATAGAGATACTCTACCAATAATGTTGGGTCAAGTTTCTGATCCTTTTTCTTTATTATTATTATTTTAATAAAAAACTATATTATTATTTTTTCACTAAATAAATAATTTCTACACGTTAATGTATAAGCTATTAAGGTAATTATATATTTTTTTAAAAATCACACATAAATTACCATGATGAAGAAAAAAAATTTATATTTCAAATAAGTATTTATAATTGAATTTATATTCTTTATAACCTTATCTCAAAAATACGTCAGTCATTAATGTTTGAGTGAGAAATATTTCACATTCTTTAAATAAAATAAATTAATGTTCTTAATCACATCCAAATGGGTTTCAAAAGATACAATTTTGATGAAAATATATTTTTAGACGAAATATAATCATCTTATTATATTAATAAAAGTGTTATGGTAATTTTATAACATTATTTTTACCCTTAATTACTTGATTTACCTTTAACTGTAGTAAATTAAATTTACTGTAGTTACTATTCACAATGTATAAAAATAAAATGTAGACTATAATCATAATTTGGACTGACTGATTCTAAATATAGAATCCATTTTTCCAAATTCAAAATAAAGAAGTTGTAGTATTTAATTTAAAATTAATGCCGCTATTGAGAAAACATGTACTAAAAGTCAAAACATTGCAAAAGATTGAAATGTTTTTACATATGAATTAAATGTAAAAATAATGATAATGACATAAATAATATTAAATGGTAAAAATATATTCCCTTTATACTTTAAAACCATTCAATATGATAATTTATCCATAAAAATTATCTTACTAGAAAAAGTTTTTTTTAATTTAATTTTAGTGTATTTTTACTATTCATCAAAATATGAAAGTTAACAGAAAAATATTAAAAAATTATCCAAAGTAAATTTTTATATAATTATTGAAATGAATAAGTTTATTTAGCCAAATTTAACTCATAAACATGTCAAAAACTAGATTATCGGTTGGTGCACTATCAAAAGGCGGCAAAACTACATTTTTTGAAAAATACTTATTTTACCTGAACTTTTTTTGTTCCCATACCTTGTTCTAGATAATGAATAAGATTAATGATAATGTTATGAAATTAAAAATTTGGTCAATACAATTCATAATGGGTAGTTCATAATAATATTATAACAATATGTCGTTGTTTAGTGAAACTCGTTATTGCGTACAACACACGCTATTGAGGAAGGTCGCTCTTGCGTGCAACACAAGCCAAGAATTGTGTTTGCATATAATAAAAGCAAATAAAGTGTTTCATATAGCACAATATAATCTTGGGGTAGCGTACAAGACAAGAAATCAATAAAATTGAAAAGAATATTTCTCACAAAATTTCAGGGTGTTACATTTTACCCCCTTAAAATGAATTTCACCCTCAAAACTCATCAGAGTTATAAATGGATTACTATTTGAAAGTTTCTTTCATTGAAGACCATATCATAAAATGTCATAATTAAACTTAATTTTAAAAGATAAAGAAGGAAAAACACAGTAGTCTCCAAATTAACTCATCACTGGGTTTCCACATAGGAGAACCTGGATGAAAACATGGATATGGAAGAGAAATCTAACCATAAAATTCTGATAGAGAGTGGTAGAGAACATGGCTATGAAAAAGACAACAATCCCAAAGCCTTAAATTTGTGATGATATAAGCTACCATCTAATTCATCATATATGTGGGTACTAGTACAACCTTTTTGGATTTCAAGATCCTTTCCATAAATATGAAAATTTTGAATTAGAAGAAATACTTAACTGATTTTTTTACATACTCACCATGGGTTGTTCATTGAACAACTTCCAATTCATATCTTAATGAAATGAAGTTGAATTTTTCATTTGTGAAGTGTTATAAGATCATGAGATAGAATGATGGTTCATTCCATCTGTCTCAAACAAAATGTTGGCAAAAGTTACTAAATATACATAAGTCCATATATGGTGATATTAATAATATATGGCTCCAAAAATGGACTTATACTTCATATATCATATCACTTAATAAAATAAAACTAATATCTACTAACCAAGTACTTCATGTAGGCTAGTGGTTGGCAATAATATCTTGTCGCACTTCAGTTGTGGGTTAGATTCCCGCATCATTGTCTGACGCGATGTGTTTTCTCACATTTTACGGGATTTACATTTTATAAAACTACACTATTATAATATTTCATAAATAGTATCAAAAATTTATGGCCATAAACAATACTATCTGATGTATAAATTAATCTATTCCAATATTTAGTCTTATCTAAAATACTTCTATCTAATCTCATAGTATACAAAAAAAGATTACAAGAGTGGTCATCTACCAAGCATGTGATTACCATCATTTATACCCCATATATCATTAGATATATCCTGTTGGTCACATTAAAAACATGTGAATTACATAATAATGTATTCTCTTGAAAAATGAATTACCATAGAATCTTAGTGAAAACAATAACTATGTCAAAAGATAACTCTTTCCACATACCAATAGCACAAAATTTCTATATACTCCATCCATGATGTCACTTTGTCCTTATATCAGTCATGAGCTCATTAATACTACCAAATATATTATGTTCTCCTTATACATTCAATATGTTCATATCATCTTCTTTCAAAAAATATTTCAATCACTTTTCATGGTTACTGGTACCATACAATTTTTGAAAACCAATACATAGATATTCCAATATTCCATAATACTATAAATGAGATTCCACAACACTATTTTGGAATCCAATTACATATAAACTTAATCATTCCAACACATCATTGTCATATTCAAAATTACTAATAGTGATTTCATTTAACATCCCTTTGTCCTTTTCCTTAATAGGTTGTTGATGGCGATCATCATTAACCCTTTAATTAGGGAATTGGTTAGCATAATGCCCCATTTCCTTGCACTTGTAGCATTGAAGTGTTGGTGGTGCGTTCTCTATAGTATATTCCCTATTCATATCATTAGATATCATTTTCCCATTACTTCAACACTCATCTACTACATGACCTTCTTTTCCACACGTAAAACATATCCTAGTCCCTTTAAGACAATCTCCACCATGCTTCTTTCCAAACTTTGATCATAAAGAATCATTCATCTTCATTTCACTGTTGTTTTGAGATTTTTCTTTGAACTCCATCTTTCATTTCTTGTCAAAACCATGAGATGGATATGTAACACCAATTTTCAGTTCTACCTTTATAGCACAACACAAATTTCTTTATATCTACTGAAGTCTGTTATAGCTAATGCCCTTCGAATACTTGGTTTTAATAAACAGAAGAATCGATCAACATTACTTTGAGCTTGGATGATAAAATCAGATGCATACATTGCAATCCTTGTAAAATTCCCCTAGTTAAAATCAACGCATTCATCATCCTTTTTATTAATCTCAAGGAACTCCATTTCCATCTTTGTTCATAGAATACGAGGGAAGTACTTGTTGAAAAACATTTTCCTGAACTCATCCCATTCCATGGATTCAATTTCATCTAGGGGTCTTGTATTCATAATTATAGTCCACCACTGGTCTGATTAACCTTCTAAAAAGTAAAAAACCAGAATGAATTTTTCATGTTACAAAAAGTGAAGTATGGAAAAGATAATTTCAATGGTACTGATCCATTATTCAGCAACAAGTGGATTAGAAGACCCACTGAATGAAGGTAGACATTTTCTCATGAAGGACTCAATAGAATATTGTTCCCTTATATACTCATTTGGAAGTCCAGAATGATTTATATCTTTTGAAAGTATAACAATAACATTTTTCACTCAATCCCCTATAACATTGGTGTGTTTGGGAGGAAAATAATTTCATTATCCATTAAATTGATCAAAACGGTTCCTTCGAGTTCCAACCATCGTCTAAAGCCCAAGAAGAATACTGTGAGAGGAAAAAATAATGCTAGGGAAACAACATAATAATATGGGAGTACCATCAATATCTAACATATTAGGTTTAATCATAATATTGGTACCATAATTCTATGACTATAACCTATACTTATACTTATCCTTAGGGACATCCCTAGACATACCTTATAAATATATCTAGGGATCTTACTAATGTTTTCACATCCTAGTTTCCAAAGGTTAACTAAACCTTCCCTCTGATATGAAATATAGAGACCCAAGGCATTAATTACATGGAAATTACATTACTTTTTTGGAATACATAATACATTACAAAAACAGACACCCGAGAACTGTAGTAGTTTAGTATCTTTGGAAACACTGAACATAATCTTTTAATCATGGTGAAAGATCTTCAACATCTCCCATAAAGATCTTCCCTTTTTTTCTTACCTAATACTTTTATTTATTTCTTGGGGAAAAGAAAACATATAAAGGGTGTGCTAAAATTCTCAGTAAGGGTATGAATGGAGTAAATAAAAGAAACCATATACATTTGAACTTAAATACATGAACATAATTTTTAAACATCAAAATCATGAGTTGTGAAAGAAATATTGGCAGTATGTAAGGCATAGATCATAAAGGAACATCAATCATGATAAAATAACATGGGAATAAAACATGTATTTTTGGAAAACCACTATGCATATGATATGATTTCTATAGTAGCCAAGGAATTACAGCCAATACCATCATAGTGGACAAAGTCCATTACTGAACTGAGTTTACCTGCCATTCCAGCCCTGTATTAATGAACCATATTTTCTTATCATTCAAAAAATGTCTATCTCATGAGATATAAATAATTACCCAATTAATTAGAGTGGAATATAGGTCCCACCCATATCATAATGAAATCATTCTTATGTGTTCCATAAAATAAACATAAATCATTCATCATAACCCAAAGAGTGAAATGGGTTTCATAAACATCATCCCACTATTACATAATCCATACAATGAAAATATGTAAAACTTCAATATAAGAAAAATAAAACCATTTAAATAATAGAGAAATTACACTGGAAGAATAAACATACTAAATAATGTCATCTTAGATGGATGGTTGTTTTGATAAAACACTTGAAATGAATTCTTGAGGAAAATATCATTTCTTCTTCAAAATTATTTTCTTTTCTCAAATTGCCATGGAAATTTAAAATAAAATATTTTTGTTGAAAATAATCATGAAATATTTTATAGGAAGCCTCTTAAAAATAATGTGTTATGACACTGTTAAAATCCATTCATGCGGTATAAGATAAAAAAATCATTCTTCTCGTACTTTTACCGAAGAAGTCAAAAAGTACTTTGTATGGTAAAAAAAGATTCCTTCCTTTCCATGTAGTAAAAGTTAAAAAAGGGTAAAAATGACTTTAAACACAAATGGAAGAATAGTAAACATTTTATTAATACATTTTGAGAAATCATGGACATGGATGATAAACATAACCCCAATAAATACTTACGAATAAACAATCTCGGATAAGAACGAGATTGGAATAATTATTCCTTACCTTTTGTCCAATTTCTTCTGTATGTGTCCGAGAATCTGGTATAGTGGGTTTAAACATATTATTAACTTGTAATAGAACCATAATAATATTTATGATATCATATATGATTCACTTACAACTTTATATTACCCGTTTATTTGTCAACTCAATGTTAAAGCAGCGTTTTGGGTAAAATAGTTTGATTTATCATATGTGTTTTGACTTTTAATTCTTAATATGATTAATTAAATAATGATTAAATACATACAGAATGTAAAAAATGATTTATATATAATATATTTTTATAATATAAATATATATAATATATTTATAAATGGAATGATATACACCGTTCCTGGAGATGGTAGGCCATACGTACGCACGAATGATGTTTTCGTTTCCTTATTAAATTGAATGCAAGTAAATAAATAACATATACATAAATATAGAATCATTACTATGTAATATATTTCAGGATTATTTATTATATATACATTATAATTATTCTTTAATGGTTAACATGGAGAATAAATATCATCGCGTCGTGGAGACGGTAATCCGTATGTACACACGAGCGATGATATCATTCCCATTTATTATTGAATGGAATTTGAGTGGATGATATAATATATAAGAATCACTATTATTTTATAATGATAATATATAGATATTATTTCCACCATTATACCCATCCATGTATGGTGGTGGGGGAAAAACAGATTACACTATGGGGTGGAAACGGTAAGCTGTACGTACGGACACGCAATGATTCCATTTTTCATAGGATGAATATAAGGTTAAAAAGGGTTGTTTCATAATTATAATAAAATATCAGTATATTATTCAAACTTATGTTATTACTTTATAATTAAATAACATAATAAGAGGTAGTATAAGAAGAAATAAACTTGAAAGAATCGGTAGAAGAGATTACATATTCCTCGATGTGACTCTTTTAAACTTCTCTTAGGTCACTAGAGTTGGTATTTTGAGAAGACCAGAACCTATATGTTATAATTAGAGAGCTTTAGAAGAGGAATTTTCAAGGTTTATCCGATCTTTAAGTCTTTAAATGGAGTGAATAGATGAAGGAGGAGGTGTCCTTTTTTAATAGAGTAGAGGGGCACTAATGGAAAACTCGAAAATATTACTTTATAATAAACTCAAAACCCACCCAAAAACATCGAAAATGACTCAAATTAGAATAAGATATAAGATATGGTTGTAATATCGTTGACCAATTAAATTTAGACATGTTTTTATTTTATTTTAAACCTTATAATTTGATTTATCCTTATTTAGTCTATTTAATTTTATTTGTGGTAATAATGATATAAATTTTAAATAGTTATTAATACTTACATATGTGTTTTTAGTTTTGAATAATTGGATACTTTATGAAATTTTCGACCATATAAATTTTAATTTGTAATTTTGTAAATATTTTTGTGATTTTTAAACAATTTAATAATATGTTATTTTTATAAAATATCAATCGTGTCAATTTTGACAGTATTCATTTATTTGAATTTAAATAAAACTCAAACAGAATATATATTCTAACTAAAATATTTAATTGATTCCTAACATGTCATATTTATCTAGAAAATTTGTGGAGAGCACTAATTATTTCATATAACATTTATTTTAATATTTTTAAAACCATTTATTTGATATATCTCATAATTAAAAAATTACTAGAGCTTTTTTGTATGATTATTTAATATTCTCATTTGTTGCATAAAAATAAAAAAAATACTCTGATTAAGATAAATCTGATAGATTTAATAATAATACTTTTAGTCTAATTTATCTTCTAAAACAACTGACTTTTAAAAATTTTTCTTTATTAAAGTATAAAGGTGACCACTTTGACATTATTTAAAATAAAATAATATAAATGTCATAATCTGTTTTATATGGATAAAAATGATCTAAAAGTAGACCCTTGGAATATTATTGTATAGATATACATGATAAATAATGTTTGGTCAAGTTTATTGTCCTTTTGATGGGTATTATTATTTTAATAAAAACTATATTATTGATTTTTCACTAAATATATAATTTCGGCATCATTAATGTATAAGAAATTAAGGTAATAATATATTTCTTAAAAATCACAAATAAATTACCATGATGAATAAAAACATTTTATAATTCATATGAGTATGTATAATGGAATTTTTATTCTGTTTATCTTTATATAAAAAATACTTTAACTATTAATGTTTGAGTGAGACTTATTTCACTTTCTTTAAATAAAATAAATTTAAGGTCTTAATCACATCCAAGTGGGTTCTAAAATATATAATTTCTTCCCAAGTATATTTTATAACAAAATATAATCATCAAATTATATTAATACAAGTGTTAGGGTAATTTTATAATAATATTTTTACCCTTAATTATATGATTTACCTTTAACTGTAGTAAATAAAATTTACTGTAGTTACTATTCATAATGTCTAAAAAATAAAATGTAGCCTACTAACATACTTTGGACCAACTGATTCCAAATATGGAATCAATTTTTCCAAATTAAAAACATAGAAGTTGCAGTATTTAATTTAAAATTAATCCCACTGTTGAGAAAATGGGTTCTAAAAGTTGAAACATTGCAAAAGATTAAAATGTTTTACCTATTAATTCAATGAAAAAATAATGATAATGACATAAATAATATTAAACGGTAAAAATATATTCTATTTATATTGTAAAACCTTTTAATATTATAATTTAACTATATAAATTATCTTGATGAAAACAATTTTTTTAATTAAATTTTAACGTATTTTTACTATTTATCAAAATATAAATGTTAATAGAATAATATTAAAAACATTTCCAAAGTAAATTTTTATATACTTATTGCAATTAATAAGTTAATTTTTTTCAAATTAATCTCATAAACATGTTAAAAACTTGATTTCACGTGGGTGCACCATCGAAAGGCGACAAAACTACATTTTTTTAAAAATACATACTCTACCCAAAAATTTTATTTTGTTGTCATACCTTGTTCTAGATAATGTTTAAGTTGATTGAAAAAGTTATAAAATTAAAAATGTGGTTATGACTATTCATAATGGCTAGTTCGTAATAATAATATTACAATATATCGTTGTTTAGTGAAACTCGGTATTGTGTACAAAACACGCTACCGAGGAACGTCGCTCTTGTGTGCAACACAAGTCAAGAATAGTGTTTACATATAACACAAGCTAATAGAGTGTTTCATATAGAGAAAGATAATAGTGGTGTATCATACAACACAAGATATCAATAAAATTAAAAAGAATATTTCTCAGAAAATTTTGGGGTGTTACATGTCCAGTGGGGTGGGGGTGTCTAGGGTGTCCATGAGAGTGGGGGCAGTCTAGGGGATGTCCAGGGGTGGGTGGGGGGGTCTATTAGTGTGGGAGGGGTATCCCGAGGTGTGGTGGGATATCTAGGGTTTCCAGGGGTGGTGGTGTTTAGGAGGTTGGGAGGGCTATCCAGGGGTGGGGGTGTCCAGGGTTGTGGGCATGATGTTTAGTGGGGTGGGGGGGGGGTTCAGGGGTGTGGGAGGGCTGTCTAGTGGGGTAGGGGAGGGCTGTCCAGTGGGTTGGGGGTTTTTTGGTCTATGTTTGTTCTATTCCAGGTATTCTTTTCTCTGGGCATAGTTGTGGGGGGTGTCCAGGGGTGTGCATGCTATCTGGGATGGATGTGGTAGTTAAGGGCTGCGGGGGTGTCTAGTGGGGGGAATTTGGTCAGTTTTTCTTATGATTCAGGTATTCTATTGGCTAGGAATATTTGTGGGTGGTTTCCAGGGGTATGGGGGCTGTCCAGGAGTGTGGGGGGGTAGTCCAGGAGTTCGTGGGGGGGGGGTGTCCAGTTGGGTGAAGGATTTTTAGGGGTGTAGAGGTGGGGGGGATGTTTAGGTGTGGTGGGGGATGTCCATGTGGGGTGGGGGGTTTTGGCCTATTTTATGTTTTCTTTTGGATGGGAATAGTTGTGGGGATGTATAGGGGTGTGGGGGATGTCTAGGAGGGTGGGGGTAGTCCAGGGGTGTAGGGGGTCTAGTGGGGTTGGGGGGTTTTCAGGGGTGGGGGGTGGTCTGTTTTTCTTCTGTTTCAGGTATTCTTATGGCTGGGCTTAACTGTGGATGAACAATTAAATTAAAAAAATTTGGTTTTTATGTTGGTTATTTTATAACCGACATACAAAATGCTCCCAGATTAATTTTAACGTCATTTATTTTATAACCAATGTAATAAATGGAAATGAATTGTTTTTTAAATCGGTTATTTTATAACCGACGTAGTAGATATGTTCTCACATCGGTAATTATTTAACCGACGTGGAAAACTGCTTGGAGACTGCTTTATCACATTGGTTATTTTCACAATCAACATGATAAATGCTTCAGTGGCATGATTTAGGATGTCATTTATATAATAGTAGAAATGATAATGTTTATAAAACATCAGATTTTTAATAACGGATGTAATACATCACAACTCCGAAGAGTGTTCCACTTTGTTTTTTGAGTAACCAACATGGAAAAAACATTAGTTTTTTGTTTTTTACATCGGTTTTAAAATAATATACATAAAAAATTATTTATAACGTCTTCTATAATAACATGGACCAAAAAACAGACATAAAAACTAAAAAATAACCATCGTAAAAATTATTTCTGCACAAGTAAACCATGTATTTTTCAAAAAAGTGTAACATGCTATTGAG
Organism: Viscum album; assembly: GCA_963277665.1. Taxonomy (NCBI): domain Eukaryota; kingdom Viridiplantae; phylum Streptophyta; class Magnoliopsida; order Santalales; family Viscaceae; genus Viscum; species Viscum album. Next base: position 2,068,771,531 of record OY728132.1, read on the forward strand.
TCACTTTTCTTAGTATTATATACTATCAAATACTCAATGAAATAGTACTACAGTATAATATTTATTTACTAAAATAATTAATATTACCAGTACATCATTGATACAACACTCAAATGAAATAATTTATTAATAAAAATATAAAAACACTAATTATTTCTCTTAATCTGTGGCAGTATCATAACTTGATTATTATCTAATATCATCATTTGGGGTATACTATGATTATTAGGGCATTGATTCACGTAGTGTCCCATCTTCATGTAGTTGAAGCATAGTACATTCTAAACCACCTTATTACCATTGAAATCACATACTTGGTCTTATTTTTCTTGGCACTTATAACAGAATGTCATTCCCTTCATGTAGTTTCCATGGTGATTCTTTCCATAGTTATCACATATAGAAAAATCCTTCTTTTCATTATTCCCTTTATCCATCTTTTTCTCTATAATTATTTTCTTCTCCATCTTCCCTTAAAATCCATAGGACTTAGAGAATTTTTTACTTATCATATTCACACAAGATACAATTTTTTTCATATGATGAGAATATGTTCGAGACTATTTCCCTTCTAAATATTGGCTTAAGACCATGAGAGACATGATCCTTCATACTTGTTGGATTGTGCACATTGATGGAGTTATCCTTCCTTCTACTAGAATCCATTTATGAACATTGGCATACACATAGTTGGTTTATGAATCGCAATGCATAACTACAATATTTTAAAATACCTAACATATATTGAAATGTTTTTTCATTTAATCCATAATCCTAAAATAAGGTTGTCCTTAAGGATGTATTTAATCATAAATCCTTCATAATGGTTTGTAAATATATGTGAATAATCTTAAGCATATCCACTAGGATTAACGTAACCGTGCGTAAAGTATGTCCCATTTTTGTGTACCCTTTCACATTCGAGTCTAGCTCAAAGTAGTGTTTTCATATTTTACCCATAGATATTTCTGTACCTGTGCCACCTCTACCTGCTTGTATCAAGACATATATGTATTGCTTGAAATATTCACAGAATCTATACATTATCAATATATTTGGAAGTTCTTTTATACTAATCATCAAGGTCAATCTCAGGGTATTGTTCTCAAATCAGAGTTTTTATAAATCTAGTTTCCATGGTTTGTATTAAACTTCATCTAATATCGACTGTGACTCCCCAAACATAGTTACCCAGAGTCTGTGCAATATTACATTACAATTGCATGATCAGAAGAAGTAATGTCTCAAATGACAGAATAATTTATTAGCCTTGGAAGTTATATATATCCCTAGTAGAAATGAAGCCATTACCAATGGTTCAAAACCATTGGTAATGGCTGGATAATCGTTGGTATAATATGTACCAACGGTTATCCAAACTGTAGGGAAGTAAGCCGGAGGGAAACACATATGCCAACAGTTTCTAGAATAATGTTGGAATATGGTAGGAAAACTACATTATACCAACAGTTGTGGAAAAACGTTGGTATAACTTTTCACCAATGGTTTAAAACTATTGGTAAGAATACTATTCAAATAGTTTCAAACTGTTGGAATATAGTTTTTTATAGCCTTTTACCAACTTTTTGTGTAAACCATTTGTGAAGGCTAATCATTTCACTATTTCCCAACAGTTTGTAAACCATTGGGAAAGTGTTTTTACCAACTTATCTCTAGAACTGTTGGTATAAAACAAATTCACAACCCTATGCCAATGGTTTTCAACCATTGGCATAGGCATTGCTATGAAATTCAGGAAGAAACATGTTGCAAGCTTCTATTTCAGTATTTCCAGCTTCCCAACACCAATTACCTGCAATAAAAAACTATAAAACATACATATACATAATTAATTCATATATATTTAACACATAATGCACCTTGAAACTATACACAAACAGAATTAAAAAATAATTCATAAGGTAATTATAAACATATGTAATTGATTTAAAATTCAATTTAAAAATAAGATGACAATTACATGTGCAATCCGAAACTCAATTGATAATTGATTACTGAATTGAATACAAACATAATTTAATTATCAATTAGGAATACAATACATAAAAAAATGAATGCATAATTATATTTCTTATACAAAATTAAAAAAACATACAAAATTGAATTTTTATAACACATACACGATTGAATTCAGAAATTATATGCTAATATCCTCAAAATAAGGAAATTGATAAATGAATTAAACCAAACATAAATATAATATCCCATAGTTTGGTCCCGGTGTCTTTAAACATAGTGATGATCATAATGGGTGTGTATCAATGAGCTTGTGTGACTTAGGGAATGTAGTTGTCCTTGGCATATTACAGGTCATGTGTTTTAGAACAGGGGTAGGAGTTCCTCACGTGAGAAGTGGATTGTTTGATATTGGACCATAGATCCTTGTGTTAATGTATCAACCCAATCTGAATACGTTTGGTTGATTTTCTGTATGCCAGTTGTTTTCACTAAAAATGTTGTCCATTTTAGACAAAAGAAACAAACTTCTAGTGATACCGGAAACACCGTGGCTTGGATTGAGGTGGGGTTGACTCATACAAATCACATATGACCTAGGGATTGTTGTCCTAAAGTATCAAGACAATCAGAATGCATTTGGTCAGTTTTCCATATGCCAGTTGTTGTTTTCAATTAAAATGTTGTCCATTTAAAATATAAGTGAGACACTTTGAGTGGTACCGGCCACACCACGCCTCATATTGTGATGGGGTTGACTCATACACATCACAACTGAGCCATGGATTGTTGTGGTAAAGTATCAAGAAAATCTGAATATGTTTGGTCGGTTTTCCATATGTCAGTTGTTTTTACTTAAAAGAGTATCCATTTTAATCAAAAGAATGAAAATTCAAGTGAGACCGACTACACCATGCCTCATATTGAGGTGGGGTTGACTCGTACATGTCAAAAATGACCCACAGATCGTTTTTCTATATTATCAACAGAATCCTAATGAGTTTTGTTAGTTTTTCATATTCGGGTTGTTGTTATCACATAAAATGTTTTCCATGTCAAATAAAAGTGAGACAATTTGAGTGGTATCGGCCACAACATGCCACATATTGAAGCGGGGTTGACTCATACACATCAAAATTACCCATGGATTGTTGTGCCAAAGTATCAACACAATCTGAATATGTTTGATTGGTAATCTGTATGATAGTTGTTGTTTTAATTTAAAAAATTTTCCATTTTAAAAAAAAGTGAGACACTTTGAGTGTTACCGGCCACACCATGCCTCAGATTAAGGCGGGGTTGAATTTTACACGTCAAAAATGATCCATGGATACTTTTACAAAATTATCAACACAATACGAGTACGTTTGGTTGGTTTTCCATATGGCAGTTGTTTTTACATAAAAGGGCGTCCTTTTAAAACAAACGAAAGACACTATGAGTGATACCGGCCACACCATGCCTTGTATTTAAAAGGTGTAGACTCTTATACAACACAAATTACCCATGGATCCTTCTTCAAAATTATAAACACAATCCTAATGTGTTAGTTTAGTTTTCCATATGCCAGTTTTTGTTTTTACTTAAAATGTTTTCCATTTCAAACAAAACAAAGACACATCAAGTTTTACCGGCCACACTATGCCTCAGATTGAGGTGGGGTTGACTCATAAACGTAATGTATTACCCATGTATTATTATCTAAATGTATCAACAGAATCCAAAAATGGTTGGACAATTTTCCTTATGCCAGTTGTTTTCACATAAAATTTTGTCCATTTTAAACAAAAGATAGACACTTTGAGTGATACCGGCCACACCATGCATTAGATTGAGGCAGGGTTGACTTGTACATGTCACATATGACCAATGTATTTTTTAATAAAGTATCAAGATAATCTGAATGCATTTTGTCAGTTTTCCATATGGTAGTTGTAGTTTTCACATAAAATGTTATCCATTTCAAATAAAATTGAGACACATTGAGTGGTAATGGCCACATCATGCATCAGATTGAGGCAGATTTGACTCGTACACATCAAAAATCACCCATGGATAGTTGCGCTAATATATCAACACAATCTGAATACATTTGGCCAATTTTCCATATGCGAGTTGTTTTTACTTAAAAGAGTATCCATTTTAAACAAAATAAAGACACTTTGAGTGATACCGGCCACACCGTGCCTCTGATTGAGGCAAGGTTGAATCAAACACATCAAAAATGACCCATGGATCATTTTACCAAAGCATCAATAGAATCTGAAGGCATTTGGTCAGTTTTCGGTATGCCCATTTTTGTTTTCACATAAAATGTTGTCCATTTCAAATAAAAGTGAGACACTTTGAGTGGTACCGGCCACATCGTGCCTTAGATTGTGGTGAAGCTGACTCATACATGTCAAAAATGAATCATGGATCATTGTTATAATGTATCAAAATAATCCAAATTCCTTTGGTCAGTTTTTCGTATTCCAGTTGTGGTTTTCAATTAAAATGTTGTCCATTTCAAAAAAAGTGAGACACACTTGAGTGGTACCGGCCACACCGTGCCTCGGATTTAGGCGAGGTTGACTTGTATACGTCAAAAATTACCCATGGATCCTTGTGCTAACGTATCAACAGAATCCAAATATGTTTGGCCTGTTTTCCATATTACAGTTGTTTTTACTTAAAAGGGAGCCCATTTTGAACAATAGAAAGACACTACGAGTGATACCGGCCACACCGTGCCTTATATTGAGATATGGCTGACCCTTACATGTCAAATATGACCCATGGATCCTTGTGCTAATGTATCTACACAATCTGAATGTGTTATGTTGATTTTATGTATGCCAGTTTTTGTTCTTACTTAAAATGTTGTCCATTTCAAACAATAGAAAGACACTTTGAGTGATACCTGCCACACCGTTCCTTGGATTGAGGCAAGGTTGACCCGTACATATTACAAGAAACACATCGATACTTGTGCTAATGTATTAACACAATCCGAATGGGTTAGGTCAGTTTTCCGTAAGCTAGTTATTTTTTTTACTTGAAATGATATCCATTTCAAACAAAAGAAAGACACTTCGAGTGATACTGGTCACACCGTTCCTCAGATTGAGGAACGGTTGACTTGTACATGTCAAATATGACCGATGGATTGATTTTATAATGTATCAGAAAAATATGAATGTGTTTGGTTGGTTTTCCTTATGTTAGTTGTTGTTTTCACTTAAAATGTTTTCCATTTCAAATAAAAATGAGATAATTTGAGTGGTACCAGTCACACCGTGCCTTGGATTGAGGTGGGCTTGACATTTACACATCAAAATTAACCATGGATCCTTCTGATAATGTATCAACACAATCCAAATATGTTTGGTTGGTTTTTCGTATGCCAATTATTTTTACGTAAAAGGGTGTCCATTTTAAATAGAAAAAAGACACTTCAAGTGATATCGGCCACACCATTCCTCGATTTGAGGTGAGGATGACTTGTACAAGTCACATATGAACCATGGATCTTTTTCCTAAAGTATCAACACAATCAGAATACGTTAGGTTGGTTTTCGGTATGCCGGTTGTTGTTTTATTAAAAATGTTGTCCATTTCAAATAATGGTGAGACATTTTGAGTGGTTCTAGACACACTGTGCCACAGATTGAGTCGGGGCCAACTCGTACATATCAAAAATGACCCATGGATCGATGTTCTGAAGTATCAACACAATCAGAATACATTTTTTTGGTTTTTTGTATGTCTGTTATTTTTACTTAAAACAATTTCCATTTTAAACAAAAGAGAGACACTTTGAGTGTTACCGACCATACCATACCTCAAATTGAGTTAGTTTGACTCATACACATCAAAAATGACTCCTGAATAATTTTTTTGAAGTATCAATAAAATCAGAAAGCATTTGGTCGGTTTTCCATCTACTAGTTTTTGTTTTCACTTAAAATAATGTCCATTTAAAATAAAAGTGAGACACTTTGAGTGGTATTGGCCACACTATGCCTCATATTGTGGCAGGGTTGACTCATACATGTTAACAATGACCCACATATCCTTGTTCTAAAGTATCAACATAATCCGAATACATTTCGATGGTTTTCTATATGATAGTTTTTTTTACATTAAAGGGTGTCCATTTTAAATAAAAGAAAGACACTCTGAGTGATACCGGCCACACCATGCCTTGGGATGAGGCAGGGTGAACTCTTACACATCACATATTACCCATGGATCATTGTCTTAAAGTACCACCACATTCAGAAAGTGTTAGGTCAGTTTTCCATATTCCAGTTGTTGTTTTCACTTAAAATGTAGTCCATTTTAAATAAAGGCAAGACACTTTGAGTGGTACCGGCCACACCGTGCCTCAGATTGAGTCAGTGTTGACTATTACATGTCACAAATGACCCATGGATCCTTGTTCTAATGTATGAACACAATCCATGTCTCCCAAGAACTCTTAAGGGAAGATCTCCTTCGATCCATGGGTGTTTTTAGTGTTGTCAAATGCAGATTGAAGATCCAGGTGAGTCTAATCCTCTTCTTGATTCCTCTTTTTTGCTTAGGGTTTGCACTCTTCTATCATCTTCTTCCAAAGCGCTAAAAACCAATTTTCTATTGGTATTTAGGGTGAATATTGAATAGATCTTAGATTGGGATCCAAGATGCCGAATTAAGATTGTGATTGTCTCCAAAATCAAGGTAGGTGGTCCTTTGCCTTTTGTGGATTGTCATGATGTTTTATATATTCCAAATCGCGGCTTTGCCCAATTTTGGGGTGTTAGATCGAGGGGTTGTCTAGGGTCTAGGGAGGAGGTTTGGGGGGGGGGGGGGGCTGTCCGGGGTCCAGAAGGTGGGTGGCCAGGATGTCCGGGGTCAAGGGAGGATGGGGGGCTATTCGGGGGGCTTTCCAAGGGGCTGTTTGGGGTCTATGGAGTAAGGTGGGGGGCTATCTGGGGGGCTATCTGGGGTTCAATAAGGAGAGTGGAGAGGCTTTCTGGGTGGCTTTCCATGGTACAGGGAGGAGGGTGGAGGGGGGGCTGTCTGGGGGCAATTTGGGGACCATGGTAGAGGGTGTGGGGGCTGTTTGAGGTTTAGGAAGGAGGGTGGGGAGGCTGTCAGAGGGGATATCTGGCGGGATGTTTGGGGTCCAGGGAGGAGGGTGGGGGGGGGGGGCTCGTTTGTGTCTATGAAGGAGGGTGGGGGGGGGATGTCCATGGATCAGGAGGAGGGTGGGGGCTGTCCGTGGTCTACGGAGGAGGGGGTGGGGGGTGTCCACAGTTCAGGAAGAAGGGGGTTTTTCTGGGGGGTTTTCTGGGGTCCAGGGAGGAGGGTGGGGGAGCCGTTTGGGGGATGTCTCGGGGGATATCAGGGGGCTTTCTGAGGTCCAGGGAGGAGGGTGCGATCTATCTATGGGCTAACTGTGGGGTTGTCCAGGGTCCAGGAAGGAGGGTGGGGAGGCTTTCCAGGGGGGGGGTGGGGCTATCCGATTTCTAGGGAGGAGGGTTGGAGGGATATCCGGGGTCCATGAAAGAGGTTGGGGGGATGTCCTGCGTCCTGGGAGGAGGGTTAGGGGGGGATGTCCAGGGTCTAGGAAGGATGGGGGAGAGGATGTCTGGTGTATAGGGAGGAGTGCGGGGGGCTGTCTGATGTCCAGGGAGGGGGGTGGGGGTGTCCAGGGTCCATTAATGGGGGGGGGGGGGCTATCGGCGGTCCAGGGAGGAGGGTGAGCTGCTATCTAGAGGGCTGTTTGCGGTCCAAGGTGGAGGGTGGCGGCTGTCTGGGGGGCTGTCCGAGGGGTTGTCAGGGGGGCTGTCTGAGGTCTAAGGAGGAGGGTGGGGGTGTGGGTCTCTCCAGGGGCTCTCCATGGGGTTGTCCCTGGTTCATCGGATGGTTTTTACATATTTTCTAAACAAATTATTTGAAGGTAAAAAAAATTTCGTTATATCAACTCCTAATCAGACCACCAATTTTCTAAATTCCACTAAAAATAAGAATTTCCTTAAAATAGGGGGATTTTAGAGAAAATCATCAAATAAAGTTTTATTATTTATAGATAAAAAATAAAGATAATGTGAGCTACCTAATCACACATATATTTCAGAACAAAAAATCAATAAAAATCAATGGTCAGTAATATCAGTCAAAAATGTAATAGATAAATCTATCCCTCATTGCCATCACCATCATCTTTACCCTCACCCTCGTCCCCATCGTCATCCCCATCATCATCCCTTCCCTCATCCTCATATTCGTACATAGCCTAGGCATCTTCATCACCCTCCTCCTCTGCCTCAGCCTCCTCCTCCTCCACGCCCTCCTCTTCGGCCTCCCCATCCTCCGCCTTGGCCTCCTCCTCGCCATCGTTTCGAACAACACTAGAACTTCCACCTGGTGCACCATATATTGAATGCATCGATTAGATATCTTCATCACAAGCAGTGTTGGCCTCTGGTGGAATTTTTGGATGTAAATCTTCCATTATCTTCATAAATGTTGTGTTTACCATAGGAGACCGTTTTGCCGTCTCTATGCCCTTTTTTCAGCCTTTTCTTCATGTTCCTTAACATGCTACATCTCAGTGGCACTACAAATCATACCTGAGGTGGGGCAATACGTCATCTGTACTATACTCTTCCTAGGTCAGCAGCGTACTCTATCAAGGTGCTCATCTCCCTACACGTGATGTAAGTGAAAATTTGGCCTAAAATTGTCAGGTTCCTGGGCATCAAGGTCCTCTAAAGAATCCCGTTACAAATATAAATATATTATTAAGTAATAAAATATATACTATAATTTTTAATCTACCATGTAAAACTGGCAATCTGCTGCTGAGTCGGTTCATTAACCACACTTCCATCTTTCTTCTATATACTCAAGAAAAACAGTTTTTCTCGAGGCACACAACCTTCTATATGCAATTTATGCCTCTACAATGAAATTGAAAGTAGGAAACCATAATTAAAAACATAATTCCAAAAAAACTAATTGCATAAATAAAATTATTTAAAAACTTTAGAAATAGAATAAATTATGGAGAAAGCAATAGAAAGTGAAATTTTTTAAGAAAGATTATAAACTGTCATACTTTCCGTCTCTCATGATCTGACATCATAGAATATACCAACGAGTGGACGTATGTCTTAGCATCAATGTTTTTTTATTTCATCCATATGCATTGTAAATAAAATTCAATAATTAGTAATAATGATAAACATGAAAATTTTCATTTAAATATCTCTAATATGATTAATACGGTAAATTTTCTTGACATCCAATGAGTAATAATCTGTCAGTACTATTCTAACGGAAAATAATCAATAACAGGGACCGCCTCTAATTCTGTGCCCAATCTATCATGTCATTCAATGTACAAATCCAGCTTATATGCCCTCCAAAGCTGACTTAATACTTTTAGGTGTGCTGGCCATGCACCCTCCCCAACGGGGAAACTAAACTGTAGCTGACACAATAATATTAATTCATATATTTACAAATATTAATATATTTCATTAAATACAATAGTTTTTTGTACCCATATATCTTCCTAGCCTTTATCCTTGACTTCATTTGGCAGTTGTCTCCATGGGAGCGGGCTGATAGAAATTATGTTTTAGTATTTGGAAATCATCGCCAAAAAACACCAACATTGCTACCCTAATTTTTCAATCATCTGACTATCTTCATTGTAGTCCACCATCAACTGCATGCAGCAGATCCAGACCGCATGCATGCGTGTACTCCCCCGCCTCCTATCAGAATATGTATCTATTATGAAAGAAAAACAAATATTTTATCAATACATGGTATAATGAACATAAATAATGTTGTAAAAATTTGTCAGGTTTGTATAAGTATACCTATGGTAGTCTGGTCAATGGGTGCCGCTGGATCCATAGAAACTGAACGAACACCCTGTACAGATGGAGTGCGTCCCAATGTATGCTCCGTAGGGACAGACTCGGGCAGAGTAGGAGTTGATGAAGATAGAATATAAAATCCCAGAGAGATAGAATCAGTAGTAAAAAAAGATGGCAGGTATGAATGACCAAATGATGGATGGGGAGTGGGAATCATCATTAGATAAAGTACAGATGGGTGAGGAGTGTCAGATGTAAAGGGTGGTGAAAACATGGGAGGCTTAAATATCTCGTGTGTCCCTAATGACAAATTGGGATCAGAATGTGGGATGAATGGTATGTCAATGGGAGGGGCATGGTCTAATTGAGTATGCCGACCAGATCAGCTAGCTCATGTACCACCCCCCCTCGTATGATCACCCCGAGTTCAGAGACCACTACTAGGATTCTCATCAAATAACTGTCGCCTATAAGATGGGTCCTGATTTTTTTTAAAAAAAAATTAGTCACTTGACATTATATATAATTTAAAAGAAATATTTTGAAATATAATACTCACTGTAGTCACTAGTGATGGAATGACCAGCTCAGTCATGCGACGATTGTTGTCCATAACGTTTTTTCATTGCCTCTCGTCAATTGGTTTCATTTCCTCCATTTGAAATCAAATATAGATGTAAATAGAAAATTATAGGTAATGTGTAACCAAAAAAACAAAATAAATGAGAGGGAATTGGGGGATTCATGTAAAATTTAACTAACCATTGTTTTAGGTGTGTTTGAAAAAATATATAATGAAGTCAATATATCATACAAGATGTAATAATGAAATTTAAATCATAGTAGGATGATTATTTACTAAGTGTCATCGATTTATTAAAATCATGGAACATTGATTCTACCAATTTCAAAAGAGGAAAAGAAATTGTCAAAATTATGGAAAATTTTAATTTCTTTAGCTCAAGAAGATGATACATGTTTCAATACATGTTTTGTCGAAGAATAAAAACCATCATGTTCATTACCTGGTAAAATGTTAAATAAAGGTCTTAGTGTCATACAAATTTTATACAAATAACAGTTGAAGGATTGAAATTTTCACCATGTTAAAAATGCAAGTTTCATAGGCTTAAATACAGTTCAATTAAAAATTAGAAAATGCAATTCAAATAAAAATTTCAACCAATAAACATTGAAAATTCATAGAACGGTCAAGTTAGATACAATATATTTTTAATCAATATTAAATCAATTTTAATAGAACGATCCTTAACAAACAAAATCATAGTAAACCGAAAAGATTGAGAACATGAATGAATGATTTTATATATTTCCCACCACAACATCAGGTTCACAGTTAATTCTGAAAATTGAGCTATTGGCATCATAAAAATAAATAAATGGATTTGTTCTAAAGGCAGTTGGGATGATTTCAATTCCATCATCACCATCATAAAAAATATGACTTAGAATTACTTCAACTATAACACTAAATTCATGTCGAAGTTGGTCATTGACATAAAGAACTTTTTTAGCCATTGATGCCAATACATATGGTTCTTCGATAGAAAGAGTGTGAGTCATATTAATTACTACAAATCCACAATCATAAATTAATGTTCCCTGTCTCGTCATCGACTCAAACCAATGACATTTCATCATTATGAGTCATCCATGAGAGTATTAATCCAGCATTATTATTTTTTCAATGACTCCATATTAACCCACATTTTCAAATCCCGATCTACTATCTGATGCACTAGCATATCAATATATGGTAGTAGTAACCCTAACACCATTATAATGTGCTCTCATGTTCTTTGCTCGTTCAGTGATAATAAATTTGTACCCATTGATAGCAAGTAATTTACAGTCACAAAACACGGTATTAGGAACAACTGCCAAAACTCCTATTTCCTCAGAGACAGAGTCAGTAGACCAAATAAATACCCACAATATAAATGAATATTAAACTTAATTAAATATTAATTTAATAATTTTGAATAGTAATATTTCTACCTTAAATTTTAACCAAGAAAAAAACTCTTTTCTATGAAAAATGTCACTGCTTCTCAATGATAAAGAATGATTATTTCTATTTATCATGGTTTTATGTTCCCTATAGATAAAAGATATGAATATTTTAACATATATATGTAATATATACATATTCAATTTAGTTACATGATGTATTCATCGAACAAATCACAGTTGAACAAAACTGTGTGATGTTCCATCTCCCACACTTCAAGGCTTAATGTATTCAATGTATATGATCCAGGAATTCCTTCTATTTAATGAAGTGATGTAAAATTGGGTTCCATTTTCTCATACTATTCTTCTTCATTTCTCATTGGTATGTTCATTCTTGTAGTAAGATCAGAAAAATACATTGAGGAGAAATCCATACATTCTTGAGCCAAGTAACCATTCATGATAGGACCTTCGGGATGATTACTGTTTCAGACATAAGACTCTAATGTGTACATATTTCTACTAGTTGGATACATCCAACAAAAAGAAACAGGCCCTCTAAGAAGTATTTTAGTGGGAATATAGACAGTCAGATGCAACATGAATGTGAAAAATGATAGAGGAAATATTTTCTCTAACTCACACAAAATTAATGGTGCATATGTAATCATTTGTTTTTGAAAGAAAGACATAGACAACTTCTTATCAAAAATATCTCTAAAAAATTGCACAACTGAATAACACCCACCAATACATTATTGGAAAAAATATGATTAATTTCTATTGGAATCAACTCATGTAGATGAATGTGATAATCCTGAGTCTTTAAGGATTTTTGCATCAACTCTCTTCTGTTGAACCATTTAGATATGTTTCATGAATAGCCATCTCAAACTCTAATTGTCTCTAATACTTCCAGAAATTGTTTTTTTCATAGGTGTCATAACATAAGAATCACATGGAACTTTCCATTTATTTTCTCTAATACGCACAGGATGCAATTCTGGTTTGATGCCACAATCCACCAAGTCACTTTGAGTCCGTAAATCAACTTTTTAATTTCCCATTAAATTTAAAGTATCAAAAGAAACATTTCACATATATTATTTTCAATGTGAATTATGTCTAAGCAATGATGTAACAAATTGGATGACCAATAAGGCAAATCAAAAAAAGATACTCCTCTTCCTCCAATTATATCAGGTTTTAGTGGAAACATTATTTCTATTTCTAGATATCATTTGACCCATCCCGAATGAACGAATGAATTATTTCAATTCATTAATAACATCATTTCTATACATACGCTAAGTTGGATCACTGGTCTCTATGATTTAATAAAATCTTCAAAGACTACTTTTATATCAATTTTCCATTGGCAAGAATTGTCAATATCCCATAAAACTGAAACTACAACATTGTTTTTGTCTTATCGATTGTGTATTCGTCATACAAATAGGACATGATAGTTTTCCCTTCGAGGTCTATCCATACATTATTGCATATGATGAAAAATCATTGATCATCCACATAATCACAACACACATATGAAATATGTCTTTCGAATATGCATTGTATGTGCGAACACCCACATCCCAAAGATGTCTTAACTCTATTATTAAATGTTTCATATATACATCAATATCAATGCCAGGATTAGAAGGGCCATATATGAGTATAATCATGAAAGTGAAATATTTTTCCATAAACAACCATTGGGGAAGATTATAAATGTGTATAAAAAATGTCCATGTGATGTGTGATGTAAGCATATGCCCAAATAGATTAAAATCATCTCATGAAATACCCATCCTCACATTACGCACATAAGATACAAAATCAGGATATCGAGCTTCAAATCACTACCATTAAAATTCATTTATAGGTTGAACCAGCTCCTTATTATTTTTACTTCGCTTGGCATCATGCCATCTAAGTTTTATAGATATTTGATCATAAATCAAGTGATTCTGGAGTTTGGGGACCAATGGAATGTTCCAAATTACTTTCTGTTGCACGTGGGGTGGTGTTACATCAGATTTTGACTTCTAGGAAGATGTGCGACATTTTATACAATTATTTCATTCATTAGTTTCCTCCAAGAATAAACTACAATCTTTCGGGCAAGCATGATTTTTTTTTCTTAAAAATCCATGTTCCTCAACTGACTTCCTTGACATATAGTGGATTGAGTGAATATCTTTATCATCTGGAATTAAATCTTTCAAGAAGGTAATAATGTAATCAATTTTTTCATTAGAAATACCATACATAGTTTTCCCATTAAACAATAAAATTAAAAATTCCATCTTTTTCATATTATCGCACTGTCGATATACTGGAGTCGTGGAAGCATCATTCAATTTTTGCACCCTGACAATATCATCATTTTCATTAGATGAATCATTTATCCTGATATTGAAGTCTTCTTGAGTAGAAATCATTTATTTTTCATGCTGAGGAATAAATAGAAACCGTTCATCAAACAAATTATTCATTCCAGTTCATTAATTTTGATCATCAGCGATTTGAGATTTTATTTTCTCCGGATTGTGATACCATAGATAGTAGTTTTCATAAAACCCATATTTGGTTATGTGGTAACTGACTTTTTCATAGCTCAACCATGGTCTACCAACACTATTGGAACCTGGGAAGTGTATGTGACCACTATCTAAAGTATTGTGAAATGAAAAATCATAAAATCACTCTAAATGGTTTTGAAAATCTCTTGAGATCCGATCGGTTTCATACATCCAACTTTGATCCATTCTATAAAAGAATTTTTATAAGTAATTTGGTCATAAGCAATTCCATAAGGATGATGTATAATCAGAAATATAGTTAAGTAAATGATAATGTAAGGAGTTTCTAGATGATGTAGTGAACTATTAAAAAATGTATTGATATACTAATTCAGTTATGTGTGCCTAAATTTGAGGTGAGAAGTGTTTTGTAATTTTTTCATTTATCACAAACATGAAGACACCATAGACCTGATAAAACATTGTTCAAGATATTAAAAATTGAATGGTTTTTATGAAATATGAAGAAAGTGTACAGATTGCTTTTTAAATAATTTATTGATGCTAAAAAATGGAAATATTGTGAAAAGTTAGTACATTTTAGAACACCCAAATAAAAGTCTATAGAAAGTACCATATCACCCCACTAAAAAAGGAAAACCACTTACCCCACTACCCTAACCTTCCCCAATCCCTTCACATGTATCATCCATATATCCATTACCCACCTCAATAAAATATGTCAAAAAAACCATTTACCATCTTTGAGTGGGGATACATCTCACCAGCACCTCCATTAGTCGATATGATTCACTAACTATATAAAATGAGTGGCTATGAAGACTTCAAATCAAGGTGATTCATAAAATCATGACACTAGAATTGTAAAATGAAAATAGAAAAACAAATCTAACTACACTTAATGGGTATGTCATGCCACACAAGTCACCACTTGGTTTGGGTCAAATTAAAATAGAAACAAAGAATAATAGATGAAAAACAATAAAAATAAGTTAAGACTTATAGATTTGGAGTGTAGAACTAAAAAATTGATTGAATTCAGATGGATTTATATGGAGGAAGGAGTTCCCATCCTATGTAAAGAAAGAGGCCTCTAGTTTATAATCTAAGGGGGGGCATCCCCAAGGTTTCCTAAATCATAATTATTGTGAATCCAAGGTAGATTTTCTCAAGGACTTCTAAAACAAATCATCATGAATCCAAGGGGGTTGTCAAATGGAATTAAAATCTATGTATTTAACATGAATCCTTGGTTGTTTTCTTCAAGGAATACCTAATCATTAATCAAATAACAAGTACTCAAAAATTAAAATATAATTAATTTATATTCATTTTCAATAGGTCTCATATAAGAGGCACATTCCTTATGTCCCATTATGTGTTATAGGCATCCCAAATCATTCAATCATGTTCAATAACTCATTCTTGTCACCCCTATGTTCATACCATTAATTAGACAATTAGTTCCCCAAGTCAAGCGCACCCCATGGGTGGATAAAGATTAGGATTCTACACTAATATGTTTTTCATGGACCGTAAATAGGTTTAATTTCATAATTTATAGACAAAAACATTTATTTTTAAATTTGAGATTAATAATAAAGTATGTCAATAATACTACAAATCATAAAGAATACAAAATAGTGATACTTTTATGAGATATTTTAGAAACCAGATTCTATATACTCACATACATCTACCAATCAAGTATTAGTCATTGATTCAATATTGAATAGTGTGAATCATAAATGTTTCCAAAATCTGAAGAAATAGGGAATAATAATTTGATATTTATAGATTGTGAAGTAAATGGAGAAAGGATGAAAATAGAAGGATATCTGCTCATAGTTGGGAAGAGGTAGAAGTAGTCTAACCTGGATGGGGGAGTTACAGTTGATCAGATGGATGAGCTTGGGTTAGGGTCCACCTGCGTGGGGGCTTCTGGAAATCAGGGCAAATGTCGAGATTCTATGTAATTGGGGTCTAGGGTGCTGTATTTGGGGGGGGGGATTTCCCAATATATTTTAAAAAATGTTGGGAAAATCATGGACTTTACCAATGGTTTGTAAAAACCATTGGTAAAGGGAGAAAATTTGTAGATTTCTCAATTATTTCATCAAACCGTTGGGAAATACTCTTATTACTCAACCTTTACAAATGTTTTATTCATACTATTAGTAAAGGACCCCTATACCAATATTTATGTTGAACTGCTAGTATAAATGTGTTGGGAAAATCTATCTTCCCAGTAGTGTATATACATAAGTTTTACATAACATCTTTAAATAAAAAAACATTGTCTTTCCTTTCAACACACCCATATCCCATATCCTATCCCTAAAGGTCAATGATTATATACATATTCACATCCTGGGAAGAAGAAAACATAAGAAATGGGTGATCTTAGATGCTCTATAAGGATAAAAATAGAGCAGAAACTATCATAAATAAGCATAAAAATTTAAGGCAATGTATAAGACTAAAAAATTCATTTAAACTAAAACATCAGAATAATATTGAAAATATAAATCAAATAATTCCATTTACATATTCTTATGGATATTATACTAGCCGAATAATCACATCTAATATCAATAGCTGATTTCATATTGACAAAATGCATAATGTCTGACATCATAACCACATAATAAATTTCTAGTTCCAAGACTACATGTACGTTTTTTCAAGAAATTATGACAAGAAACTAGTTTGTCTCTTGAGACCTACCGATACATCTAGGAGCTATAGAGGGCTCCACCCATCACATATTATGTCCAATGCAATCCTCATATGAAAAGGATGAAACACAACATAAACTTTTGAATTAAAACTAGAATACGAAATGTTAAAACATTAACCATAAACCATGAATGTTATAAACATAAAAAATACACAGTCAATAATATCACAAAACCTTCAATACAATATATAAGATTGAATCATAATAAATAAACATTAATCAAGTGTAAAATAAATCCAAGGATGCCGACATAGATGAAAGCAAAACTATTTGATAGAAACACCACTTTTTATTTTGAAATCATTTAAAAGTCACATAATTATAATATAAATCATTTCTTTTGAAAATATTTTTGTATGCCATTAAGGTATTATTCTAAGGTGTTTAATGGTAGATAATAGACGCACCCACCTTATAATTTAAAAAAAACATTCTCACCATAATTTTTCGAATAGGTCATAAACAACCATGTTTGGAAAGTGATGAAAATATTAATTTATAATCATTTTATAAAATGTCATAAAAGGTTATAAATGACTTTAACCTATAGTATAGTAAATAGTAAAAATGTTTTGAAATAAATTTTTAATAAACATTGAAGTGGATGATAAAGAGGTTCTAGTAGATACTTTCTTAAAAACGAACTCAGATAATAAAGAGATTGTAAAATTAACACATACATTGTAATTTTGCTTAGTCAAGGGTACATTAACCTCATTTATAATAGTTATATAATTGTTATTAAATTAAACATGAACCAAAATAATAAATATGATATCATATATTATATTCTCATCTTGCTTTTTTAATAATTTTTTAGTAGTATCATTATTTTGGGTGTTAAATGATTCACTTTCCATTATATGTCTTGTTATGAAAGTCATGTTTTTTATGGATATGATTTATTAGATTCATATAAAATATTATAATATTTTCTTAAACATTAATTTTAAATCATTAACTGAAAATTACTCTTGAATGGTTACGATGGGGAATGAATCTTATCGCGTTCATGGAGACGGTAATCCATACGTATGCTCGAGTGACAATATCATTCTATTTATTGAAAATGATATGTAATTGGATATTATATCATATATACAGAGTCACTAACATGTTATATGTATTATTAACATAAATTATTCTAATTATTATACCCATACAAAAAATTAAGTTTTGAATAATAAACTACACCATGACGTGGAGACGGTAACTCGTACGTAAGCACGAATGATGACTTTGTCATTCATAGTACGAATATAATAATTAATATTGTTGTACCATATTTATAATAACATCAATCTATGTATATGTTACTGGAGTTATTATATTGGTATGGACACAACAAATAAAGAGTATGTGGATGAATAAAAGAACATTAAAAGAGTTGAGGAAATTATTACCTCTTCTTCGAGTGGTTCCTTTTTCATTTGATCAAAAGGGATCTATAGGTTCAATTTATGATCAATGTAAGGACTATAGGATGAAGTTAGGTTTGTTGGAAAGATAATATTTCAGGTTTTTTCAGAGCCAATTGGCTTTGGAGGTGTGATTTTTAGAGAAGGGTAAGTACCCTTTTATAAGAGAGTTGAGGGACACCTTAATAAAAGATTGGAATATTATTTTATTATAAAATAATTTTTGGTTAATAATGGCTCCAAATGAATTTATATATAGGATAATGTGGGGATGGGTGAAAAACATCTCAACCAATAGGTTCTAGAGAAGTTTAGTTCAACATATTAAATTTATCATTAAATTTAACAATTTGTTAAATAGTTTAAATTTTACAATGTATTCATGTATTTTTATATTTCTTGGTTAATAAACATACAATAAATTTAAAAGATAAAACCAAGTGGTTAATTAATGATATATATATTCTTATGTATTTCCATTGGCCTAACCATAGATTTTTAGGACTATTATATAATTTAATAAAATAGTATTTGTTTTAAAAACTCATTTATATCAATTTTGTTACTATTTGGTTTTTGGTTATTGTGAAAGTCATGAAAACTTTATCACTTTGA
Organism: Viscum album; assembly: GCA_963277665.1. Taxonomy (NCBI): domain Eukaryota; kingdom Viridiplantae; phylum Streptophyta; class Magnoliopsida; order Santalales; family Viscaceae; genus Viscum; species Viscum album. The sequence goes on from OY728132.1 coordinate 2,068,790,663, forward strand.
ACAAAAATTTTTTAATCAACCCTAACATTTCATATTAACCTATAGAATTCGTGTAATGCATCAAAAGATTCAATTCACATTTATTTAATATTTTAATATCAATTATTTTAATCTTTCATTAATATGGTAATTAAAGCATCGTAATTCTGTCATATATATATATATATATATATTTAATTATTTAATATCTAAAAATTATAAATAAAATATGATTATGTAAAAAATCATTTTATAATTCTAATGAATATTTATAGATGAATTTATCTTATGTGTAACAATATCATAAAAATGTTTTTGTTATTAAAATTTGAATTTAACACTTTTAACAATTCTTTAAATAAAATATAATAAATGTCATAATCAAATCCAGGTGGATAAAAAAGGATAATATTATATTCCTAAAGTTTATTTGGGTCGATATACATATATCTAAAAGATAAAGACATGTGTTTGGGTAATTGTAATATCATTCTTACCTTTAATTACCCTATTTACTTTTAATAGTAGAAAATTAAATTTTAATGTTACAATTCATCATAAATTATTTTCATTCTATTGAACAAAATTTTACTTACAAATTTCAACTATGTCTCATGGATTTTTGGTATTTCATTCATAGAAGAATTAAAATTATGTTTTATGACAAATTTTCAAATGTGCCTAGGAGGTGGTTAAAAGACGGTAAAAAGTTCAATAAAATTGTATATATCTAATATTATTATAAAAAGGATTCAATGAATTAAATTTGACTAATATAGGTATTACATATCTATTTTTACATTATAATAAATAAAAATTAAAATAATTCATTTTTCAATAAAATTAGTTTTTAAACAATAACATAGTGTTTTTCACTATTCATCAGAAATGGAATGTTTTCCAAAAATTACCAAAAGTACACCCTAAAATTATTTTGATATTACAAATAAAAAAAAGATATATATATTACCTAATTAAAATTTTATGAGTGTCTAATATTAACTTTATCATTTTTCACAAAAGGACCTAAAAAGTAGTCGTTTTAAGAAAATAATTTTTCTAAATATATAAATTTTTTAAAAAAACATATAAATTTCAATGTAAATATGTTTTATTAATGTGATAACATTATAAATAATAATAAAAATTTATTTTATACTATTCATATAACAATATTTAATCTATAAATAAATATATGGTTTAAATAATTATAATACAGATGTGTTATTTTTAATAAAATCAATCTTGTGTATAATGCATGCCAAGTCAGTGTTGCGTGCAGTATAAGATATTGACTTACTTTTAAGATATAACATACCATGAAATATTGGTCTGTTACAGATATTTTTCTTAAAGGGATATGTCTCATGAATTTTTTAATAATGAATATCAATTAGCTGATATTTTCTCTAAACCAATTGCAACTATAAGATTTAAATTTATTAAGGGGGAGTTGGGATTATTTATTTTTAAATAAATGTTTAGTAATTTATTTTTAATATCTTAATTATTACTTTAAGTAATATTTATATATTTTATTTAATTATTTATGTCTCTTTATTTTAGGTGGTTAGGTATTGATTAATTTTATTTCTTTTGATTTCTATTTATTCATTTTTTAAATTTAAAATGTAATGACTAAAATCTCAATCAGCACAAGAAAACTGTATACCATCTCTATCTCTCTTCTCCATCATGTCCTTTCAGTTTATAAAGCCTCTATCATTCTGGTTTATCAAAATACTTAACCTACTAACATTCAATCATGAAACCTTTAGACATAGAAACACAAGGAAGACATGAATATGTTGTTATGGGCATATTTGATTACCCTATAGTGATGTATCAAAAATTACATCACGGTAATGTGATAAATTTTAAACATTTAGATAGTTCAAATCCTACATTAAAGGAAACAATTTTATTTCAAGGGAAATATTTTTCTTTTTGATGTGATAATACTCCTCAGATATTCGACATACAAGTAAAAGAGTTTTGTAGAAATAATGAGTTCAGTTTTGGAATCGATGAAGACACTATAATCTTTATGATTCACGTTACTAAATATTATCTTTCTTTGATGGATATAGATAAGATAACATTCTATCCCCATGAAGGGGATTTCCATTTATATGTGGTAATCATTATTAATGAAAAATATATGTTAGAGGAAATTATGACTTCTTTCTTTGTAAAAATATCTATCAAGAAATTAATAACCATGGACTATACACCTAACAGAAAAGTCATTATGATTTTTATTCAAACCTGAATTTGTCCAAAAATAGCTATGCAAGATAATGTTACGTACCTTGACATGTACGTTCTATTTCTATTTTTTAACCAAATCAAGTTAAATTAACCTCATTTTATGGTAGGGTGTATAAGACATTATAGTCAGAGAGAATAAATGATGGGATACTATCCCAATACATTAATCCATTAGTTTTTGTTTCTCACTAGAGGTCAAATCCTAAATATTACTCTTGTATATATATATAATCACACTAATATTCAAAATTGTTGGATTTTCATGTTATTGGTATACATTTGGAGAAACACCTACAATAGTATTTTACCTGTTGGTGGATAACAACAATAGTATAAGATGGTAGATTTTTAGTGGGAGGGAAGGATGATTAAATATGATGGTTATGTCATATAAATGAGTAATTGTGATGAAAAATTAGGACCTAAAGAGATTCAATTTTTTTAATGAAAAATAATTACAATCAATATTCCAAGATATATGGATGAAGCAAAAAATGAAGTTGTGCATGTGGCTCAAGTGAATGAGATTATTGAGAAAGAGGCTGCCAGAGATGAACGTCATAGGGAATATTTCCCTGAACCTAAAAACCATTCTATTATTTATAAAATTTCTATTAATGTAGATGTATCTGTATTGTGAAGAAGATCAGAAGGTCATGGATATCCAAATATGGCTATGGTTGAAGGTGGCCATCCTTCATGTCATATCACTCCAGATTCTTCTGACTCTTATGAGGAAGCTTTTAATATGAATTTCATGTGTTAGATATTCATAATGTGTATTTTAGAGAATATTTGGATGATGATAAGATGAAGTATGGGGATCTCAAAAGATAAACTATTCCAAGAGTTGAGTTTAAAGTCCTTCAAACTCAAATTAAATATGTTAAAGAAAATTTAATTTTAGTGATAGATCCTGAAGATTTTATTACTACTTTAGGAAGAGAGTCATGATATTTTTAAATATAAATATATGAAGAAATATGATTTTGATAAACTAAAGATTATTTTGGGAAAAGAATTAAAATATATCAAGGATAGTCATCAAGATTCGACCTATACACCTCAACCCACTTCACCTAAATTGATAATGATATTTGAATCATTAACTAATGAGATGGATGAATTCAATAATAGTTTTCTAACTATCCAGTGTGAAAATACACCCTTGAATGTTCTCTTAGATAATAAGTGAGATGTAATCAGTTATCTAACCTCTAATGAATCCTGGTTGGGACAAATTATTCATCAAGTTAGAGACAGATTGATAGACATTATTCAATTAGAAGAATTTTTGAATGAGTTCATTGAGGTGAATCTCGTGGAAATCATAAAGATAGTACAACATTAAAATAAGTTTATATAGTAATAGAATGAAGTCTAAAACAAAAATTTTCAGAACCCATAAGTGATGTTGCACAAAATTCGTACATTGTTAAGACCATTCCTCATCTTGGTACAGAGAATACTACCCATGGGGATTCGGAACAACATCACCAATCTGATCAGAGCCCCTCATTTTTGAGTCATTTATAGTGTATTATGGGCTATACTAATTATTTTTAAAAACATTTGATCTAATTTATATACATTACGTTAAATTTATATTTTTCATATTATATTGTATTCTATTTTTCTTATTGATTTATTTGTTTTTAATGTTACATTGTCATATCACAAATCTTATTTTTATGACTGTATAATATAACAATCATTGAATGTTCAGTGCTATATTAACTATGGTCTATATTATTTTCCCTTTCAATACATTATTTTTTGAATTCACAAAAAGGGGATGAATATTTTCGAAATATGTATTTCTATGAAAAACCTTTTTTAAAAAAATAGTTATATTAAATAGAAATAATTTTGAAATTTTAATATTTTATTTTAATGTGTTTACAATGACTACATTTTATGTTAGTGATTTTAGGGGTTTTGTGACCATAAAAAAGGGGGAGTTTTTTTGTATGTGTTGTCTCAATAATACTCTATATTATATGATAATTCTGATGATCACAAATACCATTGTTTTTTAATAATAAATTTACATCATGTGTATTTCAGGAGTATATATATCATATTTTTATTCTTCATGAAATTCAAAGATTCAATATGTTCTTTGTAAACACAATTCAAACTCTATGTTTGGTGAATGAACATAATGATTATCATCCATAAGTTACAATTAATATTAAGTGTATGGATAAACATGCCTAAATTTATGAATCAACGAACTTATAGAATATCAACCCTACGTTAGAGTCTATAAATACTATTAATACCCTACTTTTGAGAAATTGATTGTATTGTTGATCAATGCTATATTTGGAATATTATATTGAAATGATAAATGTATGGATCATAATCCCTACATTACTTTTATCCCTATGTTACATAAAGATTAAAATATCACTAAATAACCATACCTTGATAGGAACTCTATGTTATGAAAAAGAGACCGATAATACATAAAGAACCCTCCACTACACAAAGGAACCATATGATACAGAGACCAACCCTACATTTGTCTACTCAAAAATGAATTTTTAAATTTTAAATTTTATTCTAATTTATTTAAATGATCTTAATAGAATTACTGTTAGATTCAAAGCTTATTAATCTTTTATTCACAGATCATTATTATCAATTCAAATATCCCTACTGATTCGAGAAAATAAATACTATTATTAAGGAAAGCTAAAACTAATTCTGAAAATTATGATGTGAAATTCTACAATCTTTCCCGTGATTTTTAGTGATATTTATAACCAAAAGAAAAGTATTTATATGATCAGTGTATTTCAGAATAAAAATAGTGGATATGTTTGTTATATACGTGATACAATTGAGGCATGTTTTATTTCATTGACACATATGATTATATTATTTTGAATATATTTTACAGATCTATTAGAACAAATTATTTACTCTGTAATTTATAGAAGAGGTTACAATTCAAGGACATACATGTTATAACCTCATAATTCTATAGGATTGTTGCTTCAGTATGTTGATATTCTAATTGAAGATCATTTGAAACTGGGATCTCTTCAGAATTAAAATTTCATGATGACATTAATTTTTGAATAAGAAGATTCATCAACTATTAGTCGCTACTTCTGTAACTATAAAGATCAACCCGAACCATCACATCTAAATTCTGTTGAATTATTGGAGTATCAACTTATCAAAATCAGTTATGGTGAAGTGTTATATTACTATGGTAATATGTGGATAACTGGTATCTTATTAAAGAACTAGAAGGATTTTCTTAGTATTTTTGTAAAGGTGTCATCTTGCTGCATTGATTTTTGGTTTTTGGACCTGTGATAAGTGGACTATTCAAGTGAAAATCACCATTCTCATATAGAGAGGGAGAGAGAGAGAGAGAGAGTTAATGGAGTGTACTAGGGGATCATTGTTCTGCAAGGAAAAATAAATTTGCGGTGTTTTTCCTTTAAGATAATATAGTAAAAATTTTATTTAAAGAATAAATATATTCATAACCACATAATTCATAAAGGGATTAAAAATCAACAATTAGGGAAGATTATTGAAAAGTCACAATTCACCCCTCTCTTGAGTTAATTTGTATTATTCTGACATATGAATCTTATTATTCTATTATTAAAAAATAAACTATATATATCCTAAATAAACATATATGATGTTATTATAATGTTTCAACCTAGTCTTATACACACTTATATATAATGTGTAACAAACAAACCATTTATCAGTATGATGAACTACCATCTCAAAAAACGATGTTGTTTATTTTCCTTTACCACTGATAATGGTTGGGAATTTTGAAGAAAAAAATATTTATATATGATATATATGATATTTAAAATGTATTTATCCTTTTATAAGTTTTATAATGAACATAAATTTAGGAATTTCATTTTATGTAAATACAACAACATCATTTGTGGAAGTGTTGACTATCAATATCTGAAAGAGAGGTTATTCATTTAATGTATACATGAAATGAATAAAAGATGGTCTTAATAAAAATACATGAAATAAATGACATAAATATGATAATATAATTCTAATATAAATATTTAAACTTTTATTTTCATTCATTTAATATGAAAAATTAATAAAAGTATCTTTTATCCACACATATGACATACCTTCTCCATGAACGATGCATTTCATTTTAATATCCAAACATTATGGATTATCAAAAATAAATAAATATATATATATATATATATTAGATATATATGAAAATTAAATAATGGGTTTTGTTATTTATATGTATAAATCAGAATCAATGTAATATTAATAACAAGTACATGTCATAACAAACTTTAGAAACTAGGAAAATAACCCCCAAAATAGTTAAAATAATGAATAATCATAAAACTTAGAAAAAATATATTATAAAATGATAATATATGATATTGTAAATATGATTATGGTTTTGATATAAGTTATTGACATGTTTTAAACCATTATATTTTATGTTAAGGGTTTATTCATCCAAATAGAAATTCAATGTAATAGATTTTTTTCTCACTTTGGTTTTGGTAATCTATACACCATTTTCACCACTTCTTTATGTTGTGTATCTACTTACCATTTTGAAATGTTATATCATTAATTATTTTACCATCATAGTATTTAATTCTTTAATTTATTGTTATTCTTTTATGAGTTTTATCATTCAATATTTTCAATGAGGTACGAGACAGTTTTGAATGTTTACAGATTATTTTCCCCATGAATTTTCTTAATGATCTTCTAATGAAATATCCATTATTTAAGGAATACATTATTTTTATGCACATAATGTTTTATATATGTTGTAAATACATTCACTTTGACATGTAATATCACAATTCAATCATTCATCGAATATTTTTATTTTTAATTTTAATTTTTCTTCTAAGTGGAATTGAGTTAAAAGTTTCCAAGAAGAAAAGAATTTTATATCCCAATTTATATTCATTTGGATATATTACATAATAATTTTTATTAATATTTTTGGATTATATGTTTAATAGATTTGAATATCTATTGAACTATTTCCACTTATTTATGTGGATTTACAGTTGACAGACATAATATAACGAGTGATCGATTTTCACATAAACATTATAAAATTTTCAAGGGTTTACTTTACAATATCATTTTGTGAAGGAATTTTTACACTCCAATTTATATAAGTGGAAGTTATTTAATCATTTTTTATAACCTTGTTTTTTCTTTCTCATCTGGTTATTCATGATGTTAATCTAATAATAGTACCATTTCTAACTCTTTGGTTCTTAAAATTTTTTAAAAAATGTTTTTATGAAAACTCAACGTCATTTAACTTTTTATCCAGAGAACCCATTTTATTCTAAAAACATAATTTTGTATAAAAAATTCAAATTTTTTTTATCCATTCCAAAAAATATTTATTAAATAATTTTTTTACCCTTTTTCCCTTCTACCAATGTTTTCAAAGGAATTCTCTTATTTTTTTCTGAACAAGGAATTTTAATAAACATTTTACTGTGAAAAAATAATGTTATTTTTAAACTGTATGACATTTATGGATCTACCAATCATAATTTCTTAAAATATTCTAATGAAATTTTAAATGGTTCACTTATAATCAAAATAATTTTAAATATGATATTCAAAAAATCTTATTTCCAAAATGATTACCAAAATAAAAAAGATATTTTCCTGATGATATTTATCTACAGATACTTTTATAATAATTTCATTCATCAATGTCAAAACCCTTTATTATTATACCATTTGGTATATGTTATATTGATTCCATCCTTATTCATCCTCTAGATGATTTTTGATTGATTTGAATATGTATAGTATTGAAATTAACTTCCTTGAATCCATTGTTGTTCCCTTTGAATCATTCAAATTTCCTATTATCATTAGACATTGAATTTCCTCTAATTATCTATATCATTTATCAAGGATATTTTCATTTCCAAAATGGTATATCATTTTTATGTAAGATGATTATTTTTATAGTTATTTGATAATATCAGGAAATATTGAATAATCTATATTCTTCATTCAATGAGGAAATTTTATAAGGAATATCATTTATTTCGATTATTTGATTTGAGGAATGATTTAGACTAGAAATAAAATGTGGGGACCGAAATTTATTTTTAAAATTGATGCATTAACAGGTTATTTAGAGACAAATTAATCAAATAATTTAAATTGGTTTCTACTAGTGGATTTAAAAAATATTCTGAATGATCTTGAAGATATACGTTTTCATGTTCCTGGGAAATGACATCCAATAATTAAGAATTTTTTCTTATTTTGATTTTTTAATTATTTATCCATATATTTTGGGTCAACATGTATGATGATATATTTCACTCTCTTTTTATTGATTAGATGCTATGATTTTTTAGATTATTACCTTTCAATATGATTTTTTCCTTATCCAGTTATTTAAATGAAATGTGTTTTTAGTTGTTTAGATTTCCATATTTTTTTACCATATCCATTTATTTAGATGGAATGTATTTTTAGTTATTAACTTATCCATATTCTTTATGAACTTCCATTTTAGATTATTTATTTTATGGATTGGTAATCAAGTTATAGCATTTCAATATTGACTATTCACATTGAATAATTTTTTCTTACACTTTACATACAGTTACTATGAATTTGAGCTCACCGTTATTATATTTCCTTCCAGAAAGATTCCCTAATGTTTACAAAGAATGATTTTTAGCTATACACTAGATTTAATAATATTATTGTCCTCAAATAAAATTATCTTGTAATCAGGGTATTCATTTTTAAAAAAGACTCATATACCAATGTTTTATTGAAAACCAATGAGATATGTCTGAGAAAAATCAGTATGTACCAACAGTTTCTGTAAACCATTTGTATAAAGGTTTTCCAACAGTTTTAAAGTGTGCGTAATAGAATGAAGGATCTCAATGAAAACGGTTTCATAAATTTTTGGTATAGACATATAACATTGGTTTACCACAAACCATTGGTAAATATCAATTAAATTTATATATGCCAATAGTTTACAAACCATTGGAATATACTTATACTAACTGTTTTCATAAAACAATTGGTATATGTTTTGGTTTTACACATATGCCAACAGTTGTGAACCATTAGCATATCTATTTTATACCAGCCACAACAAGCCGGCTTGGTGGCCTTCCCCTGTGTTTTACAGCTACATCAATTCCACCAATCACATAAATTCATACACAACAGAATATGTGCATATTATAAAATAAGTAACAGAGCACACTAGTAACAAGTATACCTACATAATACATACAGAATTCTGTATGAATTCATACAAAATTATGTATGATTTCAATTTATCCAACACATAATTCAATCATAAATCTAAATACCTCCAATTCTGAATATAATTATCCTCTATACATATACTGAATTAACACATCATTCATAAGGTAATTACATCAAGTATACACATAAAACAAGTATTCCTATTCACCATTAAAACATAATTTAAAAGTTAATTAAATACATAAATAATTGAATTAAAAATTCAGGGGGTTGGGGGGGATGTTTAGGGGTTTGGGGTGGATGTCCAAGGGTTTTGGGGATATTTGGGGGGATGTGGGTGTCTAGGGGGTGGGGGATATCAATAGTTGGGGGGGTGTTCATGGGGGTGTCCAGGGGGTGGGGTGGTTCTGGGGGGTTGCCCATGGGTGTGTCCAGGTGAGTGGGGTGGTGTCCAGGGAGTTTGGGGGGTTTCTAGGGGTGGGGTAGGGTGTCTAGGGGGTAGGGGGGATTTTTTGGGGGTGGGTGGTGTCCAGGGGGTGGGGTGGTTCTGGGGGGGGGGGGGGCTGTCCATGGGGGTGTCCAGGTGGGTGGGGTGGTGTCCAGGGGGTTTGGGGGGTTTCTAGGGATTGGGTGGGGTGTCGAAGGGGTACGGGGATTTTTAGGGGGTGGGGTGGGGTCCAGGGGGTGGGGGCTGTCTAGGGGTTGGGGGGTTGTCCAAGGGGGGTGGGTGGTGTCCTGGGAGTGCGGGCGGTCCAGGGGTTTGGGGTCTACCAAGGGGGTGGGGTGGTGTCCACGAGGGTGGGGGATGTCCAGGGGGTGGGGGTTCTCCAGGGTTGGGGGTTGTCCATGGGGGTGGGAGTAGGGTGGCATGGTCTACAGGGGCGGAGGGGCTGTCCAGGGGGTTGGGGCTGTCCAAGGGGGTGGGCGTGGCTGTCGACGGGATTGGAGGGGATGTCCGGGGGTAGGGGGTGTCCACTGGGATGGGAGGGGCTGTTCAGGGGGTACATGGTGTCTAGGGGGTGGGGTGTTGTCCATGGGGGGTAGGGGTGTCAAGGGGCGGGCAGGCTGTCCACGGGGGTGGGGAGATGTCCATGGGGGAGGGGCTATCCAGAGAGGTGGGCGGGGCTATCCAGGGGGGGTGGGGTCTCCACGGGGTATGGGGTGTCTAGGGGGTGGGTAGAGCTATCTTGGGGTGTACAGGGTGTCCAGGGGGTGGGGGCTGTCCACAGTGGGAGGGGCTATCCAGGGGGTGGGTGGGCTATCCATGGTTGTGACGGGGCTATCTAGGGGGGGTACATGGTGTCCATGGGGGATATGTGGAGGGTATCTATCCATTGTGGTGGGGTGGTGGGGGATGGGTTGTCCTTGGGGGTTTCCTGGGGGTGGGGGTGTCCATGGGGTTGTCTAGGGGGTGTTTGGGGGGGTCGATTTCCATGGGGTTGTCCAGGGGGTGTTGTGGTGTCCGAGGGGGGGGGGGGTCTAGGGGGTGGGGTGGTGTCCATGGTGGGAGGTGTCCATGGTGGTGGGGTGGTGTCCAGAGGGTTGGGTGGGCTTTCTAGAGGGCAGGGTGTCTAGGGGGTGGGGGTGTCCATGGGGTGGGTTGACTCTCCATGAGGTTGGTCGGGCTATCCAGGGGGTATGGGGTGTCCAGGTGGTGGGCGGGCTATCCATGGGTGTGAACGGGGGATTTCCAAGGGGTACGAGGTGGGTGGGCTATCCACGGGTGTGGGCGGGCTGTCCATGGGGTTAGAAGGGTTGTCCCGTGGGTAGGGGGTGTTTAGGGGGGGTGGGCGGGCTATCCAGGGGGTGGGTGGGCTATCCAGGGGGTGGGCGGGCTGGCCACGGGGGGTAGGGCATCTAGGGGGTGTCCACGGGGTTGGGTGATACTTCCCAAGGGGTACGGGGTGTCCATGGGGTGGTAGGGCTATCCACGGGGGGAGGGGCTACCCAAGGGGTTGGCAGGCCGTCCATGGGGGTTGGACGGGGCTGTCCAGGGGTTACGGGGTGTCCAAGGGGGTGGGGGTCCATAGGGGGATGTGTGTTGTTAAGGCTGTCCATGGGGGTGGTTGGGCTATCCAGAGGGTTAGTGGGTGTTCATGGGGGTAGAGGGATATCCATAGGGGGAGGGGTCGTCCATGGGGGTTGGGCGGGCTATCCATGGGGGTGGGGGGATGTCCATGGGGTAGAGTACCACTATATCCTTCTAATTCATTCCATCATGATGGTACCACATTTTACATTATTATAAATAGGTATTTCCAGGAAAAGTATTGATTTATCTATATTTTTAAACTAATACAATGTGTGATGAATATTATTATTCTTTAGAGCTATATTTGTTTTTCGAGAAGGAATTATTGACCATGATCTATCGATTCATTATTTGTTGGTTCCAATACAAGGGAAAGAACATGATTGGGTTCATGTTCATGTCCCAAGTCTTAGATATCACACACAACTACCTCAACCACCCTTCTGTCCACATAAGGACTCTCATATTGTGGTTCACCAATAAATTCATCATATGGTCTATTAAAATTTCATCTAAGAGGCATGATTCTGCTCAATATCAATAAGTTACACTAAATGAATCTATAAGGATACATAGATCAATAACTCATATAGGAGATATATGAATATGAATTTCACGAAAAAATTATTAAATATTTTCAATATAATCAGTTAAATACATTCCCCGATGATAAGTTTTCTAAATTTCCAAGGTGACTTACATCTTGTGAAAATGTGGGATGGCCAAATAAATCACTCATTACAACCTCCCATGTTCCTAAATTCCTAGGTCATGTCTACCAGTATAACATAGAATGGATAACAACATCAAAGAGAGACACATATCCTCATCTATGATAATAATGTACCATGAACCAGTTCAGATTTGGAAGTACACTTCTACATGAGTTAGCTCTAACATAGCCTGATGGGAATTCTAAAACCCCACAGATTGGTGACCAGAACCATAAATAATACAAGAATAATGATTAATTTTTTTCCTAAAAATTATAGGAAAATAATACAAGTCTATTTTTCAGAACTCTTCATGTAGAAGAAACATGAAAGGGATGGGTAAAACAATACAGTTAACAACACATCATCAAGTGACACAACATCCAATTTTATTAAAGCTTAGTCATATCCCATGTAACAATTTAATCACATATCTAGTGGAAACATCTATCACATTAGGTCCTATGGAAAAGGAACATCCACAACCTTTATGTGTTTCATTACCATTAAAATATTTTGATGGGATGGTGTTTACATATTTTAATGGGATGATATTTACATATTTTTTTATGAAAATTGATTCATGGTTAAACAAATAATTTCATTATAGACACTTTTAAGCAGACCCCCAATTTTATAAATTCCACTCAAAAATTACATGTTCATTAAAATAGGGGGATTTCAAAACATCCATGCTTTTTAAAAATAAAACATTCATAATATATAAATAATCATTTAAATAATTTTGAATATCATTTCCCATAAATAATTAAATATAAAGTTTAATTTATGGGGATGAATATTATGGAACCACCAATTTTTTATCAATGTTTAAATCAACACCCATGACAAGAAAACCCGTGAACTGAGGATGGGGGGATGTCCTGGGGGGTGGGCAGGCTATCCATGAGGGTGACAAGGCTATCTGGGGGGTACAGGTTGTCCAGGGGTGGGGGTGTCCTGGGGGTGGGGACTGTCTAGGGGAGTGGTGAATAAGTCACATCAAATCATTAAGTGAAGTTTTATTATTTATAGATAAAAAATTAAGATAATTAGACCAATCGAATCACATATATTTTTAGGCACACCAAATAAATAAACATCAAAGGTCAGTAATAACAGTAAAAAAGTTAACGGATCAATCTATCTTTCATCACCATCACTCTCATCACCATCATCATCATCCACACCCTCTTCCTCATCATCATCCCCATCATTGTCCCTTCCATCCTCCTCGCCCTTGTACTCGGCCTTGAATTCCTCATCGACCTCCTCCTCCACCTCGACCTCCTCCTCACCCTCCTCCTCTGCATCAGCCTCCTCCTCCTCCACCTCAGCCACCTCCTCGCTATCCTTTTGACCACCACTAGAACTGCTAACTGGTGAACCATATATTCAACACATTGATGAAGTATATTCATCATATGTAGTGATGGCCTTTGGTTGAATATTTGGATGTAAAACATTCATCAGTCTCATAAATGAAGTGTTTTCCCTAGAAGACTATTTTGTCATCTCTATGGCCCTTTTTTATACTGTTCTGCCTATTCCATAACCTTATGCAACTCGGTGGCACTAAAACTCGTACTTGAGGTGGGATAATACCTTTTTAGAAATTTACTATTCCGAGGTTGACAGCGTACTCTACCAGGGTGCTCATCTCCCAACACCTAATGTAAGTGATTGTTTGTCCCAATATTGTTAGGATACCAGGTATTAATGGCCTCTAAAGAAGCCTATTATAAATATAAATAGATTATTAAGTAACAAAATAGAGATTAAAATGTAAAATCTATAATGTAATGCTTACAATCTACTGCTGAGTCGGTTCATTAACCACACTTCCTTCTTTCTTCTTTCTACTCGATCAAAACCGTTTTTCTCAAGCCACACATACTTCTATATTCAATTTATTCCTCTACAATGACATTGAATTTAGGAAACCATAATTGAAAATAGGATACAAAAAAATAGTAATTTCATAACTAAAATTATATAACAACATTAGCAATTGAAAAAATTATGGAGGAAGCAATAAAAAGTGAAAGTCATAATGAAAGATTATAAACTATCATAGAAGCTGCCTCTCATGATCTGGCATCATAGTACGTCCGAATGTGTGGAAATATTCCATAGCATTGATGTTTTTTATTTCTTCTAGATGAATCCAAAATGAAATTCAATAATTACTATTAATGAAAAACATGAAAATTTTCATTTAATTACCTCTAATTTGATTAATACTGTAAATTGGCTAGGCGTCCAATGAGTAATCATATTTCAGTACTGTTATAATGAAAAAACATCCTAAATGGGGACCACCACGAACTCTGTGCCCACTCTAGCATGCCAATAAATGTACAACTCCTGCTTTTATGCTACCAAAATATTTATTAAATCATTTGGATGTTCTTGTTATGCACCCTCAGCATCAGGGAAATTAAACCAGAACTAACACCAAAATATTAAATCATAGAAATACAAAAATTAATATATTTCATTAAATACATTAGATATTTTCAAATATCTTTACCTAGGTGTTATCCTTGACTTTATTTGGTTGTTGTCTCCATGAGACCGGGCTGACATGAATGACGTCAGAGTATTTGGAAATCGTTGCAAAAAAACTCCATCATTGCTACCCTGATTTTTCAATTATCTAACTATCTTCAATGTAATCCACCATCAACAACGTGCGGTGGTTCCACACCTCACTCATGTGTGTGCGCCCACACCTCTACCTCCTATCAGTAGATATATCTATTATGAAAGAAAGACAAATATTTTATAAATTCATATTATAATGAAATTAAATAATGGTGTAAAAATTTGTCAAGGTTGTATAAGTATACCCGCGGTAGTTTGATCAATGGGTGACGCTGGATCCACAGAAACTGAAGGAACACCCTATAAAGATGTAGTGGGTCTCAATGTATGCTCTGTAGGGATAGACTTTGGTGGATAAGTAGTCGAAGAAGATGGAATATAATATCCCAAAGAGAAGGAAGCAGAAGTAAAATAAGGTGAAAGGGATGGCTGAAAAAATACTGGATGAGGAGTTGGAATCATAAATGGATATAATACATACTGGTGAGGAGTCTTAGAGGTAAATTGTGGTGAAAACATGGGTGGCCAAAATATCTTGTGTCTCCCTAATGATACATTGGGATCAGAATGTGGGACGGATGGTATGTAAGTTAGAGGGGTAGGGTCTAATCAGGTATGCTGACCATATTGTCTAGCTCCCGTAACACCCCCCGCCTCATACGAACACCCTGAGTATTGGGACCACTCCTAGGATGCTAATCAAATAACTATTTCTAAATAGATGGATCCGGAAAAAAATTTAAAAAAATTAATCACATGACGTTATATATTATTTAAATAAATATATTTGAAATAAAATACTCACTGCATGTACTAGTGGTGGAATTCCCACCTTAGTCATGCGACGATTGTTGTCCACAATCTATTTTCGTCACCTCTCTTCAATTGGTTTAATTTAATGAATTTGAAAACAAATATGGATGTAAATAGAAAATGATAACTAATGTGTAACCTATGAAACAAAATAAATGTTGGGGAATAGGGGATTCATAGATAATTTAACAACCATTGTTTTAGGTGAGCTTGAAGAAATATATAATGAAGTAAATAAATAGTACAAGATGTAATAAGAAAATTAATTTTTATTATTATGGTTATTTATAAGTGTTATAAATCTATTAAAATCATGGAACATTGATTCTACCAGATTCATAAGTGGGAAAGCAGTTCTGAAAATTAAAGAAACATTTACTTTATTTAGCTCAGGTAGATGATGAAGGTTTCAATACATGTTTTGCAGAAGAATACAATCCATCATGTTCATTACCTAGTAAAATTATAAAGAGTGGTCTTAGAGTCATACAAATTTTATACAAATAACATTTGATACATTGAATTGTTCACCATGTTAGAAATGTCGGTTTCATAGGTCTAAATACAGTTCATTTCCAAATTAGAAAATACAACTCAAATAAAAATCTCAACTAATAAACATTTAAAATTCACATGACGGTTAAGTAGGATGAAAAATATTTGTAATAAATATTAAATCAATTTGAATAGTACCAACCATAACATCCAAAGTTGAGGTATACCAAAAGAATTGAGAACATGAATGGATGATTTTATATATTTCCCACAACAACTTTTGGATCACAGTCAAATCAGACAATTGAGATATTGGAGTCATCAAAAGAAATAAATGGATTGTTTACAATAGAATTAGGGATGGTGTCAATTCCATCATCACCATCATCAAAAATATTTCTTAGAATAACATTAATAATGACACCAAATTCTGGTCAGAGATGGCCTTTGGCATAAAAAATTGTTTTTCCATTGGTGCCAATACATATGCTTCATCGGTAGCGAGATCATCAGTCATATCAATTACTGGAAATCCAAAATCATCAATAAATGTGCCTAGCCTCTTCATCAAATCAAACCTCTTACATTTCACCAGTGTGACTCATCCATGAGAATAATAATCGATTATTATTATTTTTTTAATAGCTTTGTAATAACCTACATTTTCAAATCATAGTCTACTATCTGATGCACTAGAATAACAATCTATTGTGGTAGTAACCATAACACCATCCTGTTGTGTCATCATGTTCATTTCTTGATCTGTGAAAATAAATCCTTACCCATTTATATCAATTTATTTATAGTCATGAACCTTTGTATTAGGACCGAAATACAAATATCTTATTTCCTTAGAGACAATGTCACCAAGAAAACACAATAAATGAAATATAAATCAATATTAATCTTAATTAATTATTGTTTTAATTTTTATAAACAGTAATATTATTACCTTTAATTCAAACCAAGTAGAAAACACATTTCTATGAAATGTCTCCAACCTTCTCAAAGATGAATAACGATTCATTATATTTATCATATCTTTATGTTCCATATAAATAAAAATAGGAATAGTTTAATAGATAAATATAAGATATAAATATACAATTTACATAGAAGATGTAGTCATGGAACAAATCATAGTTGAACATAACTCTGCGATGTTCCATATCCCGCTCTTTAAGGCTTAATTTCATCAATGAGTATAACCCAGGAATTCCTCTTATTTGAGGAAGTGATGAAAAACTGGGTTCAATTTCCTCACACTATTCTTCTTCATTTTTCATCGGTCTGTTCATTCTTTTAGTATGATCAGAAAAATAAATAGTGAATAAATCTATACATTCTTAAGCCACATAACTGTTCATAATAGATCCTTCAAGATGATTCCTGTAAAGACCTAAGACATTAATGTGTACATATTTATTTCAGTTGATACATCAAAAAAAGGTCCTCCGTGAAGTATTTTAGTTGAAATATGGACAGTCAGATGCATGATACATGTGAAAAATGATGGAGGAAATATTTTCTATATCACACACAAAATTAATGGGGAATATGACAATTTTTTTTTCAAGAAATAGTTGGAAAACATCTTATCACAATGATCTTTAAACAAATGGCACAACTAAATAACAACCACCCTTTCATTATTGTAAAAAAGATGACGAATTTCTGTTGGAATCAACTCATGCAGATGGATGTGATAATCATGAGTCTTTAAATATTTTAGCTTCATATCACATCTATTGAACCATATGAATAAGTTTCTTGAATATCCATTAAGAAAATTAGTAGTATATTGTAATTCTAGAAATTTAATTTTTTTATAGGTGTCATCGCATAAGAATTACATAGAAGTTTCCATTTATTTTCATCGATATACACAGGATGCAATTTCGGTATGATGCCCCAATCAACCAAGTCACATCAAGAACATAAATCATCTTTTTTCTTTACCTTAACATTTAGAATATTCAAAATAAAAATTTCACATATATTTTTTCTAATGTGCATTACGTCTAATAAATGACGTAACAAATTGGTTGACCAATAAGGAAAATAAAAGAAAATACTTCACTTCTTCCAATTATAACATGTTTCAGTGGAAACATACTTCCTCTTTCTAGATTTTATTTGAACTTTCCTGAATGAATATATGAAAATATTCAATTCATTAATCACATCAGTTCTAGATATATGCTGAGGTGGATCGTCGGTCTCCATCGTATTGTCAAATCATCGACGATTATTTCTATATGGATGATCCATTGGAAAGAATCGTCAATGTCTCATAAAACTAAAACTACAATGATTTCTCGGTCTTCTAGATCATGTATTCTTCATGAAAATATGAAATAATAGTAATCACTTCATGCTCCTTCTAGACATCATTGCATAAGCAGGAAAATCATTGATCATACACATAAGCACACCACACATATGGAATATGCCTTTCGAACATGCATCGTATGTGCACACTCCCACATCCCAAATAAGTTTCAAATATTTTATTAATGTTTCCATGTATACATCTATATCATTGTCGGGATCAGAAGGGATAGATATGAGTATAATCATGAAAGAGAAAGGTTTTTTCATACAAAACCATGGGGGGATATTATAAATGTGTAAAAAAAATCGGTCATGTTCTATGTGACTTACGCATATTCCCAAACGGATTAAAACCATCACATGAAATACCAAACCTCCCAAAACACACATCAGATGTAAAATTAGGATATTGAGTATCAAATCTCTACCATGAAAATCTATCTTTTGGGTGAACCAACTAATCATTAGTCTTCATTATCTCGATATCATGCCATCACATTTTTATTGATATTTTATCAGACATAAAAATATTCTGGAGTCTGGGGATCAATGGAAAGAGCCACATTTTATTATGTGGCACACGGGATGATTTTACATCATCTTTTGGATTCCAACGCGATGTTCCACATTTTATACTATCATTACGTTCAACATTTTCCTCCCAGAATAAACAAAAATCTTCTGGGCAAGAATGAATCTTGTTTCTTGAAAATCCAAGTTCTTCAACTAACTTCCATGCCATATAGTGGTTTGAGGTAATATCTTCGTAATATTGAAGTAATTCCTTCAAGAAGGTAAGAATGTAATTGATGTCAGTATTAAAAATCCCATAAATATGTTTCCCATGAAACAATATGATTAAAAATTCCATATTTTTTATTTTACCGCATTGTCGATATACTGGAGTCGTGACAGTATCATTCAATTTTTTCACCATAACAAAATCATCATTTTCATTAGACGCATCATGTGTGATCATATCGAAATATTCTTGGGTAAAAATCCTTTATTTTTCATGATTCCGAGTAAATGTAAACCGCACATATAACAAATTCTATAATACAATCCTCTCATTTAAATCAACATCAATTTCAGATGTCATTTTCTCCCTGTTGTGATACCAAACCGAGTAGTTTGCATGAAAACCATATTTGGTTATGTGGTAGCTGACTTATTCATGTATTAACCAAGGCATTCCAACACACTTATTATAGGGGCAGTTTATGTGACTACTACTTGAAGCATTGTGAAATTAAAATTCTAAAAAGCTCTCCAAATTGTTTTCAAAATCACTTGAGATCTGATCGGTCATACATCCATCTTATAACCATTTTGTATCAAAATTATTGTAACTCATTTTGTCAAAATCAATTCAATAGGATTGAAGTTTCATCGAAAATATATTTATGTAAACGAGAATTTTCCACTTTATATGAAACCATAATTAACACACTACTCTATATGAGAATCGTAATATAAAAGAAAAAAATAATATATTTATAACAAAATATATTTGAAGAACTATACATGAGTGTACAAGATCACATAAACATGTAGAGGAGAATTAATCAGGAGTTGAATAAATTTTAGATCGATAAAATTTTATATTTTTGTAGATTATTTGAGTGATCACATACATTGCCCATGGGGTGGGGGTTTCCAGGGGGCTCAGGGTGTCCAGGGGGTATGAGGGCTGTCTAGTGAGGTTGGAGGTGTCCATGGGGTGGGGGGGGGGGGCTGTCTAGGAGGTTGGGGTGTCTAGGTGGGTGGGATATCAATGGGGTTGAGGGCTATTTAGGGGGTACGAGGTGTCCAGGGGGTGGGCGGGCTGTCCACGAGGGTGGCGAGGCTACCCAGAGGGTCGTGGGTATTCAGGGGTGGGGGAATTTCTAGGGGTGTCTTTCTAGGGGTAAAATGTGTCCTGGGGTTGAGTGGGGAGTCCAGGGGGTGGGAAGTGTAGAGAGCTAAAGATTAAAATACATGGACGTTAAATTAATTTTATGCAATACTTAATACATAACAAAAAAACACCAATGGTTTGTAATAGTTTAGTGTCTTTGGAATCATAGAACATAATCTTCTAATCATGGTGAAAGAACTTCAACATATCCCATAAAGATCTCCCCCTTTTGTTTTCTTACATAAAACCTTTTTTATATACTGGGGAAAAGAAAACATAAAAAGGGTGAGCTCAAATGCTCAGTAAGGGAAAACATTGATAACATAAAACGACCCTTAAACATTTGAACGTAAATTCATGAACATAAAACATCAAAATCATGAGTAATGACATAAATAATGGCAGTAAATAAGTCATAGATCATAAAGGAACATTAATAATAATAAAAAATATTGCGAATAAAACATGTAATTGTGGATAACCATTAATCACATGATACGATTTCCATTGTAGCCAAGGCATTGCTGCCAAGACCAGCATAGTGGACAAATTCTATTACTAAACTGGGTTTACTTTCCATTATTGTCGTATATTACTAAACCTGGTTTAGTTTCCATTCTAGAAATGTTTATCTCAGGATATATAAATCATTACCCAATGCATTGGATGGATATATAGGTCACACCCATCTCATATTGAAATCATTCATAAGTTTTCCACAAAACAATCATAAATCATTCATCAAAACCCAAAGATTAAAATGGGTTTCATAAACTTCATCCAATCATAATATACTCTACATAAAATAAATTGATATCATTTCATAATACGAAAAATCAAACCATGTAAATAATAGATATATTATACTAGAAACATAATTATACTAAATAATTTCATCTTAGATGGGAAGTAGTTTTGATAAAACACTTAAAATGAATTCTTGCAGAAAGTATCCTTTCTTCTTAAAAATCATTTTCTTTTAACAAAATGCCATGAAATTTTAAAATAAATGTATTTTTTTTGAAAATAATCATGAAATCAGGTAGATAAATCTTCATGAAAATAAGGAGTTATGAAACTGTAAAAATCCATTCATACAGTATATGTTAAAAAACATTCTTCTAGTACTTTCACCGGAAAAGTAAAAAGTACCTTGTATGGTAAACAAAATAAATATTCCTTTCATACCATGTACTAAAAGTCAAAAATTGGAAAAAGGGCTTTAAAAGTACAAGAAAACATATTTATAAAACATGTACATGGATGATAAATTCAACCCCAGAAAATACTTATAAATCAACAATCTCAGATAGAAATAAGATTGGAAAAGTTACCCTTACCTTAGGTCTGATATGCTTTGTACATATCTGAACCTCTTGTATAATGATTTAAATAATGTCATTGACTTATTCCTAAATCATATTCATTGTTATGATATCATATATGGTCATATTCTAATCTTCTTATTATAAATATTTCATTGCTACTTGTTATCTGGGTGTTTATTACTTTATGTTCCTATGCGTGTTTTGTAGACTAAATTATTATTCCAATTTTTAGATTATAGATAAATCATTTACATAATGTTATCAGTGTAATATATATCATATTCATTCAATTCATTTAAATAATCATTATTCAATGAAGATCATGTAGAACAAGTCACATCACATCATGGAGACGGTAGATCATATATACGCATGAGCGATGATATAATTCCTATGATTGTGGAATTGTATTGAAGTGTATGGTGTATAATATTTCAGAATACATATCAAATTAAAATAATAATATATAGTCATTTCTTCCATATTTATCCCCATCCAAGTATGTTAGTGATGAAATAAAAGACTACACCACGGCGTGGAGATGGTAAGCCGTACGTACGCACGATGGTGATTTCATTTTTTAATAAGATGGATAAAAGATATAATATGGTTGTTTCATATTCATAGTAACATATCAGTATACAATTGACATTTGAGTTATTACTTAATAATTAAACAACTCATTTAGAGGAAGTAAGAGAAGAAAAAATTATGAACGAATCGGTAAACGATATTACCTCTTCTTCGATGCGCCTCCTCTTAACCTCTTCTTAGGGCACAAAATTTGGTCCTTTAATAAGACTAGGACCTCTAGTAGGTTTCTAGGGAAGTATAGTAGTTAAATGGGCTGGGTTTTGATGAATATGAAAGCTGAAAAATGGTGTGAAGTGGACAGGGAGGAGGACCCCTTTTATAAGGGAGGAAAGGGAAACCATTGGAAACCTAAAAAGTATTAATTTATTATAAATTCAAAACCCACTTCAAATCGACCAAACAATGACTCATTTCGAATAAGAGATGATATAGGGTTGTATTATTATCGACCAATAAAATTTAGACATGTTTTATTTTTATTTAAAACCTTATCATTTTGATTTATCCTTAATTAATCTATTTAATTTTATTTTTGATAATAATATTATAAATTTAAAATGTGAATAAATATATTCTTATATGGGGTTAATTTTTTATAATTGGATACTTAATAACCTTTTTGACCATATAATTCTCATTTTTTATTTTTAAATATTTTTGTGATTTTTAAATAATTTAATAAAACATTATTTTTATAAAATACTAATAGGGTAAATTTTGACACTATTCATTTATTTGAATTTTAATAAAATTCACACAGAAAATATATTCAAAAAAATATATTTAATAGGTTTCTAAAATGTCATATTCATCTATAAAATTCATAGAGGATATTAATTAGTTTATATAATATTTATTTTAATATTTTAAAAACAAAGTATTTGATATTTCTCTTAATAAAATAATCATTATTACATTATGGTATAATTATTTAATATACTTATTTTTCCAAAAAAAATTAAAAATAAAATAATTTGATTAATATAAATTTAATAGAATTCATATTAATACATTTAGTAGAATTTATCTTCTAAAAAACCAATCTTTTAAAATGTTATGTTTATTAAATTATGAAGGTGACAACATTGACATCATTTAAAAGAAAATAATATAAGTGTCATAATCTCTTTTATAAGGCTCCAAATGGTCAAAAAATCAACATTTGGATGATTATGGTTTATAGGTACACGAAAAATTATTTTTGGTCAGGTTTTTTTGGCCTTTTATTTGTATTATTTGTTTAATAAAAACTATATTATTGATTTTTCACTAAATAAATAATTTCTGCATCATTAATGTATAAGCTATTTAGGTAATTATATAATTCTTCAAAATTAAAAATAAATTAACATGACAAAGAAAAACATTTTATATTTCAAATTACAAATTATAACCGAATTTATATTCTATATAACCTTATATTAAAAACAATTTAATTATTAAAGTTTGAGTGAGACATATTTCACTTTCATTTAAATAAAATAAATTAATGGTCTTAATCACATACATGTGGGTTATAATAGATACCATTTAGACACAAGTATATTTTAGGATGAAATATAATCATCCAATTATATCAAGACATGTTTTAGGGTAATTTTATAATATTATTTTTGCCCTTAATTACCTAATTTACCTTTAACATTGGTGAATAAAATTTAACGTAGTTACTATTCATAATGACCAAAAAAATAAGTTGCCTATTAACATAATTTGGACCTACTGATTCCAAATAAGGAAACAATTTTTCCAAATTCATAACAAAGAATTTACAGTAATTAATTTAATATTAACCCCGTCGTAGAAAAAACTTGTTTTTATTTAAAACATTGTGAATGATCGAAATGTGTTTTCCTTTAAATTCAATGTAAAATTCATGATAATGACACAAATTATTTTAAAGGGTAAAAATATATTCAATTTATACTTTAAAACAATAAAATTTTATAATTTATCCATATAAATTATCTTGATGAAAAAAGTTGTTTTTAATTAAAATTTAGCGTATTTTAACTATTCATCAAAATATGAACGTTATTAGAAAAATATCAAAACATTATCCAATGTAAATCATTATATCATGACTCATAAGAAGAAGTTTATTTTTTAAAATTTGACTTATAAACTTGTAAAAAATTAGATTTAATATGGGTGCGCCATCAAAAGGCAGCAAAACTACATTTTTTTAAAAATACTTATTTTACCTAAAAAATTTATTGTTTTCTCATACCATGATCTAAAAAATGGGTAAGAAGAATGATGATGTTATAAAATTAAAAATTTGGTTAATAATATTAATAACGGCTACTTCATAATAATATTATAACAATATATTGTTGTTTAGTGAAACTCGGTATTGCGTAAAACACACGTTATTGGGGAAGGTCGCTCTTGTGTGAAACACATGCCAAGAATAGTGTTTCTGTATAATAAAAGCAAATACGGTGTTGAATATATCACAAGTTAAATTTGGTGTAGCTTAAAAAACAATACATCAATGAAATTAAAAAGAATATTTCTCATAAAATCTCAGGGTGTTACATTCTTCCCCCCTTATAATGAATTTCTCCCTCGAAATCAGTCGGGGTTATAAATGGTTTACTACTTGAATGTTTCTTTCATAGAAACCCTAATCATAAAAAGGAATAAAAAAACATAATTTTAAAAAGGAATTTTAGAAACATAAGGGTCACCTAATGTAACACATCACTAGGTTTCCACATAGAAGAATATAAGTGAAAATATGGATATGGAAGAGAAATCTATCAATCATGTTCTGATAGAGAGAGGTAGAGAACATGCCTACAAAAAATCGAATAATCACAAAGCCATAAATTTGTTATTATATAAGGTACCATGTGATTCATCGGATATGAGGGTACTAGGACATTTTTTGGGTTTTCAAGATCATTTCCCTAATGTTGATGATTTTTTTCATAAGGTGAAATGCATACTTGATTTCAGTGTAATATCATTATTGGTCATTCCATGAACAATTTCCACTTCATACTTTTTTAAATAAATGAAGATGAATTTTTCATTCTTGAAGAGTTAGTAGATCATGCGATAGAATGATAGGTAATTCCATCAATCTCAAAAAGATAGAAAATGTAATTAAATATACATAAGTCCATCTATGGTCAGATTAACCATATATGATTTCAAAAATGGACTTATACTTCAAATATCATACCACCTAACAAAATAAAAATAATTTCTACTAACCACAGACTTCTTGTAGTCAAGTGGTAGGAGATAAAGGCCTGTCACACTTCAGTTGTGGGTTCCATTCCCGCATCCTTGTCTGACATGATGGGTTGTCGCCTGTCCTCTGGGTATTACTTTTTCTCAAACTATACAATATAACATTCTAGAAATAATATCGAAAAAAAGTTCTAGCCTTAAATAATACTATCTGATGTCTAACTTAATCCATTCCAACCATAAGGCTTATCCAAAATACTTCTATCCAAACTCACAGTATAAGGAAATTGATTACTTGAAAGGTCATATAACAAGAATGTGAATACTATCATTTATCCCCCATATATCTTATGATATATCTTGTTGGTCATATTCCAAAGATGTGAAGACCTTAATAATGTATTCTCTTAAAACATGAAATACCATGAATGCTTCCAAAAGTTAACTCTTTCCTCATACCAAAATTCCAAATATTCTATACACTAAAACCATGATAACACGTTTTCCTTAAACCAGTAATGAGATCATTAATAATATCAAACATATTAATTTCTCCTTACCCCATCATCATACACTTATCATCTGCTTTCCAAAAATGTTTCAATCACTTTTCATTTTTACCGGTACCATAAAATTATTGAAAACCGCAATGGACCATAGAAATTCCCATATTCCATAATACAATAAAAGTACCTCTACAAAATTATTCTTGAATACCAATACAAAAATGCTTCGATCCATCCTATTTAATGCTCGTGTTATCCACATATAAGACATTGAACTCCATAACAGTCCATCACAGTAGAACCCTTTTCCCCACATGGATAACATCTTCCACTCCATTTGAGGTATTCCTCAAGGTTCTTCTTTCCTTCTTCTTGATTTGTAGAATGATTCATCTCCATTCCTCTATGTTACTCTCCATGAGAACATGCATAATAGTCCATCATCCTCTTATTTGTTGGCTTAAGAATACCACTAAAGTTAACCTTGTTAATCATATATCATGATGACTGATTCAGCATAATCGCAATATCTTTCTCTCTAGGCATTACACAATTTCGGTGATCATAGTCACTAATTTGTCTCTCAGATTCAATGTTAACCCAATTCCTTCTGGTTCAATCCATTAACTAAAACGAGAAACCATTGTGTATGAAACTGTTAAAATAAAAAGGAACCATATAATCATAAAAATACACTTATAAGAAGTATAACATACGACACCTTCTTTAGTATAGGATAACCTATGTTCACCCTAGGTTATTCATGATCGTTAACATAATTCTAGAGATTGTATCCTACACTTATACTTAACCTTAGGGATATCCCTAGACATACATTAGAAACATCTCTAGAGATCTCACTAATGTTTTTGCATCGTAGATTCCAATGGTTGACTAATCCTTTCCTCGGATACCAACTATAGAGACCCAAAATCTTGACATAAATGGATGTTACATTACATTTTCAGAATATTTAATACATAACAAAAATAGACACCCAAGGACCTTAATAGTTTTGTGTCTTTGGAAACATGGAACATAATCTTCAAATTATAGTGATAGATCTTCAACATCTCCCATAAAGATCGTCACCTTTTGTTTTTTTACCTAAAACCTATCTTTATATCATGGGGAAAAGAAAAAATTAAAACGGTGATCTCAAATTCTCATTAAGGGAATACATTAAGAACAAAAAACAACCAATATACATTTGAACGTAAAAACATTAAAATTAAACATCAAAATCATGAGTAATGACATATATCTTGGCAGTACCTAAGGAAATGATAATAAAGGAACCTTATTCATGATAAAATTTCATGGGAATAAAATATGTAATTTTGGAAAACCATTAATCACATGATATGATTTCCGTAGTATCCATGGCATTGCTTCCAAGACCATCATAGTGGACAAAGTCCATTACTGAACCGGGTGTACTTGCCATTCCATCCCTGTATTACTAAACTAAATTTTCATTCTATTCCACTCATGTTTATCTCATAAGTTATAAATAATAACCCAATGCATTGGAGGGATATATAGGTCCCACCCATCTCATATTGAAATCATTCATATCTGTGCCACAAAAAAATCATAAGTCATTCATCATAACCCAAAGAATAAAATGGGTTTCATAAACATTATCCCATCATAACAAAATCCATAATAAAATTGATATAATTTCATCACAAGAAATATCAAACCATTTAAATAATAGATAAATTATACTTGAAACACAATCATACTAAATAATGTCATCTTAGATGGGAAATAGTTTTGATAAAACACTTGAAATGAATTCATGAGGAAAATATCCTTTCTTCTTCAAAATCATTTTCTTTTCACAAAATTACATGTAATTTTAAAAGAAATATATTTTTTTGAAAATATTCATGAAATCATGTAGAGGGAGCTTCATGAAAATAAGGTGTTATGAAACCATAAAAATCCGTTCATGCAGTATATCTTAAAAAACATTCTTCTTGTACTTTTTCCGAAAAAGTCAAAAAGTACCTCGTATGGTAAACAAAAGAACAATTCTTTTCATACCATGTTGTAAAAGTCAAAAATTTTAAAAAATAACTTTAAAAATACATTATTTTTTTTTGAAAACATGGACATGGATGATAAATACAACCCTAGTAAATACATTCGAATAAACAATCTCGGATAGAAACTAAATTGGAAAAGTTTCCCCTTACCTTATGTCCGATATGATTTGTACGTATCTGAAACTACTCTGTAATGATTTAAATAATGTCATAGACTTATTCCATAATCATTTTCATTGATATGATATCATATTTGGTCATATTATTATCTTTTTATTAGTAATATTTCCTGGCTACATGTTATTCGGGTGTTCATTGCTTTATGTTCTCATGAATGTTTTATAGAATAAATTCTTTTTAATTTTTTTTAGGTTATAGATACATCATTTAAATAATTTTATTTGTGTAATAAATATCAAATTTATTCATTAATTTTATTTATATAAAAATTAATCAATTAAGATCATGTAGAACAAGTCACATCACATCGTGGAGACGGTAGGCCGTACGTACGAAGGAGCGATGATATCATTCCCATGATTGTGGAATTGTATTGAAGTGTATGTTTTATACTATTTCATAATCAATATAACTTTAGAAAAATAATATATAGTAATTTCATTCATCCTTATACCCATCCAAGTAAGTTAGTGATGAAATAAAATATTACACCATGGTGTGGAGACGGTAAGATGTACGTACGCACGTGTCATGATTTCATTTTTTTCATAGGATTGATAGAATATAGAATATGGTTGTTTAATATTAATAATAATATATCAGTATACAAGTGATACAAGAGTTATTACATAACAATGAAACAAATCATATAGAGGATGTAGGAGAAGAAATAAGTTTGAAAGAATCGGTAATGGATATTACCTCTTCTTCGACAAGCCTCCTCGTAACCTCACCTTTAGAGAACAAAAGATGGTATTTGAAGAAAACTAAGACCTATAATAGGTTTATATGGAAGTGGATAAGTGAAATTTTCAGGGATTGAACGAATATGAATGCTAAAAAATGGTGTGAAGTGGAGAGGGAGGGGGTACCCTTTTATAAGGGAGGAGAGGGGCACCTTTGGAAACCTAAAAAATATTAATTTATAATAAATTAAAAACCCACATAAAAACCTCATAAAAACGACTAAATTAGAATATAAGATGATATAGGGTGTTAATATCATAAAAAAATAAAATTTAACTTGTTTTATGTTTACTTTAAACCTTATTATTTTTACTTATCCTTATTTAGTCTATTTAATTTTATTTTTTGTAATAATATTATAAATTTTAAATTGTAATAAATACATACATATATGTGGACGATTTTCCATAATTGGATACTTTATAACCTTTTAGACCATATAATTTCTAATTTGTAATTTTTAAATATTTATGTGATTTTTAAATAATTTAAAAATATGTTATTTTTACAAATTACTAACAGTGTAAATTTTGATAGTATTCATTTATTTGAATTTAAATAAAATACACAGAGAGAATATATTTGAAACAAAATATTTAATATGTTCCTGACTTGTCATAATCATCTAAAAAATTCGTGGATCATATTAATTAATTCATAAAATATTTATTTTAATATTTTTGAATCAATTTAGTTGATATTTCTTTTAATAAAATAATTACTACAACATTTTGATATAATTATTTAATATATTTATTTTTTGCATAAAAATTAAAAATAAAATACCTTGATGAATATAAATTTAATATATTTTATAATAATTCTTTTAGTAGAATTTATCTTCTAAATCACCCATCTTTCAGAATGTTATGTTTATTAAATTATGAAGGTGATAACTTTGACATCATTTAAAATAAAATAATATAAGTGCCATAATCTCTTTTATAAGGCTCCAAATAGTCAAAAATTCTACATTTGGATGATTATGGTTTATATGTACATGACCAATATGTTTTGGGCAGGTTTTTGAGCCTTTTATGGGTATTATTAGTTTAATAAAAACTATATTATTGATTTTTCACTAAATAAATAATTTCTACATCATTAATGTATAAGATATTACAGTAATTATATATTTTTTAAAAATTAAAAATGAATTTCCATGATAAAAAAACATTTAATAATTCAAATGAGTATTTATAACTGAATTTATATTCTGTAGAACCTTATATTAAAAATAATTTATTTATTAATATTTGAGTGAGTCATATTTCACTTTCATTTAAATAAAATAAATTAAAGGTCTTAATGACATACAAGTGAGTCATAATAGATACCATTTAGACCCAAGTATATTTTTCAAAGAAATATAATCATCCAATTATATTAACAGAAGTGTTAGTGTAATTTTAAAGTATTATGTTTAACCTTAATTACCTAATTTACCTTTAAGTGTGGTAAATAAAATTTACAGTAGTTC
Source organism: Viscum album (assembly GCA_963277665.1). NCBI lineage: Eukaryota > Viridiplantae > Streptophyta > Magnoliopsida > Santalales > Viscaceae > Viscum > Viscum album. The sequence goes on from OY728132.1 coordinate 2,068,821,178, forward strand.
CAATTCATAATGCCCAAAAATAAAAATTAGACTGTTAACAGAATCTGGACATACTGATTCCAAATATGATTCCATTTTTTCAAATTAAAATTACAGAAGTTGCAGCAATTAATTTAAAATTAATCATATTGTCGAAAAAATGGGTTTTTATTTAAAATATTGCAAAAGATTGAAATGTTTTTTTACCTAAAAATTCAATGTAAAATTATTGATAATGAAATAAATTACATTAAAAGTTAAAAATATATTCTATTTATACTTTAAAACCATAAAATATTATAATTTGACTATTCTAACTATCTTGGTGAAAAAAGTGGTTTTTAATAAAATTTAGCGTATTTTTACTATTCATCAAAATATGAACATTATCATAAAAGTATCAAAACATTATCCAATGTAAATTTTTATATCCTTATTCACATGAAGAATTTTATTTTATAAACTTGAAATTATAAACTTGTTAAATATTTTATTTAAAATGGGTGTGCCATCGAAAGGCGGCAAAACTACATTTTTTGAAAGATACTTGTTTAACTTGAAAAATATATTTTTTTCTCATTCCATAATCTATAGAATGTGTAAGATGAATGATAATGTTATAAAATTAAAAATGTGGGTTATACTATCCATAACGGCTAGTTCATAATAATATTATAACAATATATCATTGTTTAATGAAACTCGTTGTTCCGTACAACTCAAGCTATTGAGGAAGGTCATTCTTGCATGCAACACAAGCCAAGAATAATTTTTGTGTATAATAAAAGATTATAATTTTTTGCGTATACCACAAGTAAATTTCGTAATATATTACAACACAAGACATCAATGAAATTAAAATGAAAATTTCTCATCAAATATCGGGTTGTTACAAGAAGGGTTTTCCAGGGGGTACAGGGTGTCTGAGGGGGTTGGTGGGCTGTCAATAGGGGTTGGCAGGGCTGTCCAGGGGGGTACGGGGTGTCCTGTGCTTGGGAGGGTTGTCCACGGGGGGTGGTCGGGCTGTCCACAGGGGTAGCAGGGCTGTCTTGTGGGGTCGGGGATGTCACGTGGGGGGGGGGGGGCTTTCTAGGGTGTGGGGAATCATTTGGGGGGGATGGGGGTGTCCGGGGGGTGGTGGGACTGTACAGGGGGTATGGTGTGTCTAGGGGGTGGGCGGGCTGTGCACGCGGGTGGAAGGGCTGTCAAGGGGGTATGGGGTGTCCAGGGGAACGAGCAAGCTGTCCATGGTGGTGATGAGGCTATATAGGGGGTATGAGGTGTCTAGGGGGTAGGGGGCTGTCCACAGAGGTAGGTGGGCTATCCAGGGGGTAGGGTGTGTCCATGGGGGTAGGAGGCCTATCCACGATGGTGGTGGGGCTATCCAGAAGGGTAGGGGTGTCCAAGTGGGTGGGCGAGCAGTCCACGAGGGTGGGGAATGGAGGTGGGGGTGGTGGTGGGGGTTGTTGAGGGGATACAGTTTGTCCAGGGGTGTGGGCGGGCTGTTCACGGTGGTGGCATGGATATCTAGGGGTGTATGGGGTGTCCAGGGGGTGGGAAAGCGGCCCCCGGGGGTGGCGGGGTAGTCCAGGGGGTAGGGGGTGTCCATGGGGATGGATGGGCTGTCCACAGGGGGGTGTCTAGGGGTGTGGTGTGGCCAGGGGGTGGGAGGGATGTCCACGGGGGTAGCGGGGCTGTCCAGGGGGTACGAGGTGTCCAAGGGGGTGGGAGAACTATACATAGGGGTGGTTGGGCTGTTTTGGGGGGGGGGGGGGTGCGAGGTGTCCAGGGTGCGGGTGGGCTGTCCACGGGGGTGGCAGGGCTATCCAGGGGGTACTGTGTGTTCACTGGGGGTGGGCGGACTATCCACAGGGGTGGTGAGGATATCTTGCGGGGGGGGGGGGGGGGGTACGGGGTGTCCAAGGGGTTGGTAGATATATCCATGAGGGTGGAAGGGGGGGGGGGGCTGTACAAGGGTTATAAGGTGTCCAGGTGGGTGGGCGCGCTATCCAAGGGGGTGGAGAGGCTATTTAGGGGGGGTATGTGGTGTCCAGGCGGATGAAAAAGCTTACCAGAGGGGTGGCATGGCTGTCCATGGGGTGGAGGGTGTCTAGTTGGGTGGGGGGGGGGGATCCATAGTGGGGGGTTTCTTGGGGGTAGGGGTGTCCATGGGGTGGGCAAGTAGTCCACATCGGTGGAAGGGCTTCCCAGAAGTGTAGGGGGGTGTCCAGGGGGGGTGGGTGGGTTCCCCATGGTTGTGGGGGGGGGGGAAGGGATTGCCCAGGGTGTAGGGGGTCTCCAGGGGTGTGCGTGGGCAGTCCTCGTGGTTCACAAGGTTGTCTTGGGGGTAGGGTGTGTCCTGGTGGTGGGAGAGTTGTCTTCCGGGGTCACCAGGATGTCCTTAGGGGTAGCGGGTTCTCAGGGGGTGGGCGGGCTGTCCACGGGGGTGGAGGGGATGACCACGGGGGTAGGGGTGTTCAGGGGGTGGGCGACCTGTCCACGAGGGAAGGGAGCTTTCCAGGGGGTAGGGGGTGTCCAGGGGGTGGACGGGTTGTCCACGTGGGTGGTGTGGCTGTCCAGGGGAGTAGGGGGTGTCCCAGGGGGTGGGCAGAGTGTCCAGGGGGTGGGGTGTCTAGGGGGTGGTTGAGTTGTCCATAGATAATTTAACTATACATTTTTATGTGGGATTGAACAAATATATAATGAAGTCAATAAATCATACACTATGTAATAAAAAATTTGATTTTTAGTAGGATTGTTATTTTCTAAGTGTCACCAGTCAATTAGAACCACGATACATTGATTCTATGACTTTATTTCACTCGAAAACTAAGAGAGAGAGAGAGAGCATTCTGAATGAAGCCTCTAAAAAATTCATCATGGTATGTATGGGCATCAAGAGTGAGATACCACTCACATTTCAAAGATCCCATGATAGTTAGAGTTTCATTTTGGCATGTGACTATGGTTTTTAGTTTTTTATTATGGAAATTGGTGAATGAGGTTAATGTGTGAAAAGTGAATTAATAAGGTGTTGTTAATATACGGGCATCAAGAGTGATGAAGGACTTATTTGATCATTGAGTTTGATGTGGTATTTTAAGGGAATCGTGTATGGTATTATTGTGAAATGAGAATATGATGGGATGTGGGAAATGATGGTGTGTGATGCTTGTAATATGGGTTTTATGGGATGGTGGTTTTTGTGGGACCACCAAGATATTGATACCATCGGTCAGGAAGTGATGAGGTAGGTATTTCATATGGGGGGGGGGAGTTCCCACAGAAGGGATTGATTAATTATATTGAGTAGTTGGGGTATTTATGGCCTGTGGGAATAATACATCTACATTCAATGTCATATCAAATTTGGGAACAATGAAGATCTGGCAGTTGATATAGAGGAGAGTTTTGGTATGTTTACAGCGAAAATAGGAAAATGGAGAGCTATTATATGTTTTGGATATGAAAAATAACATGCATTTTTCATCAATTAAAATGACTTTTGGGTTGGGAGTGTACATCCCAAAATCTCACTACACTCCCACACCTCCCACTACAAATCCCCCTGAAGTCCCCCACCCCCATCTCCCCCTATAGCACCATGCCCCACACTACACACCCCTCACCCTTTGCATCCCCCACCTTGCACAAACACCCCTACAACCCCCTCCCCCACTACAGTGCCCCCATGCCCACTACAACCCCCTCCCACTACACAACCCCCAAAAATCCCCTCTTACTACACAACCCCACCCTCTCATTGCACAACCCCCTCCCACTACGCAACCCCCACCAATTCCTTGGAAAAATAAATTACTAAATGGAGACCCATAGTAGGTCTCCCTACCATTTTGAGAACTCACTACCATGTTGGATCAATATAATAGGATATCAATAAAATATAATTATACGACATGAACAATGTTTCTAATAAAAAGGGTCGCAATAAAAAACCTAAATGGAACTCTATGCAGTGGAATGATGTGAAATGGAAGTCTATGTAATGGAATAACATTCCATAGATAAAAAATTTCTGAACTGGAGGAATCATCATTTGAATAAATATTCTACTATAGGAATCATGTGTTATGTTAGGGGAAATAGGATACACCGTGTTATCATATATTAGAGGTGGAAGAAAAAAAACTTACATGAATCAAGGATTGATCACAGGTTGTGAATAAGGGAACACAAATAATATGGGAGCTATCATTTAGGGATAATCAAACCAAAAAACAAAAAACAACCTCATCTTTAATGAAATACCAATGAAAAATAAAATAAATCGAGTTAGAACCTAAAACTGAGTTTTAAAATTCCGATTTGATGTGGAAGAACCAAAAATAAGTTTCTGGGAAGAAGGGTTTACACGCTTCTAGAACAGTGGAGATCTTAGTTTAGGGTGCAATGTGGGATGATTATGATCGGAATCCGGTGCTGCATTTGTTTATTTTTATCCCAATGGTTTATAAAAATCATTGGGAAATATTATAAAAGATACCACTATCCCAACAGTTTCAAAAAACCATTGTCAAAACAAGGCTTATCCCAATAGTTCTTCAAACTGTTGGGAAAATACAGTCTAAAACATCATATACCTACGGTTTTCGATATACTGTTGTTATATTAATCCTGTCCCAACAATTTCTTTAATCTGTTGGGATAGAGGCGTTGGTATATGATTAATTTACAATAGTAAAAATGGATGTAGTAATAATATATAAGTACATAATTATGATAAATATGCTTATTTAATTAGTTTAAGATTCATATTTAGTATTTTGATGTGTTTTAGGGAGAAATTTAATTTAACATGCTTAGTAGGAACACATAGCTCTATCTTTATTTTGATTACACATTAATCCTTGATAAAGTGGTTTTTTTGGTCAGACTATGGAATCTATAAAATTTACAGTGATGTTGGGATTTTTTGATGTATTATTCAAGCTAGGTGCATCATGTAGTGTGACGAATATAGGAGTGGGTGTTCCCATTCATAAGTGAGGTGGGAGGTAAATTTATAAATTCCTAAAACGTTATTATGTAATATATCTCTTACTCAAGTAATGTGGCTCCAAATTTCCATTTAACAAAACTTTTTAATTATCATATATAAATTCAACCATCCAATTATATTTATTAACATGTTTTTTGTTATATTTATGTCTCATCCCTTTATTTTAATACTTTTATCTCATTTTACCCATTACCGATGTGACAAAAATTTACCATTGATATTATTTATTATGAGATAAATTAAGTTGAAATTATTACCTATTATAAATTATTATTACTGATAATATTAATTCAATATTAATGGATTAATTTTTTATATGTTTTAAAATTACATTTATTATATGATAGTAAAACGTGACTGAAATTAATTTTTTTTAAAAATGATTGTTCTAAGATTGAAAATTATTTTATAGAAACATCATGTATATATTTTATTCCAAAAAAAATTAATAGGATTATTTTAAATTACTGGTGACCTATTTTATATTAAATCCATACAATAACTTAAATCATCCTATTAAATACATGATTTACAGAGAAGAACTAACAAATGTTTTTTATTTGAACAAAAAAATTACATAGATTTCAAAAATATCGTGTAGATATTTCTATGTTCAAAATTATAATTTTATAAGAATTTATATTTTAATTATTTATATAAATATTTATATATATTTTAATAAAAATAATTGAAAATTTTCTTATTAATCTTATATAATTATAAATTCCTAAAATTTAAAATTTTCTATTAATTTTTTTTTTCACAATTCACATAAATATCAAATATTTTTGAAGAATCTCAAAAATTTACACTAATATAAATATGAACTGATAAATTTTGAAATTAAATTCATTACATAAAATTTAATTTATACAATTTTTGAATTTAGGTTTCAATCACATTCTTCAATAGATATATGTGAATGATACTATTCTTTCTTTATAATGAAAATATTACCTATTATAATTAATGATAAGATGTTAAAAATGGGTTGTTCTCAAGGACTCAAGCAGCAACATAAAGGTCAATGGCTATATTTTTAAGAACATTGATCTGTATAACACAACCATTAGAAAAAATAATATGTTCACTAATATAATGATGAGAAGTTACCTTGGGTCCTTTACACATAGAACATTTGATAATTGTGTTGTGGAATTTGGAGTAATCATTACATTGTCTGGATTTCTTCTTCTTGTGAAATATTTTTCTCTATATTTATAGATATCACCTCTTTCATTTAGATTTATCTAAAATATAATTCACCATGTTTACCTTTTAATAGATACTATATTTACTTCAGAAATTCATTTCAGCCATTGATCTATCCTTGGGTTCTTCCATTCCCATTTCAATATTATACCTCATTTGTTCTACCTCTTGAATCATTCTATTACAGTTTCATTACGAAATTTAAATCAAATAGATTAAACTATAATTTATCTATTCTTGAATATGTCTCATTCACATGTTACATTATTAGAATAAAGTTCATAATAGATTCAATTCCATAGATGTGCAAAAATGTCATATTCAACTCTTTATTCTTCATGTACAAATAGATCTCGTTATAATTAAAAAAAATCCCATTATAATATATTCTCAATGCACACCATATAAATTATTTTTATGAAATATAATTATTTTAAAATCATCTTACACTAACTGAGATACACCTATAACTTAGTCTCTCTCTCTCTATCTATATATCCGTTAAATATTTTTTAAATGTTTTATAAAATTTTATTATGTAATATCATTTTTTCCTATTAAATTATTTTTATTAATTTTATCATTTACATTCAATACACTAATCTCTCATTATTTATTTTTACCTCAAACATTATGAAAATTCTTGGATGTGTCCCCATGAGACTTTTCTAAATTTCCTTTCCCCCTCATAAGGATTTTTATTATTTATATACCACATTTTTATATTATTTATGTATAAAAACATGAAAATGTTTATTTGAAAATTAATTTTTAGGTAAATATATATTATTTACAATCCTATATCATTTATAGATTTTTATATGGAACCTCATGTAATTTTTATATAATATATTTTATTAGTTATGGCCCAATCATTCAATAATTTATGATTAATATATGAAAAGTAATTTTATTTAGTTATAGAATGTAGATATGTGTGAGTAAAAACCCAAAAAATATGTTATGTAATGAATGAATAAAATTATAGAGTTCACAATGAACTGGTTAACAATTATATGTCATGAGGAGCTATATAAAAATGTTAGTGTTGAGATCAATCTAGTATTCCATGATTTATTAGAAAAAATCCAAGAGTTATACTCATTATGTGAATTTTTTATATGTTAAATATTTCAATATATGGATACATTTTCTTCATATTTTTATAATATAATGATTTATTGATTACATAATTCATAAAACATATATATTACCATTATAAACCTTTCATATCACCCATTACATTATTTTTTCTATTACAGAAAATTTTTTATGTTTTGAGAGGTTTATAATGGATTCAAAGGATAATTATCATGAAGGATTGAATAATTTTTTTATTTAATCATATTGATGATATATGTGGTATCCATATAGTCTAAAAATACAGTTGATATTTAAATTATAGTGTGTGATTAATAATTAAGTTATTTTGTATAATTATAAGAACCCGAAGTAAAAAATATATACGTAATTTAAAGATTATAATAATTTTTAATAGACAAAGGATTAACTATATTATAGGGATTACGTTAGATATTAAAAAAATAACTAAAACATCTATTTTGAATATTATTTTACATAATTATTGATAAAAATGATTAATACATTTAATTAATATTTTTTTAATCGTATTTTATTGAATGATATAATTTATATCACTAATTTTTTCAGTTTTAGTAATTTCTATGAAAAGGGTATAACATAGTGAAAACCCAATATGAGGGAAATTTATTGATTATCTCAATGTTATTATAAACATGATAGCATTTTAATTCCAAAAACCATATGAAATGACAAAATTTTCTATGTAATTAATGCATAATGTTGAATCATTTATATAAATATTGACAATATCATATAGTGGAGCATCAAATTCATTAAATACTAAGTAATGTATCAAAAGAATATAAATTATATTTTCTGTGATTTTTTGTTATAAACATTAAATGATTTTTTTTATTTATAATTATTTTACAATTTATTTTCTCCTTACTTTTAGCTCCCCCTTTAGTTTGAAAAACATGATGTTTTGTTATGTAATTGTCAAAACTGAGAGGATGGTAGGCCAAATCATCTAACAAAATATTTCATTTTATATTCTGATATTACAAAAGATTTACGTATATTTATGAAATAATTATTAGTAAAAATAATAATTTATTATAACATTGGTTGATTTAGTGGGTTGAAGATGTCGGACTAAGGGGACAGATTGACTTGGATATATTGTATGAAACGTTGAAAAAATATATAAATCCACCAATGTTAAATGAATATGGAATATAATTATTAGAAAATTTATGGTGGTTATTGTATATTTTAATGTTATATTGGAGGGTCATATTATATTTAAAGCCACTTAATAATTCATGAGTGAGATGGGAAATATAATGTTGTTTGGATTGAACTAATAGAATTATTCCTATGTGTCCTCATTATTAGAAACAAAAAACTATGTAATTTTTGGTATTAGTTAAAAACATCTCATAAGGAATAAAACCAATCCTTAATGAACGCAGATAGATCATTTATATTGATAAATATATAATAACATACAATTTAATACCCTTATAGTTGGGTGTCAAACATAACCTGAAAATGTATCATATAGTTTAATTCTATATAATAGGGTATATTATCACAACATAAAAAAATAATTATAGTGATGTTTTTTAAATTATGAGGTAGTTTATACTTATGTTATTGATTCTTAATGATTTCTAAAGCTACTATATTTTACTTAGTTAATTATTAATTATATTTTCTCAAGTGGAAGAAGTACATATTTGTAATTGGTGGATATTTTGAGACCCCCACTAGGATGAATGATGAAATTTAAAATATGGTATTATTCATAAATTTATTGGTTGGTACAATCATTAAAAAATATTTATTGGTGGTCATTTAAATTATATACATATTTTTCATAAATTATCACCATCTATCGATGTGATATCCTTATCTTTATGATAACTCAAGATGAGGAGATTAATGTTGGGAGGGAGAAGTTTTTTGTGCCAGAGTATGATCACTTTAAGCTTCTAAATGTTTACCTATAATGGGAATTGAATGACTACCGTGGGGACTGGTGCAATGATCAATTTTTGTAGGTGAAGGGCTTTCCGAAGGCCTGGTAGGTTAGGTCCAAGCTGGTAGACATTCTCAAGATGATAAAGATGGAATTGACATCTTGTGGTACCTACTGGGACATCAAGAGGAAAGCTATTTGTTCTTCATATTTACCTAACTGAGAGTGGTTGATGGGTGTTAGGAAATACATTATTTTCATGAATATATTGTTGTTGAATTTTCACATGATATGGGTGATATATTTGATGTGTTACACACAATACTATGTGGTGTACCATAAGTTGTTTCTAACTACCAGAGAATATATATTTAGTGTGCTGGCTGTATAGCCATAGTGGCCGCCTGAGTAGGAAATGATGTTTTTATCTATAAAGGATCTAGATGTGTTAATGTAAGAGCATAATAAGCGTTAGTGGGAGAATAAGTCATCCATGAAATAGGAGATGGAGTGCTTGAGAAGGGAGATGGTGGATGCTGGGAGAGAAGGTAGGAGGAAGGAGAAGGAGAGGATGGATAAGCATTAAGAGCTGGTTTCTATGCCTGGAATGATGTTTGGTTATTCAAATTACCTGAGACCCAAGAAATCGGGTTTATATATTATAATCGTCGATGGTGGAAGTGAAACATCTGAATGTGATAGATTTTGTGGTGGTGGATTCTGTTTTATTGTTCAAATTTAAAATTTTATCAACGCAATTGCTGAGGTGCTGTGCTGTATGGTGGGAGTCCAAGTGAAATTTCTGGTGGATATTCTGGCCATGTTCTTCAGTGATGATGGTTGTGTTGTAGTAGAGGCACCGAGGGTGTAACTATATGTTCAATGGTGGTAAATTTTTAATTTCGATGATTTGAATTGGTGGTTTGTGGTTGTTCTAGGGATTGGGGTTCAAAATTATTGGTTTCATTTTTCTTTGTAACCTTAGGTTATTATTGTGAAACTTGTTTTTTAAAAAATCAACTCTTACATAAAACATGAATTAATTTTTGGTAGTTTTTTTGTGCATAAAAAGACAAAAAAATGATTTCATAGTTGTTAGTAGTTGTTTAAACAAATTATAAATAATTAGTGATTATTTTTTAATTTAGTGGTGAAGTAAACTGTAACCCCTTTGATTTTAATTGAAAGCTACGTTTGATAGAATATACAACATAGAACACCAAAAATAAATGAACCAAAAAACATTATTATGACCTTCATCACTTAAAAATTAATAATAAGGTTATGAATAAGATTATTATTTTTTGAAATATATAAAATGTTATACTCAATTAATATTTAATTATTAATGATTAATAAAATTTCACTGAATATTTAGTTAGATCATTTTTATTTTTCAAAATTGCATTTCCATAAAAAATGTTATTTATTGCATTTTTCATGAGAATATTATACATAATTTTTTCAACCTCTAAAATGTTTTATTTTATAAATATATATATATATATATATATATATATATTATAATAAAGATTATCTTAGGGTGAATTTTTTTGGATTTTTCGAAAAATTATAAATTTTAATAAAATGTGAGAAAACTATTTTTTATTAAAAACATTATATTATTATAATTTAATCAAAAAATAAAATTCAAATTTTTTATTAGTAATACCATTTAATTATTTACCCTTTATTAAACAAAAAAACCAATTATAGTATATAGAATGAATTTTATTCAATAATTTGGTATAAACAAAATTTTATACTTGAAAAGGCATTAAAAAAACTAATTTTCATTTCATTTTTTGTTTCAACAATAAATTATTTTCCAAGACTAATATAAATTTATTATTTAAAAATCTAATCAAAATTTGGAATAATGAGGTAAAAATTCGATAAATAGTTTCCTTTTATTTTTTTGTTATTATAAATAGAGACCATAGTAAATAATTTTCACCAAAGTAAGGATAAATGTAGTGAATATTGTTTAAAATAATGTGACAAGAAATTAAAAATCAACCTTAAACATTAATTAATTTCATTTCATGAGTAATTATTAAATAATCATCTAAATATTAAAAATTTGACAATTTTTTATTTTACTATGATTTTGACCTTAACAATTTTTAAATGAGAGATAAAGACAGAAATATCACTTTTATTATACGTATATTTGTAATATTATTTGATATGGATAAATAAAATATTATTTTTGATATAAAAGGGTATTTTAATTTTAAAATAATAATTTTTATCATGTTAATTAATTTTAAAGTTTTAGAGATTGAATAATTTTATTAAATTATTACATAATTAAGAAAAAATATCTATTCAATTAATAAGAAAAATAAGATAAATGATTTTAAAATCATTAAAATTAACAATAATAAGAGGAATTTTTGTGTTCCATTATTTTTTAATAAATTTAATATGTTATGTAATTGTTAAATGATTACATTTGAATTTATCTAATTTCATGTTATTTTCAAATTCAAATAAAATGAAAAGTCCCAAATTTGATGTTATTGATATTATAAAATAAATAATATTTTATTAAATGATATTAAATAAGAAACTATTATCTCAAGTTATTGGGATATGGTTTAAAATATAATCTATGGTCATTTTATTGGCTAATTTTCCATGTATATTTACTATATTTACCACTAATGATTAAAAAACATTATTATCATTATAAATGTTGAAAAGGGATTACACAGGTTAAGACCAAAATATTAGTAGAAAATTATCACATAAACATGTACACATTTTTCTATATACGTGAATTACTCCCCTACTAATTTTAATTCATAAATAAATTAATTTTTCTCTATTTATCAATGAAATATTTTATATAAATTTAAATCTATATGAAATTCATAAAATGTCTCTCCTCATATTATAAAAGGGAACAACTTTTATATATTATTTACTCTTGAAAACCCAAATTTTTATCCATGAACTACCATAATCCCTTAATAAATTTTTTCACCACACTTTATATGTATTATTTTTGGAAGAACAACAATCTTATATAATTTATGGTGTATAGAAAAATAATCTACCCAAAGAAGAGGTATATCTTTTAACCAAATGTTTTAGTTTTATTATTTTTATACCACATAAAAATTTACCAAACACATGATGAAATAATAACATTAGTATCTTAAATATAACAAGGTATTTTTATTTCAATTAATAATTTATATCTATCTCTTATTCCATAAAATATGGATGTAAAATATCATTCTTATGTGTAGAAAATTACTGATTCACGAACCAATGTAACTCATTTCCCATAACAAGCTATCAAAAATTTTATAATTAGATAATTAATGATTATATATTATATTCAAGATATATTAATCATTATTAAAATATAATATATCTTATAACTTCTTACCTATAAATCCATTGAAAATTGATAATTTCATTCATGCATACTATTGGCCACCACTTCCATGATGTGATGTGATTCATTTTACATCATCATAATCTATGGATGATATATATAAGTCTATTTAAATAAATAATAAGTTAGTTATAATATAATTATAATATTTAAAATATAAAATAATACTTACCTTTTTTCCACAATGATTATTGATAAACTATAATGTTACTCCTATTTTATTATGACATACAATCCCCACGATATGAATATAGTTTATTTTCATTACAATATTTCATTGAGGATATTAAATTTATAAATTTTTTATAAAAAAATTATTTCATGATTTTTCTTTTTTATAAGACAGAACTATGACACTTTAAACATGGTCAACACACTAAATTCATTTTGAAATATGAACCGAATTTCCTCAAAACACTAGACGTGGACCTAATTGATTATGTAATTAAAAATGTAATTAAAATAAATTAAATAGTTGGTTTAATAATTTTCTATTATTCCTAGAAAAAATTATTAAAAAAATTAATTTATATATTTTTATTACACGAGAGTAAAAAGACATACATGAAATATTTTGACTCAATGTAAGGTATTTCTTCTCAATTTCACATCTTTAGGAATATATCAATGTTATGCACCTCATTTATTTTAAAAATTGTATATAATTCCATTTTTATATATTATATCATTAATCTGTCACACAACAAGGTATTTTAGGTTACAATACAAAATAATTCATGAAAGGGGATTTGAATTTAATGTTACCAATTTGATAATGTGTTTCTTAACTCAATTTCCATTCATTGGGTTTTATCTCTCCTTCACTGACTTTTTGATGGCCTAATTATGTGTGAATTGATCACTAAAATTTTTAATTTTCAAATACACCTATTTTATATGGATTAACATATGTGTACATAATCACATAATTTATTTATTACCAATTCAATTATTATGATATTTACATGGTTTTTTGTCTCAATATCATTTTACTAAGACGATATTCTTGTCATACACCCAGATTTTATTGAGTCGTGTAATTACTTCACCATGATTGAATGTTGAAAATTTAATTCATTTACTTAATCTGATTTATAAATCCATTTAACAACATTTTTTGCCAAATACATTTTATTATAGAGTGACCAAAGGTGTAAGGGGTTTATGTTACAATATATTTTATTTTTGAGTTTATTTATTTTCTAGGTTACTTTGTATGATATAATATGATATTATTTTCTTGATCCACATATTTTATTTCTTCATATGGTTATGAATTGGGTTTACATGTTTAGTTTCAAATCACACACATATTGATTGATTAAATATCAAGACAGTTGTTCATAAGTGATATCAATATCATGTATTATTTTATACAAGGAATAATTTTTCTTCAGTATCCATTATTTAAATAAAATTAATGAAATTTATTTTATAAAAATAAATTATTAAATAGATTTATTTTTAAAATATATTCTACATTCTTTTAATATTATTTTAAATTAAAGTATTTATTTTCTTCCACATGGGTGACATTTGATTCTCCATAAAAATACTTTGGAAAGAAAATTTATTTATAATTATTACGAAATGATAATATTTTCCCACCATCCTGAATGTTATTTTATTTAAATAATAATTTCTATTTTTCCAAGATTATTTTCATGTAAAAGGATCTTCAAAATATTTTTTAAATATTAATTTTTTCAAAAAGTGATTTTCAATGTGGAAAATGTATTTTTCTCAAGATTGTTTTTAATAATATCATAATTAGTATTTAATGTCATCATGGAAAATAAAAATTATTATTAGTTATGAATAATTGAGTTTATGTTTCTATGATTGTATAATTATTATTTCTATTTATGGATTTTGATTGTTTTGAAGAGATTATCATGGAACTTGTTTCCTTTCCAGATGTTATTCATGTTATGAAATGTATAATGGATGTTTCACTGTGTTTTATATTGAGATGGATGATCAATGTACTTAATTCATATTATGGTTCTTATAATTTTTTTTATGATGATGCGTTGTTCTATTATAATCCAATTATGTGTGGTTTCATTATAAATCAAGGTTGCATGGTTCCATTAAAACCAAGGAGGTATGGGTTTGTGATATCCATCCAACGCATCATGTAATGGTTATGTTAGAAATAATGAATTTGGTAATTCATATTGAATTAATTATTCTAATGGATCTGTGAAGATAATTCTCCAAGATACCAACTTGTTTCCATTATTCTAGCTATAGGTTGTTAATTATTCCTTTGATTAATACTAATATCACATAGATCATGATGTTTGATTCTTATGACCCTTGATTTAGGTTAAAACATTATTCCAAGATTAATGATCTAATTATTGTTTTATATGTGTTCTTTTATCTATTCTAATTTATTTTGATTATGTCATCATACCCTTATGATCTTAATATGATCAACAATGAAATTCAATTGTTAATGATGATATTTCACCTTGATTATCTTTTGAGGTCAGCCTTATTATGTTTCCTTTTCCCAAGGATTGGAAGAATGATTTTATATGAATTTTTTCTATTAATGTTTGATGTGTGGGGAATAATTACTTGATTTAATGGGTATTTTTATGTAATTGGTCCTTATAACTCTCTAAATCTATAATCCTAAAAGGTCCTCTGTTATGAATGTTATCAAATTTTTTCTTTTTTATTATATATTTCTTTTATGGTTAAAACTTTTGCCACTTTTTTAGTATAAAATATATCAATGTAAATTTTATATTTTTTATCATAAGATCCCATAATATTGTTTCAGGGCTACCATATTAGGTATTAGAGCAATGATTTAGACATATTTGGGGATTTAGATGTTTCAATGAGTGGATAAGTTAAATGTTATTAACGATATATTGTTTTTATATAAGTTAAAAGGAATATAAACCCCCTCTATAGGTTTTCTGTGATGGGATATTAAGGTTATTAATGATATATTTCGGGACATTTTATTGGTTTTCTATATATATTACCCATAGAATGAACATGATGGATTATTTTGGTGAAAACCTATTACATTTTGTATATGATAGATGAAATTTATGAGATGAAATATAACGTTAAAAATTTATTAATAGTGGGGGTTTTTAGGTTTTTTAGGATATATAGTTATTTATGGATTAATATATATTGAACCTTTTATGTTATTGACAAATTTTAGAGATTAATGTATTATTTTTACATATTAATATTTAGAAAATTTATATATTATATTGCTTGTGCTAAATTTTTTAGGTTTAGTTAATATCTAAAGTCATTATGAATACAGTTTTGCTTTTTTGGATTATATTTCCTATTAGAAGATTATTTTATTGATTTAGTTTTGAATAATTTATCATTATTTCTCATCGTTTGGGTCAAAAGATAAGATTATAGTTGCAACTTATTAATGGATAAAATTATAAATGATATGTAGGTATATTTAATTTTTCTATAGATAATATGTGAAATACATTACCTAACATTGGGAAAATGTATCTTGAAAAAATAGATATCATATTACATTCATTTACGGTGAATTGATGGACTTTAACACATCTCTTTGGTTAATAATTTCGTGGCCATTGACTTTGTTGTGAGAATTCACTTCCTTCTGATAAATGTTCTCTATCAGTCTCCATCATCATTTAGACAATAAATTTTTCTTCCATTTCACAACTATCAAATCCCATTAATGTTATCCTATTTACAAACCTAGTTATGCTTTATTCTATATGTCCTTTAATTTTAATTTCCCTATTTTTAAGCAGTCATTTAATTAACACTATTTACGATGCAGGATTTCAAAAAATGTATTTTCAAATTTGAACGAATTTTTTTACATACGGAATATTTATATATTTTTTGATTTAATATATTAATTGGGGGTGGTATAATGTAATAATATGATATTTAAAAAGAAACTATGTGTGATAGCATATACAACACACACCACTATGCTTAAATGAAATACAAAATATTATTATGATTATTTGACCATAACATTAAATTTGATGGGTAAAAATAGAATTAAAAACTTATGATATATATATACATCACTCAATTAAAATGTATTGAATAATTATTGTAAAAAAAGAAACCAATTATAATGGTTTTAATATGAACATAAAAAACATGTTTTGTAAAATAATGGTTGTTATTGTTTTATATGAACACATATTATACATAATATGTTGTACTTAATTTTTTTTTCATTGAAAAAAAAGATATAATTTTAAAAATAATCATATAAATATTTATCTATGGGTTTATTTTAGGGTTTTTTTGAGAATTTTGTCTTATCAATGAAAAATGAAATGTGCTGATTTTTATGGAATGTTGTTTTTTATTTCAATGTATATTAAAAGTAAAATTCTATTCAAGATTATTAAAAAAATATCAATAGATAATTTTGATTAAATATTATCAAAATAATATATTTTTATAATATTTTATGTATTATTTTGGTATAAAAAGATTTTCTAATTAGAAATAGTTTTTATAAAAAAAATATTTTTCATTACATTTTGTGTTTTAATATTAAAATAATTCCTACCACTTCTAAATCATGAAAAATTAATTCCATATTCGTACATAGGGGTAAATTCTTTTTCTAAATGTGTCATTTTAATTATTCAAAATTATGAATATTATACATAGTAAATAATTTTCACAACTATAAGGGAAAATTGGGTATTTAAGTTTAAAAAAAATGTCACCCGACCTTAATAATCAACCCAAATATTTCTTTAACATCATTGGATGAGTCTATTTCTTCCATAATCATCAAAAATTAGAAAATATGACCCTTTTACATTTGGAAATTATTTTTAACATTATAATATATATATGAGAGATGAAGATAAAAATGTCACCTTTCTTCTTTAAATATCTATAATATTTTATGATGGGGAAACATAAAAATTTGGTTTCGTTATAAAATATTATTTTAGAGATAAATATTTTTTTTATCATAGTGATTCATTTTAAATATTTATTGATGTAATAATTGGATTAAATGCTCAAACAACACCAGAACAATTTGTACTCAATTATTAAAAATATTAGATAGCTGATATTAAAAATGTTAACTATAAAAAAATTGGATTAAATATTGTGATATGATAAATTTTTTTAAAAATATTACATTTTATGGAAATGTTAAAGAATTTGATTCTAGTTCTTTTAATATTACATTGTTTTCAAAGTCAAATTAAAAAAGTCATTCAGAAAATGAATTAATGATATTTTATAATAAATAATTTTTAATTAATTTACTTATAATTTATCAAAAATTAAAATATTTTTAAATTGATTTATAAATGGTTTAAAATTTTATGAAATGTCAAATTATTGAAAAATTTACCTTTTTTAGTAACATTCGTGACTCATAAATAGTAAAAAAATTATCATGGTAATTTTAAAAAGGGATAACACGAGTTAAATCAAAATTTTAATGATGAAAAAATATCTTCAAGACGTATAAAGTTTATTTTGTGAGAGGAATCAAAACATAAATCATCATATATTAAAAATAAATTAGTTTGGATTCAATTTTTCATGAAAAAAAATCAAAACTCAAAGATCATCCTATTTCTGTGGTTTTAAACCATGGAAATAGGGTCCGAAACTAGGGTTGCAACCTAAAAAAAGGATTTTATAAAATAGAGAAAATATATCCATTGAAATAGTGTCCTACCTATTTCTATGGTCTAAACCTCAGAAATAGGTGGATATGGACGTGGTTTACACCATGGAAATAGATGGAAATGACAACGGTTTTGAATTGTGGTTTTAAGTGTCTATTTCAATGGTTTGATATTATGGTAATAAACATGAAAAAAATAAATTCTTCTAGTACGGTTTGATCCAATGACCCCTTCTATATTATTCCCAAGACATTAACACTAGACTAATCACTATATTATGTATATATATATATATACACATAAATATATATAAATAGTTTTTTATATAATTATAATTAATAATTATTTGTAAAATAAAAAACCTACATTCATTCTTTAAACCATATTAATAAGTGGGTATGGAAACACATTAACATATGGCCTTATGGGGATATGATTGTGGTTTATATCATGGCAATAGGAGGCTACAACCACGATTTCAACTATGGGAATAAGCGACTCTGGCCATGGTTTAATCCTTGGAAAAAAGTCTCCATAGACATAGTTTAAACCATAGAAATATCTATTTATGAACATGGTTTACAAAACTATTTAAGAATCCATTTCCTACCAATTTCCAACATTTTTTGGGTTTTCCCGCTAAACCCATCACAACAGTTCCATATAACAATGTATATATGTTTTCCTATAATAACCATTTTTAGAAATTATTGTTATTGGAATCCTAAAACTATGTTTTTACAATCCATGTTAACAAGAAAGTATTAATGTAGACTAAATTTTTAGTTGTGAATTTATATTAATTTCATACTTTAGGAAATTCCCAGAACGCCCCACCCCTCATTAGAAAAAGACACCCCATATCCACTTCTATTCATAGTAAAAACCCCTTTTGGTTTAGATAATTACTACAAATATTAAAATTTTAACATATCTCCCACATTATAGTGGTCTTAGTTCAGATATAACACCACCCATAGAGGTCTTAAGGTGTAAATAAAAGGTTGTTGTGTGAAGAAGAGTTATAACTTGTATCCATTATTCTAGTATTATTTATTTTTATACCTTATCCAAATATTATACCACCACGATGAAATAGTGACAAAAATATTTTACATATAATAAGAAATTATTATGTTAATTTAATAATTTATATCAATCTCTTGTTCCATCAAATGGGGAATGAAAACATCATTCATGTGTGAGGAGGACAACAACCTCATGAACCGGTGCAATTCATATTCCATCACCACCTCTCAAGGATGGTTATAATGATGTAATTAATGTTTATATATTATTTTCATGATATATTTTGTATTATTATAAGATAATATATTATATTCCTTATTACCATTCAATGAATTGATAAATGATAACATCATTTGTGAATACATGTGGACTACCACCTCTATGAGGTGGTGCGATTCATTTTACATCACCATATAAAGTGGATGATAGGTATAAGAGTATATAAATAATTAATAATTTATTTATGATATAATTATCAATTTTTAAATTTTAAATATTAGCTTCATTTTTTCCATCGTGATCATTGAAAAATGAAAATGTTACTCATGCAATCATATGATTTTCCATCTCCATGATTTTAACATTGTTAATTTTATAAAAAAAATATCTAATGATTGTTATTTAAATTAATATTAATGTATAAAATTATAGTTATCACATAATAATCATTCTAGGAATAACCTACCCATGAACCTATTACCATGTTAAATACAGTAAATTTTTGATGAAATTAAGAGACGATGATCCTCAAAACACCCGACGTGGAATTAACAGATTAAATTATTAAATATATAATTACAATAAATGGGTTATGTATTTTGGATAAATCAATGAAATTTGTATTATGAAATAAAATAATATATATATATATATGTTTATTATATATGAGTTAATGGACATTCATGGAATTCCTGGGCTCTAGGTAAGGGATTTTATCTCAATTTTCTATTGAGGCAATATTTAAATTTATGAACCTAATTTCAGTTCTATGGTGTATATACCACTTCTTTTATATTATATATAATTAGTCATCTGTAAATAATATTATTTTAGTTCACATAATTTTTTTTTCTTCTAATTGGATTTGAATGTTATATTACCTTATGGTAATGTTTTTTTCACTACATTTCCATTCATTAGGATCAAAATCACCCTCATTGACATTGTTATTCCATGATTATGTGTGAATTTATATATACATTAAATTTTTATGTATTTACAATTGTTTTTTGGAATTTAAACATGTTAAGATAATCAATTCATGTATTAATTATTATTTTCACATGTTATGATAGTTTTCAGGGTTTTTTTTTCTCAATCTCATTTTTTCTAAGACATGTTTCTTTTCACACACCTTTATTTCATTGAATTATTTTTTTTAGTTCCTCATAAATGATGTTTTAGTTATTAATTCATGTAATAAATTAAATTTATATGGCCTTATTATTCTATTTATTTTAATATATTGTTATTCAAAACATACCAAAGTGCTAAAGGTTTTATAATACATTATCCTATCATTGTGAGTTTGTTTATGTTCAAAGTCAGTTTTTATGAAATAATAAGATCTTCTTTTCGTGAAAAAAATACTTTTAATTATCATTTTTTATGATTTTTTACTTATTTAGTTTATATTTCATCCTTGATTGATTATAAAAATATTTGGATTATTTTTTGTCAATGAAACTGATGTTTTTTTGTCTTTTAGATTAGGAATATTTATATTCAATATTCATGTTGTTAATATATTTCCATGTATGTTATTTTCTTATCATAAACTATTCATTAAATTTATTTAACATGATATTTTACATTCTTTAAGGATGTGAAATGAAATATAATAATATTTTCCACAATGGACACTTTTGAATCCCTTTAAGAAACATTGAAACTAAAGTTTATTTTTAACATTTATGACATGTATAGATTTTATAACAATCAAAACCCCAATTTTATATTAATATTATTATATATGTTTCTAAGGATGTGTTAAATAAAATATTTTTTTCTTAATTTTTTATGAATTTTTAATGTGTAAATGGTATTTTACTTAAAAATGTTTTAAATTATATATTAATGTTATTTATATTCATCCATGTCAATAACTCTTATTGTTAAATATTATCCACTGGTGATATATGATGATGATTTAATCCCTTTATTTCTAAGGATTTATTTCTATTATTTCAAATGATATTATTATAGAACTTATTTGTTTTCCAAAGGTTAGTCATGTGATGAATAGGATAATTGATGTTTATAAATATTTTATCTTAGATGAATAATTTATGAAATTTATTAATTTTTTGTTATTAAAAAATATTTATGATGATCAGTTGTTATTTTATAAACCAACGATGTCTGGTTCATCTACAAACCACATATGGGTGTTTCGATTATTAATCAGGGATGGGTGAGTCCACGATAGAACTCCAATGTATTGGGTAATGATTATAAGGTAATTTGACTATATGGTTATTCCAATTAAATTTATTATTTTAATGGTTATATGAATATAATTTTCCAAGATATGAACCTATATTATTTATTCTTTCTATTGTTTTTTATGTTTCCTTGTATCACCATTATCATCACATGGCTCATGATTATTTTTTTTCTTATGAATACTTTCTTATATTGAATCATTGTTCCATGTTTCATGATTGATGATATAAGTATTGATGGGTATGAGTTATTTTATGAAATGATCATGCACTCTGATTATATCGTTATACACTTACGTTCTTCTTTTTCTCACAAATAAGATTCTCTTGTTAATCAATATTTTTATGATTATTGAGTATTTCTATAATTTCCAAGATTTTCAAAGTATTATTTTCAAATATTATATTGATTAATATTGAAACAAGGTACTAAGACAGTGTATGATTATGAGACCCTATGTGTCTATAATAAATGATTGAAATATATTAAAATATTAAATATCATGGGCGTATAATGCTTCTAAAAAAGTGGAATAAAATCTCCAAAGGATATCTGATCAGAAATAAGATGGAATCGTTGAGTTCATAATGGTTTTTTTACCATATGCATAACCTAACATTGGTCGGCATGGGCCATTTGTGGAAAATTTTTCATGAGTGAAAAAATGAATAAAATTATTGGAATAAAATTATTTTATTTTTTTATTGATGATGTGGAAATTTATTCATTAAATGGAATACTATTTTAGAATTATATAGTTAGCCACATAACACATGAATTTCTTAGAGATTCATTCGAGAGAGATCTATAGAATCATTCCCAATGAATTATAAAGCAATCATGAATTGACGATCGACACACATTGATTTTAAAAAATTGCCAACGACGACAACACATCGATCGTTCTTCTTCATTGACTGATCATAATCAAGGTAGGGAATGCTATTCTGATTTGGTTTTCCAAATTATTTATTTCTATGATGAAATTGATCAAATCAATAAACTGATTGGCTCATGGAACGATCATTATTCATGATGGGTTATTTTGATGTGTTTATCGAGGGTTTGATCTAGAAAGTTATTGGTTTTTTTTGTTTTTCTAATGGCGATGAACCATAATCGACACAAACATTGATTTAGGTACATTCCCTTTGATTTTTTATTGATTTTCTACCTTGATTCAAATGTTATTCATCCCTTTCTTCATTCATCCCCATTGACTGATATTATGTTGAATGATCGATGATCATGGATTCTATTCTAGGAATAATGTTCTAAAGACGTAGATCTAGCACCAATAAGACTCAGTGGAGATGTAGTGGTGGTTACGGCAATAGATCAAATGATAGTTGGAATTTATTTCCTTTTCTTCCACACGTAGTGAAAATAGTGACAATTTGTTTTTTTAGTACCGATTTAAGGCTTGAAGCATTCATATTTAGTCATGTCATGACCGAAAGACCTCAGATCCAGAGCTTCATGGAGAACAAATCACAAGATGGGAAGCTAGTAGATCTTTTGGTAGGAGAGGGAGGAAGAATATGGGTTTTGGAAAAACCTAATACACACAACATGTAGTACATGAGTACACAGTGTGTGTCCCCCTTGGGAGAGTCGTTTGGTACATGAAAAAGTACATAGACATGTGGTGGAGAACACGAGTTTCCTGCCTAGAGTGTATTCACATGCACTACATGGACTGAACTATGTACATGGGCTACCCCATGTACTAGTACAAAAGCATGGATACACAGTCTGACACCATGTACTGGAAAACGATAGATGTACACAGGTGGGACCCCAAATATATGGGAAAGTGTGTAAACACCTACACTAGCCATATATTTTTCATTTACATGTCTTGATTTAGAGACACATGCTACTCTACAGGGGTATTACCCTGGGTCATTAGACATGATGTGTTCCAATACTACACGCATTGTACCCCATCCCACAAGGCTTGGATCTCTTTTCCCCTATATTGTGGATATTTTTTATCTATATTTTCCCTTATTTATTTCCCTGAAGGATGGTATGAATCATTTCCAACTCCTAGAACTATAAACCCTTTAACACGACATCAAATATTTATTTCACGGACCCCCTGAGAGGTCCGGAGTGGGATCCTTTATTCATTTTCAAGCCCTAGGTAGAGTTCAGGGTAACAACATGACCAATACTATGCGAACACAGAGCCACTTCATAGTAAGTAAATCTAAAAAGAGTTGTTGGTATCCTCCCATGGACATGGTTTTGATCCACATATATTATATCATATTATCTTTAAATTATAACTGTATCTTTCTTATGGAGAGACTTGACAAGCATTACCTCTTTGATGGACGTCATCACTGCTATCAGATTCAGGATTGGGTACACTCGGATGAGTGCTTCATGGAATCCTCAAGATGGAATCCTATGATACTAATATATGGCTATGTCTTACCTCAATTTTTTGAGTCTTAGATTGATTATATCTTGATATTAAATTTATATGTGTTGTAGACATATACCTATGTATAGATGACTATAATTTACTATGTTATATTATTTGTGGTTTTGAGGTGTCCTATTGAATTTTTTTATACTAACCTCAACATGGTATTTTCATGCATGTGTCATGTCTTGTATAGATGATTGATCATTTCGTGTAGTCCTAGGTAGACCAGGAAAATTAAATTCTTTGTGAGGCAATATTGACCGTGGTGTGTCTGTTTTTTCAGAAAGTAGTACCAGAGCCATTCACATACATGTTGGACATGGGTTCATAAACTCTACGTTGTGGGATTATATTTGGTCGTATCTTCTTTACATTACATACAAACGTACTATTATTGTGGGATATAGTTATATGCATGCATTGGTTACCAAGTGGTTTTTACATTTAATAATTTTATGATATTGGATACATGTTTGTGTGTACAAGTACATAGGTAATTCCTCCCATGTGAGTGATATTCCTACTAGGGGCTAGTTACATTCTCATGGACTATTGTAAGTAGGATTTGGGAGTCATGATAGGAGCATCAATAGTATAGGCTGAGACATAGTGGTATCAAATGTGTCTAGTTCTACTTTATGTCATAGATTCTATGATATTTATTTTTGGAAAACCTTTTACATGATTGAAGTTTTAATTTCAGTCCATGGAATCCAGTGTTGGTGAAACTGCTGATGTATCCATACACCAGGAATATGATAACATTATTTTTGTCTCATTACATTTAAAAACTAGTTTCTAGGAAAATAATGATACATTTATCAAATATGAATGGGTTGGTTTTTTATGTCCTTATTAGATCATCCATATATATATACTCATTAACCATTGTACATATTTTTTATTTCAGGATACCTTTGTGATGAATATAAGCCTGGATTCAAGAGCTTGATCATGAGGATGAACCCCTCAGGGTCAAGGCTTTGATACATAGACCGGTTCCTAAGATGCTGCCCCTAGGTGGTGCACCATCCATACTATAAACTGTAGAGAAGAAAAAAGAACCAACAATATGAGGGGATGAGGAGGTCATTCTAAGATTGATTCATTAGTTTCAGCGATAGATAACCCTCAGGATTGAAGGCTAGCCTAAGCCAAAGGTGGTTGAGGAATGTCATGAGGTGGTGAATTAAGTTTTCCCTCTTGTCAGGACCCCAATTGTTTAGATGATGGTCTTAGTGGATAGAACTCTTCATGGATCAATATGATGATGATGGAGTTTAGTTAACCAAACATATGAGAGGTAATTCATTTTTGGAATGTGTTCGAGCACCTCTTGAGAGTGGATTTGTCAAAAGATAAAATTTGGGATATACATATACAAGAGATTCTTCATCTCTAGCTGGGTATCATGTATGTGGAGGATTATTCATTGAGACTAACAAACATTTCTAGGTACAAAATATATATGGTTTGAGATTTTTATATTAGTTATATGACCTTCAACTGATGTCTACATAGGGACATATGATCCAGTATTATCCCTCTATGATTTTCTTCTTACGATAGGGCTCTGGAGATGGATTTGGAGGTTGAATGATTCGTGGAAGAGCTGATACGTTCAGTTACTATCAGTAGTGGGAAAACATGAAAAGATACCTAAATATTTTGGATCCGAAATTAGTATCAGGGAGATGAACATGTGACACATTTTTGGAGGAGGTCACATGAACAAGTATTTATAGTTTAGGGCTCACAAGGTGGGTCTAATTATCTTTGGGAGAGGTCATGCTATTCATATTATGGTAGGTGACATCTCTCTTGGAATTTTATAACATGTTGTACTACATATATAGACAATGTGTATGGAACACATAGGAAGAGACAAAAAAGGAGAATGAAAATCTGTAGGGTGGTATATGTGGAAGAAGAGATGGGAGAGTAATAGGAGGTGTTCAATGTTTTGAACTGTTACCCCACCAGCCCAGGTGACCCACACAAGTCTTATGGAGATGGAGGAGATGGGCATGGACATTTGTATATGGTTGAGGCATATGACCTAGGGGATCCAAGAATGATTCAAGGTATAATTTGTGTCGTTTATACATTATTTTTAGTACTAATAGACATAGGTTATATTAATTCCATTCGTGAAACATATCCTATATGAGACATTGAGATTCTAATTATACCGATGAATCGACCCTTACCGTTGGATAAACCATCTAGTGGAGAATCAAAAATAGAACACTTATGTCAATATTATGACATGACCCTTGGTGGTGAGAGTTTCAGTTGGAACCTCGTAGTAGAATTGAGGACTTATAACATCATTTATGAAACAGATTTATTATCTACAGTTCATTCAAAAATTGACTATTTTAAGAGAATGGAGAAGTGTGTCCACAAAGGATGTTATGAGTTTAGACTTTCCAGCTATGATGGTGAAGTACACAGACATATTTCATAAATATATTCCATGTTTACATCCTCTATAATATAAATACATCAACATGGACTACACCCCAATAAGACACTGATATCAATTCCAAAATATTGGATCGATCCAACAGGCTTCACAACCTAAGGGTATACTTGGGGGACTTACAGAGGAAGGGCTTCATGAGACCCAGTGTTTCAATCTTGGAAGTCCTAGTTTTTTTTTCCAAAAATTTATACAAGAGCATGAGGTTGTGTGTGGACTTGCACTACATGATCATGGTGACTGTAAAGAACAAGTGACAACTACTGAGGATTGATTGCCTCTTTTATCAATTGAGAGGGTCACAATGGTTTTCCATAGATCATTATATCACCAGTAACAATTATGGGGAGTGGATATACCAATGAAAACATTCCAATGTTTCTATGCTCACAATGAGTACTTGGTGATGCCCTATGGAATAATGAACACACTAGAAGTGTTCATGTGCCCTATGTAATAGATCATTCATCCATACTAAGACCAGTTCATGGTGGTCTTCATTAACGATATCCTTGCGTACTCTGCATCCAAGGAAGGGCATATGAGATACATAAGGATAGTTTTGGACATTCCCTAAGAGCAATACATTTATTGGAATCTCATGAAGATCCAATTCCAGATTCAGGAGGTCCACATTCTGAGACATGTTATCTCATCTGATGGAGTGATAGTGGTCCCATCCAAGGTCGAAGGCAGTGTTAGCATTAGAGCCACTTAATTTAGTGATGAAGGTGTAGAGATTCCTTAGGTTAGAATAATATTACCACATATTCATACATTATTTATCCCGGATATCATCACCTATAACTTGATTTTCTCTCCTCTCATGGAACTCCTCCTTGTGAGTGCATACTTTCAACTACCTTATCCTTCTTCTACACTACCATGTACATTAGTAGTGTAATGGGAGTAGTACCATACTGAACATATGGTCAATGTTCCTTCTCTAATCGTCTAGACTGAGACTCCTCATCTGGAAAGTGGTCTGGAGAAAAACACAAGAGATCCTAGAACTTGATCCCCAATACCTACATAAACATACTTCTGTGCTAAGGTGAGATCAATTATAGTTACCTCTCAACTATTTTCATAGAAGAAATGAATTCCTCTCAAAACGCATTCTCGAAAATGGCCCATATAACCACTATCTCCATTTTCCCCCAAGGTAGAGTATCCCCCACAAATTCCCTACTCCACTTGTAACACCCCAGGATTTCAGAGTGTGTTATTTCTTAAAAATAATTCAATAACTTGCACTACACGCAACACCGAGTTCAATCACACCATTAAATGAGGTCATGAATAGTATTAACTACATTTTAAACTTTATATAATCCTTATAATTTAAGAATTCATATTATGAGTTTCTTAGATATAATGCAAGAACAAATTCATTTTCAGTATTGCACTTTTATCAACTTTTAATAGTGAACCCTTTTTAAATACAATATTTTAAACTTTTTGACTAAATGGGGACATCAAAAATTTAAAATGAAACATCCCAAGCTTCCACGGTACACTTTCTTTGAATAATACAGTAGCGTGTGTTGTACGCAACCTTGAGTTTTAACACACACCACAACCAATCAAACTAGCCGTTATGAATAGTAATACCTACTTTTTAAAATAATATATATTTAATATTTTAAAATGGACTTCATCTTTGGATTCGGAATATCGAATTTAGCATAAGGTGAAATTTTGGCACATTTCGGATAACTTTCATATTTTGATGAATAGTGAAAATTACTAAGTTTTAATTAAAAACAACTTTTTTAATCAAAATAATTAATAGTGATAAATTATGAATTTGAGTGGTTTTAAAGTATATTTAGAATATATTTTTACCATTTAATATAATCTTGGTCATTGGACATAATTTTACAATTAAACCGAACATAAACAAGTGTCAATCTTTTGATAGTTATTATCTCTTAAAAACACGCTTTTTGTTTTGACAGCGGGAATTAATTTTAAATTAATTTCTGCCACTTCTGTGTTTTGAATTTAGAAAAATGGATTCCATATTTGGAATCAGGATGTTCAAATTGTGTAAATAGGTAACTTTTATTTTTAGACATTTTAAATAATTACTGCGGTAAATATTTTATTTACCATGGTTAAGGGTAAATCCGGTAAATAAGGGTTAAAACAATAATGTTATAATAATACTAAATTATCCTAAAACGTGTCTCAACCCTATTTGTTGATACATGGTCGACCATGGGCATCTTTGGGTCTATTTTGGGACCCCATGGATCCACTTGTAAGTGATAATGACACTTTATTTTAATTAAGTTAAAATGAATACAAAAATGACACAAGCATATATCTTTTAGAACAACAATTGTTACATAGGGTTATATATGTTGGATTTTAGATTATAAATATTAATTAGAAAGATAAAAAGATTTCCTACATAATGATATTTTATTTATAATTTTTAGACATTAAATAATTTATTTTATATATGACACAATGATGATGCAGTAATTACTATAATAGTGAAAAATTAAAATAATTGATATTATAAATACCCAAAAAAATATAATATGAAACTTTTAATGAATTAAACTAATTTTCTAGGATAATATGATATATTAGGATTGATTTAATTTACTTTGTTCGAAGTAATCAATCTGTTATGAGTTTCACAAAAATCAACTATTGAATAGTGTCAAAATTGACATAAAATAGTTCTTAAAACAAATATTATATTATTAATTGATATTAAATTCCTAAAAATCTAAGGTTCGGACAAGAGACTTATATAATGATAGATTCATTATTAATGGACCACTTGGGGGTCTCTTGGATGTATATAGTACGTTTATTAACCATATTATATAAAAATACAAAGAGACATTGTAAAAGTGAAACTAATTAACTTAGAGTTAATACTTAAAGATAAGGTTAATATAAGTACCCAAACCTGTCTAAATTCTATTGGTTGAGTGGTTTTAGACCAATCCCCACCTTAAACTTTTAATAATCAACTTTGGAGCCATTATAAACCGAATATGAATTTATTATAAATTAATATTTCTAGCTTTTCCAATGGTGCCCCTCACCCCTCTTATAAAAGGGCACTCCTCCTTCTCATTTCTTCACACCTTCAAAGCCTTTTGGTTCGGCCAAACTCTGCCCAAATACTCTCCCAACATCCCTAACTACAACCTAGAGGCCTTAGTTTGATCAGAAAGCCAACCTAAGGAGCCCTTTTGATCAAATCAAAAGGAAGAACCCGAAGAAGAGGTAATGATTTCACCACCCTTCTCCAAGTTCATTTCTTCTTCCACTTATTCTTCCTTTGTTCTTACCATTCTAAAATAATAACTCCAGTATCTCACATATACTGTGATGTTATTATAAATATGGTACAACCATATTCAGTATTCTATCCACCCTTTGAATAACATGTCACCATACGTGCGTACGTACGGACTACCGTCTCCACGTCGTGGTGTAATTGTTATTCAATATAATATTATTTGGATGGGTATAATAATGATGTGTAACTCATGTAAATAATAAATATAACATGTTAATGATTCTGTATATATGATATACCATCCATTTATATATTATTTTAATATCAAAAGAATGATATTGTCGCTCGTGCGTACGTACGGACTATCGTCTCCACGAACGCGATGAGATTCATTCTCCATCGTATCCATTCAAGTATAATTATCATTTTATGATTTAAAAATGATTTTTAAGGACTTAATACCATTCTGGATTTGAATAATATACAACCTATCCTTTACAAACATGTCTTACGTAACAAAACATACAAAAGCAAACGAGTAAGTTAACACCTGAAACAACGATAATACTAAGATATTATTAACAAATCAATGTTAAAAGATCATATATGATATCATATTAATATATATGATTCTTGTATAATTTAATAACAATTATTTCACCATTATACAGGAGGTTAACCTACCCCAACCAAGGAAAAGTACAAGGTAAGGGTTATTTCACAATCTCTTCATTATTCGAGGTTGTTTATACGTAATAATCTACTGGGATATCTTTATCATCCACATCCATGTTTCTTAAAAATGTATTTCAAAACATTTTTACTATTTACAAGAATATGGGTTAAAGTCATTTATACCCTTGTTTGACTTTTTATTAGAGGTTTATAAAGGAATCTTTCCGTCGTTTTCAAAACAAGGTCCTTTTTAACCTTTTCGACAGAATTCAGGTAAAATGTTTTTTTTTAACTTATACGGCGGGTGCGGTTATTTTCCGCCGTTATAAAATCGTCGAAGCTTTCCATACAAGCTTATAAGAATATTTTCAAAGAAAATGTTTTATTTTATATGGATCTTAAATGATTTCAAAATAAAAGGAGATACTTCTTTAAAAAGAATTTTGATTTCATCTATGTCAACATCCTTTGATGGATTTTAAGATTATTTGAAGTTGATTTATTATGATACAAAACTTCTATATTGTATTGAAGGTTTTGTGATATGTTTGACTGTGGATGTGCTATTTTTATACCATTCATAGTTTATGGTGAAATTATTGACATTTCGTATGCTAGTTTTAATACGAATGTTTATGTTATGTTTAAACCTTTTCATATTGGAATGCATTGGACTTAATAAGTGACGGGTGGAGCCCGCTATAGCTCCTCGATGCATCGGTAGGTCTCATGAGACAAACTAGTGTCTTGGCAAAAGGCCTTGACAAAATCTTATTTGTAGTCTTGGCACGAGGCCTTGGCTATGTGGTTATGATAGTCTGGCATTATGCATTCCAACATTATGAAAGTGGTTATTGATTTTTGCATGTGATTATTCAATTAGTAGAATATCCATGTGAATAAGTAAATGGCATTATTCCATTTTATTTATGCCATACCATGTTGAATGTTCATGTTTAAAAGGCTTTTGTTTTAGTTATACATTGCCTTAAATGTTTATTCTTATTTATGAAAGTTTCCGCTATATTGTTATCCTTACTGGGCATTTGAGCTCACCCCTTTTCTATGTTTTATTTTTCCCAGGTAGTGAAGAAGTAAATTATGAATGACTGGCAGGGATATTATGAGGGGTTAATAGTGTGGATATGAAGACTTTTTTATAGTAGTAGTTTTTTTTCACTTTGAAATGTAATGTAAAACTTTATGATTATATCTAGTGTTTCCAAGGCTACTAAACCAATCGGTCTTTCGGGATTTGATCTTTCTTGTGATCATGCCAATGTTACGAAGTAATGCACCGACTCTGGGTAACTGGGGTCGGGGCGTTACAGTTGGTATCAGAGGAAGATTAGTACAAACCTTGGAAGCTAGATTTAGATAAACTCTGATTAGAGCACGTAGACCTAAGATGAACTTTTAGGATTAGTATAGAAGAACTTCCTAGAATTTTGGTATTGTAGAGATTTTGTGAGTTTTCCGAGCAATACATCCCTGTCTGGATACGAGCAGGTAGAGGCGGCTCTGGCACAGATGTACCTAGGGATAAAACCCGAAAACACCGCTTTGAGCTAGACTCGAACGGGAACTGGTGCACGACAACAGGCCTTGCTGCACTCTTGGTTACGACACTCCCGGGGGATATGCTTAGGATAACTCTCATTTTCTTTACAAATCATTTTGAAGGGATTATGAGTATATACTTCCTCAAAGAAAACATTTTTATGATTATGGATTATATCCATAAATAGTTCAATTTATGTTAAGTGTTTTATAAGTATGGGATTATGTATTTTGATTCATAAACTGATCTAGTTTATGCCATTGTTTAGAAATAGCGCCTAGTGGAAGAAATGGAAACTGTATCAATGCACGCACTCCATGTAGGGATTTCCCTCCTGCTCAAGATAATTATAGTGGGGCTGGTGATGCAACTGGTGCTGATCAGCTAATCACCATACTGGGACAACTTACTCAGGTTATGAATAATAACCTTACCCGTATGGAGCACCCTGATCCGCAGCGTGGAGGATCAATGTTAGATCGATTCATGAGACAACAACCACCAACGTTCAATGGGAATACAAATCCCTTAGTAGCTGAGCAATGGATATTTTCCCTAGGGAAAATATTTCAGGCTTTGGGGAGCAGTGAAAGGGAAAAAGTTATCATGGCAGTTTACCGCCTCACTGGAGATGCTGATCAATGGTGGTCATTGATTCAAAACATGAAGGAAGATGATGAAGTATCAAACATGGAATGGAGGGAGTTCAAAGATCTGTTTTTAGAAAAATACTTTCCTCGCGACCATCGAGAATATATGGAAAGACAATTTCTGAGTCTGAGACAAAAGGAGGATGAGAATGTCACAAAGTATGAGGCTAACTTTTCAAGGTTAGCGAGGTATGCTGGAGATTATATTCGCAACCCAAGAAGTAAGATTGATCGTTTCTTTGATGGGTTAAAACCATTTCTCCGTCGAGCATTAGTCTCACAATCCTTTTCATCGTACGAATACATTGTCACATGTGCTATCAAGACCGAAAAGGAATTATCT
Organism: Viscum album; assembly: GCA_963277665.1. Taxonomy (NCBI): domain Eukaryota; kingdom Viridiplantae; phylum Streptophyta; class Magnoliopsida; order Santalales; family Viscaceae; genus Viscum; species Viscum album. Next base: position 2,068,854,391 of record OY728132.1, read on the forward strand.
AAGTCTTATGACTTTAAAGCAAAGCAAGAGAAGAAGAGACCTGCTGATCAATCTGGGAATGGAAATAAGGGGAAGAAGGGAAAGTTTGAATATCCATCTTGTGGTAAATGCGGGAAGAAACACCCCGGTGCTTGCCTGAAGGGAATGGGAGTCTGTTACAAGTGTGGTGAAAAAGGCCACCAAGCTCATGATTGCAAGGGGAAGAAGGAAGCTACCAACGTTCAGTGCTACAATTGCAGGGAGATGGGGCATTATGCAAATGCATGTCCTAAGCGTCAAGAAGGACTTACCTCAGAAAAGGCCAAGGGATCAAGGCAAGGCTAATGCTATCACTACTGCTGAGGTAGAAGCTCCGAAAGACGTGGTGGCAGGTAATTTAATGGTTTCCTCAAGTTTATCAAATGCATTATTTGATTCTGGATCATCGCATTGTTTCATATCTTCCCAGTTTGCTAAGAAAATTAGATATTTCCAATTTGATTTAATAAGGGAGTTGTCAGTTAAAACTCCTAAGGGAAATATCATTGCAACAAAGTTTTGTGAATCAGTCCCCATTAGAGCACATAAATTTTCTTTATCTGCTGATCTCATCGTCATACCTATGATTGAGTTTGATATAATCCTCGGTATGGACTGGCTTTCGGACTATGATGCGAAGATTTATTGTAAGAAGAAAGAGGTTACGATTCTTGATGATAATGATAAGGAACACCTTATTTTTAGAGCAGAATCGTCACCACCTAATTCTTATTTAGATCCACCCCCAGTAGGTCAACTTAATTCAATTATTGGGGAGGAAGATGATGAAAAAACTGTCGGTGAGGAAAGGAATGTTCAAATAGAGGATGTACCTGTTGTGAAAGAATTTTTAGACGTATTTCCAGAAGATTTACCTGGACATCCTCCAGAACGAGAAGTTGAGTTTTCCATTGATTTGATTCCTGGATCAAGGCCTATATCGAAGACCCCTTATAGAATGGCCACTGTAGAGTTAGTCGAACTAAAGAAGCAACTAGAGGAATTGAGTAATAAAGGATTTATTCGCCCTAGTGTTTCTCCATGGGGAGCCCCTGTTCTTTTTTTTAAAAAGAAAGATGGATCTATGAGGTTATGTATTGACTACAGGGAGATCAATGCTATAACGATAAAGAACAAGTATCCCCTACCTCGTATTGATGATTTATTTCACCAACTTCATGGATCTCAATACTTTTCAAAGATTGACCTTCGATCTGGATACCATCAGTTGTGTGTGAAGAAGGAAGACATTCCGAAAACAGCATTTCGAACCAGGTATGGGCATTACGAGTTTACTGTAATGCCGTTTGGATTAACTAATGCACCCTCTGTATTCATGGATCTAATGAATAGAGTTTTCAAGGAGTATCTCGATGAATTTGTGGTGGTATTTATTGATGATATCTTGGTATACTCCAAAACCTATGAAGATCATGAAAATCACTTGCGCATTATCTTGAAGACTCTGAGGAGGCATGAATTATATGGGAAGTTTAGCAAGTGTGAATTCTGGCTTCAGGAGATTTCTTTTCTTGGCCATATTGTCTCTAAAGATGGAATCTCTGTTGATCCTTCTAAGACCAAGGCAATCCAAGAATGGCCAACACCTACGAGTATAACTGAGGTACATAGTTTTATTGGTTTGGCAGGTAATTATCGACGTTTCGTCCAGAATTTTGCCCGATTGGCTAACCCATTAACGATGCTCACACGCAAAGGGGTTAAATTTGTTTGGACAAAAGAGTGTGAAGAATGTTTCGAAGAACTGAAGAGAAGATTAGTCAATGCTCCTATATTGACTCTACCATCGGGGAATGATGGGTTCGTTATTTATAGTGATGCATCGAAGAAAGGACTTGGCTGTGTCCTTATGCAGAATGATAGAGTTATTGCCTATGCATCACGACAGTTGAAAATTCATGAACAAAACTATCCTACTCATGATCTTGAGTTAGCAGCTGTGATCTTTGCTTTGAAGATATGGAGGCACTACCTCTATGGTGAAAAATGTGAGATTTATACTGATCACAAGAGATTGAAGTATATTTTCTCACAAAAAGAACTCAACATGAGGCAAAGGAGATGGCTTGAATTACTCAAGGATTATGATTGTACGATACACTACCACCCGGGGAAGGCAAACAAGGTGGCAGATGCTTTGAGTAGAAAAGACCATGGAGTTTTGAACAATATGAGAATTAAAAGGGATCCAATTTTCATGGATCTAGTGAAGATGGACATGGGAATAACCAGGGAAGGTGAAACATCAATGCTTTTTTAAATGGTTTCCAATCCATCTTTACTAGAAAGGATTAAGAGTTCTCAGACCGATGATGAAGAATTCCAAAAGAAGATTAAAGCTGTGAATGATGGGAGATTGAGAGACTTTGTGTATGAAGATGGAATTTTGAAATTCGGGAAGAGACTTTGTGTTCCCGGTTTACCTGATCTGAAAAGGGAATTGTTGGATGATTCTCATAGTTCCAATTTCTCTATACACCATGGGAGCACCAAAATGTATAGAGATTTGAAGGAACATTTTTGGTGGGACAACATGAAGAGGGAGATTGCTGATTTTGTGTCAAGATGTATGGTTTGTCAACAAGTGAAAGCTGGAAGGCAACAGCCTGGAGGAGTCATGCAACCTCTTCCCATACCGGAGTGGAAATGGGACAATATTACGATGGACTTTGTCATGGGGCTACCAAAGACTCCTAAAAGGAACGATGCAATATGGGTTATTGTTGATCGTCTTACCAAGTCAGCACATTTTCTTGCTATAAGAGAAGATCTACCTCTGGAACGTCTAGCAAGACTATATATTAATGAAGTTGTGAGACTTCATGGAGTACCCCTATCAATTGTTTCTGATCGTGATCCCCGTTTTACTTCAAGATTTTGGAAAAGTCTTCAGAAATCCCTGGATACTGAACTTCATTTGAGCACTGCTTACCACCCTCAGACAGACGGACAATCAGAACGGACTATTCAAACCTTAGAAGACATGTTGAGATCTTGCTCACTTGACTTTCAGGGTATGTGGGATCAATATTTACCTCTGGTAGAATTTTCCTATAACAATAGCTTCCATTCGAGTATTCAGATGGCACCATATGAAGCATTATATGGAAAGAGATGTCGTACACCAACCTGTTGGGATGACGTTGGTGAAAGAAAACTTGTAGGACCAGAACTGGTGGAGGAAACGGTGGAAAAGGTGAAAGCAATCCAAAATCACATCAAAGCAGCTCAAAGTAGGCAGAAGAGCTATGCCGATAATCGAAGGAAGGATTTGGAATTTCAAGTCGGTGATCATGTTTTCCTAAAGGTATCTCCGTGGAAGGGAGTCATACGTTTTGGTAAGAAAGGTAAATTGAGTCCCAGGTACATCGGACCTTTCGAAATTCTAGAACGAATTGGGGCTGTAGTTTACCGATTGGCAATGCCGCCAAGTCTCTCCAAAGTTCACGATGTGTTCCATGTATCTCTGTTGAGAAAATACATGCCTGACCCAACGCATGTACTCACCTATGAGGAATTAGAACTGGAACCCGATCTGTCTTATTGTGAAGAGCCTGTCAGGATTCTTGATACGAGAGAACAAGTGCTGAGAAACCGGACGACGCGTCTGGTAAAAGTTTTGTGGAGAAATCATAAGATGGAAGAGGCAACGTGGGAACCCGAGGAACTTATGATGAAGAACCACCTGAGTCTTTTTATGCAGTAATACCCTAGAAATTGCGAGGATGCAATTATTTGAAGGAGGGGAGAATGTAACACCCCAGGATTTCAGAGTGTGTTATTTCTTAAAAATAATTCAATAACTTGCACTACACACAACACCGAGTTCAATCACACCATTAAATGAGGTAATGAATAGTATTAACTACATTTTAAACTTTATATAATCCTTATAATTTAAGAATTCATATTATGAGTTTCTTAGATATAATGCAAGAACAAATTCATTTTCAGTATTGCACTTTTATCAACTTTTAATAGTGAACCCTTTTTAAATACAATATTTTAAACTTTTTGACTAAATGGGGACATCAAAAATTTAAAATGAAACATCCCAAGCTTCCACGGTACACTTTCTTTGAATAATACAGTAGCGTGTGTTGTACGCAACCTTGAGTTTTAACACACACCACAACCAATCAAACTAGCCGTTATGAATAGTAATACCTACTTTTTAAAATTATATATATTTAATATTTTAAAATGGACTTCATCTTTGGATTCGGAATATCGAATTTAGCCTAAGGTGAAATTTTGGTACATTTCGGATAACTTTCATATTTTGATGAATAGTGAAAATTACTAAGTTTTAATTAAAAACAACTTTTTTAATCAAAATAATTAATAGTGATAAATTATGAATTTGAGTGGTTTTAAAGTATATTTAGAATATATTTTTACAATTTAAAATAATCATGGTCATTGGACATAATTTTACAATTAAACCGAACATAAACAAGTGTCAATCTTTTGATAGTTATTATCTCTTAAAAACACGCTTTTTGTTTTGACAGCGGGAATTAATTTTAAATTAATTTCTGCCACTTCTGTGTTTTGAATTTAGAAAAATGGATTCCATATTTGGAATCAGGATGTTCAAATTGTGTAAATAGGTAACTTTTATTTTTAGACATTTTGAATAATTACTGCGGTAATTATTTTATTTACCATGGTTAAGGGTAAATCCGGTAAATAAGGGTTAAAAAAATAATATTATAATAATACTAAATTATCCTAAAACGTGTCTCAACCCTATTGGTTGATACATGGTCGACCATGGTCATCTTTGGGTCTATTTTTGGACCACATGGATCCACTTGTAAGTGATAATGACACTTTATTTTAATTAAGTTAAAATGAATACAAAAATGACACAAGCATATATCTTTTAGAACAACAATTGTTACATAGGGTTATATATGTTGTATTTTAGATTATAAATATTAATTAGAAAGATAAAAAGATTTCATACATAATGATATTTTATTTATAATTTTTAGACATTAAATAATTTATTTTATATATGACACAATGATGATGCAGTAATTACTATAATAGTGAAAAATTAAAATAATTGATATTATAAATACCCAAAAAAATATAATATGAAACTTTTAATGAATTAAACTAATTTTCTAGGATAATATGATATATTAGGATTGATTTAATTTACTTTGTTCGAAGTAATCAATCTGTTATGAGTTTCACAAAAATCAACTATTGAATAGTGTCAAAATTGACATAAAATAGTTCTTAAAACAAATATTATATTATTAATTGATATTAAATTCCTAAAAATCTAAGGTTCGGCCAAGAGACTTATATCATGATAGATTCATTATTAATGGACCACTTGGGGGTCTTTTGGATGTATATAGTACGTTTATTAACCATATTATATAAAAATACAAAGAGACATTGTAAAAGTGAAACTAATTAACTAAGAGTTAATACTTAAAGATAAGGTTAATATAAGTACCCAAACCTGTCTAAATTCTATTGGTTGAGTGGTTTTAGACCTATCCCCACATTAACCTTTGAATAATCAACTTTGGAGCCATTAGAAACCGAATATGAATTTATTATAAATTAATATTTCTAGCTTTTCCAATGGTGCCCCTCACCCCTCTTATAAAAGGGAACTCCTCCTTCTCATTTCTTCACACCTTCAAAGCCTTTTGGATCGGCCAAACTCTGCCCAAATACTCTCCCAACATACCTAACTACAACCTAGAGGCCTTAGTTTGATCAGAAAGCCAACCTAAGGAGCCCTTTTGATCAAATCAAAAGGAAGAACCCGAAGAAGAGGTAATGATTTCACCACCCTTCTCCAAGTTCATTTCTTCTTCCACTTATTCTTACTTTGTTCTTACCATTCTAAAATAATAACTCCAGTATCTCACATATACTGTGATGTTATTATAAATATGGTACAACCATATTCAGTATTCTATCCACCCTTTGAATAACATGTCACCATACGTGCGTACGTACGGACTACCGTCTCCACGTCGTGGTGTAATTGTTATTCAATATAATATTATTTGGATGGGTATAATATTGATGTGTAACTCATGTAAATAATAAATATAACATGTTAATGATTCTGTATATATGATATACCATCCATTTATATATTATTTTAATATCAAAAGAATGATATTGTCGCTCGTGCGTACGTACGGACTATCGTCTCCACGAACGCGATGAGATTCATTCTCCATCGTATCCATTCAAGTATAATTATCATTTTATGATTTAAAAATGATTTTTAAGGACTTAATACCATTCTGGATTTGAATAATATACAACCTATCCTTTACAAACATGTCTTACATAACAAAACATACAAAATCAAACGAGTAAGTTAACACCCGAAACAACGATAATACTAAGATATTATTAACAAATCAATGTTAAAAGATCATATATGATATCATATTAATATATATGATTCTTGTATAATTTAATAACAATTATTTCACCATTATATAGGAGGTTAACCTACCCCAACCAAGGAAAAGTACAAGGTAAGGGTTATTTCACAATCTCTTCATTATTCGAGGTTGTTTATACGTAATAATCTACTGGGATCTCTTTATCATCCACATCCATGTTTCTTAAAAACGTATTTCAAAACATTTTTACTATTTACAAGAATATGGGTTAAAGTCATTTATACCCTTGTTTGACTTTTTATTAGAGGTTTATAAAGGAATCTTTCCGTCGTTTTCAAAACAAGGTCCTTTTTAACCTTTTCGACAGAATTGAGGTAAGAATGTTTTTTTTAACTTATACGGCGGGTGCGGTTATTTTCCGCCATTATAAAATCGTCAAAGCTTTCCATACAAGCTTATAAGAATATTTTCAAAGAAAATGTTTTATTTTATATGGATCTTAAATGATTTCAAAATAAAAGGAGATACTTCTTTAAAAAGAATTTTGATTTCATCTATGTCAACATCCTTTGATGGATTTTAAGATTATTTGAAGTTGATTTATTATGATACAAAACTTCTATATTGTATTGAAGGTTTTGTGATATGTTTGACTGTGGATGTGCTATTTTTATACCATTCATAGTTTATGGTGAAATTATTGACATTTCGTATGCTAGTTTTAATACGAATGTTTATGTTATGTTTAAACCTTTTCATATGGGAATGCATTGGACTTAATAAGTGACGGGTGGAGCCCGCTATAGCTCCTCGATGCATCGGTAGGTCTCATGAGACAAACTAGTGTCTTGGCACAAGGCCTTGACAAAATCTTATTTGTAGTCTTGGCACGAGGCCTTGGCTATGTGGTTATGATAGTCTGGCATTATGCATTCCAACATTATGAAAGTGGTTATTGATTTTTGCATGTGATTATTCGATTAGTAGAATATCAATGTGAATAAGTAAATGGCATTATTCCATTTTATTTATGCCATACCATGTTGAATGTTCATGTTTAAAAGGCTTTTGTTTTAGTTATACATTGCCTTAAATGTTTATTCTTATTTATGAAAGTTTCCGCTATATTGTTATCCTTACTGGGCATTTGAGCTCACCCCTTTTCTATGTTTTATTTTTCCCAGGTAGTGAAGAAGTAAATTATGAATGACTGGCAGGGATATTATGAGGGGTTAATAGTGTGGATATGAAGACTTTGTTGTTGTAGTAGTTTTTTTTTCACTTTGAAATGTAATGTAAAACATTATGATTATATCTAGTGTTTCCAAGGCTACTAAACCAATCGGTCTTTCGGGATTTGATCTTTCTTGTGATCATGCCAATGTTACGAAGTAATGCACCGACTCTGGGTAACTGGGGTCGGGGCGTTACAGTTGGTATCAGAGGAATTTTAGTACAAACCTTGGAAGCTAGATTTAGATAAACTCTGATTAGAGCACGTAGACCTAAGATGAACTTTTAGGATTAGTATAGAAGAACTTCCTAGAATTTTGGTATTGTAGAGATTTTGTGAGTTTTCCGAGCAATACATCCCTATCTGGATACGAGCAGGTAGAGGCGGCTCTGGCACAGATGTACCTAGGGATAAAACCCGAAAACACCACTTTGAGCTAGACTCGAACGGGAACTGGTGCACGACAACGGGCCTTGCTGCACTCTTGGTTACGACACTCCCGGGGGATATGCTTAGGATAACTCTCATTTTCTTTACAAATCATTTTGAAGGGATTATGAGTATATACTTCCTCAAAGAAAACATTCTTATGATTATGGATTATATCCATAAATAGTTCAATTTATGTTAAGTGTTTTATAAGTATGGGATTATGTATTTTGATTCATAAACTGATCTAGTTTATGCCATTGTTTAGAAATGGCGCCTAGTGGAAGAAATGGAAACCGTATCAATGCACGCACTCCATGTAGGGATTTCCCTCCTGCTCAAGATAATTATAGTGGGGCTGGTGATGCAACTGGTGCTGATCAGCTAATCACCATACTCGGACAACTTACTCAGGTTATGAATAATAACCTTACCCGTATGGAGCACCCTTATCCGCAGCGTGGAGGATCAATGTTAGATCGATTCATGAGACAACAACCACCAAAGTTCAATGGGAATACAAATCCCTTAGTAGCTGAGCAATGGATATTTTCCCTAGAGAAAATATTTCAGGCTTTGGGGAGCAGTGAAAGGGAAAAAGTTATCATGGCAGTTTACCGCCTCACTGGAGATGCTGATCAATGGTGGTCATTGATTCAAAACATGAAGGAAGATGATGAAGTATCAAACATGGAATGGAGGGAGTTCAAAGATCTGTTTTTAGAAAAATACTTTCCTCGCGACCATCGAGCATATATGGAAAGACAATTTCTGAGTCTGAGACAAAAGGAGGATGAGAATGTCACAAAGTATGAGGCTAACTTTACAAGGTTAGCGAGGTATGCTGGAGATTATATTCGCAACCCAAGAAGTAAGATTGATCGTTTCTTTGATGGGTTAAAACCATTTCTCCGTCGAGCATTAGTCTCACAATCCTTTTCATCGTACGAAGACATTGTCACATGTGCTATCAAGACCGAAAAGGAATTCTCTAAGTCTTATGACTTTAAAGCAAAGCAAGAGAAGAAGAGACCTGCTGATCAATCTGGGAATGGAAATAAGGGGAAGAAGGGAATGGTTGAATATCCATCTTGTGGTAAATGCGGGAAGAAACACCCCGGTGCTTGCCTGAAGGGAATGGGAGTCTGTTACAAGTGTGGTGAAAAAGGCCACCAAGCTCATGATTGCAAGGGGAAGAAGGAAGCTACCAACGTTCAGTGCTACAATTGCAGGGAGATGGGGCATTATGCAAATGCATGTCCTAAGCGTCAGGAGGACTTACCTCAGAAAAGGCCAAGGGATCAAGGCAAGGCTTATTCTATCACTACTGCTGAGGTAGAAGCTTCGAAAGACGTGGTGGCAGGTAATTTAATGGTTTCCTCAAGTTTAGCAAATGCATTATTTGATTCTGGATCATCGCATTGTTTCATATCTTCCCAGTTTGCTAAGAAAATTAGATATTTCCAATTTGATTTAATAAGGGAGTTGTCAGTTAAAACTCCTAAGGGAAATATCATTGCAACAAAGTTTTGTGAATCAGTCCCCATTAGAGCACATAAATTGTCTTTATCTGCTGATCTCATCGTCATACCTATGATTGAGTTTGATATAATCCTCGGTATGGACTGGCTTTCGGACTATGATGCGAAGATTTATTGTAAGAAGAAAGAGGTTGCGATTCTTGATGATAATGATAAGGAACACCTTATTTTTAGAGCAGAATCGTCACCACCTAATTCTTATTTAGATCCACCCCCAGTAGCTCAACTTAATTCAATTATTGGGGAGGAAGATAATGAAATAACTGTCGGTGAGGAAAGGAATGTTCAAATAGAGGATGTACCTGTTGTGAAAGAATTTTTAGACGTATTTCCAGAAGATTTACCTGGACATCCTCCAGAACGAGAAGTTGAGTTTTCCATTGATTTGATTCCTGGATCAAGGCCTATATCGAAGACCCCTTATAGAATGGCCACTGTAGAGTTAGTCGAACTAAAGAAGCAACTAGAGGAATTGAGTAATAAGGGATTTATTCGCCCTAGTGTTTCTCCATGGGGAGCCCATGTTCTTTTTGTTAAAAAGAAAGATGGATCTATGAGGTTATGTATTGACTACAGGGAGATCAATGCTATAACGATAAAGAACAAGTATCCCCTACCTCGTATTGATGATTTATTTGACCAACTGCATGGATCTCAATACTTTTCAAAGATTGACCTTCGATCTGGATACCATCAGTTGTGTGTGAAGAAGGAAGACATTCCGAAAACAGCATTTCGAACCAGGTATGGGCATTACGATTTTACTGTAATGCCGTTTGGATTAACTAATGCACCCTCTGTATTCATGGATCTAATGAATAGAGTTTTCAAGGAGTATCTCGATGAATTTGTGGTGGTATTTATTGATGATATCTTGGTATACTCCAAAACCTATGAAGATCATGAAAATCACTTGCGCATTATCTTGAAGACTCTGAGGAGGCATGAATTATATGGGAAGTTTAGCAAGTGTGAATTCTGGCTTCAGGAGATTTCTTTTCTTGGCCATATTGTCTCTAAAGATGGAATCTCTGTTGATCCTTCTAAGACCAAGGCAATCCAAGAATGTCCAGCACCTACGAGTATAACTGAGGTACATAGTTTTATTGGTTTGGCAGGTTATTATCGACGTTTCGTCCAGAATTTTGCCCGATTGGCTAACCCATTAACGAAGCTCACACGTAAAGGGGTTAAATTTGTTTGGACAAAAGAGTGTGAAGAAGGTTTCGAAGAACTGAAGAGAAGATTAGTCAATGCTCCTATATTGACTCTACCATCGGGGAATGATGGGTTCGTTATTTATAGTGATGCATCGAAGAAAGGACTTGGCTGTGTCCTTATGCAGAATGATAGAGTTATTGCCTATGCATCACGACAGTTGAAAATTCATGAATAAAACTATCCTACTCATGATCTTGAGTTAGCAGCTGTGATCTTTGCTTTGAAGATATGGAGGCACTACCTCTATGGTGAAAAATGTGAGATTTATACTGATCACAAGAGATTGAAGTATATTTTCTCACAAAAAGAACTCAACATGAGGCAAAGGAGATGGCTTGAATTACTCAAGGATTATGATTGTACGATACACTACCACCCGGGGAAGGCAAACAAGGTGGAAGATGCTTTGAGTAGAAAAGACCATGGAGTTTTGAACAATATGAGAATTAAAAGGGATCCAATTTTCATGGATCTAGTGAAGATGGACATGGGAATAACCAGGGAAGGTGAAACATCAATGCTTTTTCAAATGGTTGCCAAACCATCTTTACTAGAAAGGATTAAGAGTTCTCAGACCGATGATGAAGAATTCCAAAAGAAGATTAAAGCTGTGAATGATGGGAGATTGAGAGACTTTGTGTATGAAGATGGAATTTTGAAATTCGGGAAGAGACTTTGTGTTCCCGGTTTACCTGATCTGAAAAGGGAATTGTTGGATGATGCTCATAGTTCCAATTTCTCTATACACCCTGGGAGCACCAAAATGTATAGAGATTTGAAGGAACATTTTTGGTGGGACAACATGAAGAGGGAGATTGCTGATTTTGTGTCAAGATGTATGGTTTGTCAACAAGTGAAAGCTGGAAGGCAACAGCCTGGAGGAGCAATGCAACCTCTTCCCATACCGGAGTGGAAATGGGACAATATTACGATGGACTTTGTCATGGGGCTACCAAAGACTCCTAGAAGGAACGATGCAATATGGGTTATTGTTGATCGTCTTACCAAGTCAGCACATTTTCTTGCTATAAGAGAAGATCTACCTCTGGAACGTCTAGAAAGACTATATATTAATGAAGTTGTGAGACTTCATGGAGTACCCCTATCAATTGTTTCTGATCGTGATCCCCGTTTTACTTCAAGATTTTGGAAAAGTCTTCAGAAATCCCTGGATACTGAACTTCATTTGAGCACTGCTTACCACCCTCAGACAGACGGACAATCAGAACGGACTATTCAAACCTTAGAAGACATGTTGAGATCTTGCTCACTTGACTTTCAGGGTATGTGGGATCAATATTTACCTCTGGTAGAATTTTCCTATAACAATATCTTCCATTCGAGTATTCAGATGGCACCATATGAAGCATTATATGGAAAGAGATGTCGTACACCAACCTGTTGGGATGACGTTGGTGAAAGAAAACTTGTAGGCCCAGAACTGGTGGAGGAAACGGTGGAAAAGGTGAAAGCAATCCAAAATCACATCAAAGCAGCTCAAAGTAGGCAGAAGAGCTATGCCGATAATCGAAGGAAGGATTTGGAATTTCAAGTCGGTGATCATGTTTTCCTAAAGGTATCTCCGTGGAAGGGAGTCATACGTTTTGGTAAGAAAGGTAAATTGAGTCCCAGGTACATCGGACCTTTCAAAATTCTAGAACGAATTGGGGCTGTAGCTTACCGATTGGCAATGCCGCCAAGTCTCTCCAAAGTTCACGATGTGTTCCATGTATCTCTGTTGAGAAAATACATGCCTGACCCAACGCATGTACTCACCTATGAGGAATTAGAACTGGAACCCGATCTGTCTTATTGTGAAGAGCCTGTCAGGATTCTTGATACGAGAGAACAAGTGCTGAGAAACCGGACGACGCGTCTGGTAAAAGTTTTGTGGAGAAATCATAAGATGGAAGAGGCAACGTGGGAACCCGAGGAACTTATGATGAAGAACCACCCGAGTCTTTTTGTGCAGTAATACCCTAGAAATTGCGAGGACGCAATTATTTGAAGGAGGGGAGAATGTAACACCCCAGGATTTCAGAGTGTGTTATTTCTTAAAAATAATTCAATAACTTGCACTACACGCAACACCGAGTTCAATCACACCATTAAATGAGGTAATGAATAGTATTAACTACATATTAAACTTTATATAATCCTTATAATTTAAGAATTCATATTATGAGTTTCTTAGATATAATGCAAGAACAAATTCATTTTCAGTATTGCACTTTTATCAACTTTTAATAGTGAACCCTTTTTAAATACAATATTTTAAACTTTTTGACTAAATGGGGACATCAAAAATTTAAAATGAACATCCCAAGCTTCCACGGTACACTTTCTTTGAATAATACAGTAGCGTGTGTTGTACGCAACCTTGAGTTTTAACACACACCACAACCAATCAAACTAGCCGTTATGAATAGTAATACCTACTTTTTAAAATTATATATATTTAATATTTTAAAATGGACTTCATCTTTGGATTTGGAATATCGAATTTAGCCTAAGGTGAAATTTTGGTACATTTCGGATAACTTTCATATTTTGATGAATAGTGAAAATTACTAAGTTTTAATTAAAAACAACTTTTTTAATCAAAATAATTAATAGTGATAAATTATGAATTTGAGTGGTTTTAAAGTATATTTAGAATATATTTTTACCATTTAATATAATCTTGGTCATTGGACATAATTTTACAATTAAACCGAACATAAACAAGTGTCAATCTTTTGATAGTTATTATCTCTTAAAAACACGCTTTTTGTTTTGACAGCGGGAATTAATTTTAAATTAATTTCTGCCACTTCTGTGTTTTGAATTTAGAAAAATGGATTCCATATTTGGAATCAGGATGTTCAAATTGTGTAAATAGGTAACTTTTATTTTTAGACATTTTGAATAATTACTGCGGTAAATATTTTATTTACCATGGTTAAGGGTAAATCCGGTAAATAAGGGTTAAAAAAATAATATTATAATAATACTAAATTATCCTAAAACGTGTCTCAACCCTATTGGTTGATACATGGTCGACCATGAGCATCTTTGGGTCTATTTTGGGACCCCATGGATCCACTTGTAAGTGATAATGACACTTTATTTTAATTAAGTTAAAATGAATACAAAAATTACACAAGCATATATCTTTTAGAACAACAATTGTTACATAGGGTTATATAGGTTTGATTTTAGATTATAAATATTAATTAGAAAGATAAAAATATTTCCTACATAATGATATTTTATTTATAATTTTTAGACATTAAATAATTTATTTTATATATGACACAATGATGATGCAGTAATTACTATAATAGTGAAAAATTAAAATAATTGATATTATAAATACCCAAAAAAATATAATATGAAACTTTTAATGAATTAAACTAATTTTCTAGGATAATATGATATATTAGGATTGATTTAATTTACTTTGTTCGAAGTAATCAATCTGTTATGAGTTTCACAAAAATCAACTATTGAATAGTGTCAAAATTGACATAAAATAGTTCTTAAAACAAATATTATATTATTAATTGATATTAAATTCCTAAAAATCTAAACTTCGGCCAAGAGACTTATATCATGACAGAATCATTATTAATGGACCACTTGGGGGTCTCTTGGATGTATATAGTACGTTTATTAACCATATTATATAAAAATACAAAGAGACATTGTAAAAGTGAAACTAATTAACTTAGAGTTAATACTTAAAGATAAGGTTAATATAAGTACCCAAACCTGTCTAAATTCTATTGGTTGAGTGGTTTTAGACCTATCACCACCTTAACCTTTTAATAATCAACTTTGGAGCCATTAGAAACCGAATATGAATTTATTATAAATTAATATTTCTAGCTTTTCCAATGGTGCCCCTCACCCCTCTTATAAAAGGGCACTCCTCCTTCTCATTTCTTCACACCTTCAAAGCCTTTTGGTTCGGCCAAACTCTGCCCAAATACTCTCCCAACATCCCTAACTACAACCTAGAGGCCTTAGTTTGATCAGAAAGCCAACCTAAGGAGCCCTTTTGATCAAATCAAAAGGAAGAACCCGAAGAAGAGGTAATGATTTCACCACCCTTCTCCAAGTTCATTTCTTCTTCCACTTATTCTTCCTTTGTTCTTACCATTCTAAAATAATAACTCTAGTATCTCACATATACTGTGATGTTATTATAAATATGGTACAACCATATTCAGTATTCTATCCACCCTTTGAATAACATGTCACCATACGTGCGTACGTACGGACTACCGTCTCCACGTCGTGGTGTAATTGTTATTCAATATAATATTATTTGGATGGGTATAATAATAATGTGTAACTCATGTAAATAATAAATATAACATGTTAATGATTCTGTATATATGATATACCATCCATTTATATATTATTTTAATATCAAAAGAATGATATTGTCGCTCGTGCGTACGTACGGACTATCGTCTCCACGAACGCGATGAGATTCATTCTCCATCGTATCCATTCAAGTATAATTATCATTTTATGATTTAAAAATGATTTTTAAGGACTTAATACCATTCTGGATTTGAATAATATACAACCTATCCTTTACAAACATGTCTTACGTAACAAAACATACAAAAGCAAACGAGTAAGTTAACACCCGAAACAACGATAATACTAAGATATTATTAACAAATCAATGTTAAAAGATCATATATGATATCATATTAATATATATGATTCTTGTATAATTTAATAACAATTATTTCACCATTATACAGGAGGTTAACCTACCCCAACCAAGGAAAAGTACAAGGTAAGGGTTATTTCACAATCTCTTCATTATTCGAGGTTGTTTATACGTAATAATCTACTGGGATCTCTTTATCATCCACATCCATGTTTCTTAAAAATGTATTTCAAAACATTTTTACTATTTACAAGAATATGGGTTAAAGTCATTTATACCCTTGTTTGACTTTTTATTAGAGGTTTATAAAGGAATCTTTCCGTCGTTTTCAAAACAAGGTCCTTTTTAACCTTTTCGACAGAATTGAGGTAAGAATGTTTTTTTTAACTTTATACGGCGGGTGCGGTTATTTTCCGCCGTTATAAAATCGTCGAAGATTTCCATACAAGATTATAAGAATATTTTCAAAGAAAATGTTTTATTTTATATGGATCTTAAATGATTTCAAAATAAAAGGAGATACTTCTTTAAAAAGAATTTTGATTTCATCTATGTCAACATCCTTTGATGGATTTTAAGATTATTTGAAGTTGATTTATTATGATACAAAACTTCTATATTGTATTGAAGGTTTTGTGATATGTTTGACTGTGGATGTGCTATTTTTATACCATTCATAGTTTATGGTGAAATTATTGACATTTCGTATGCTAGTTTTAATACGAATGTTTATGTTATGTTTAAACCTTTTCATATGGGAATGCATTGGACTTAATAAGTGACGGGTGGAGCCCGCTATAGCTCCTCGATGCATCGGTAGGTCTCATGAGACAAACTAGTGTCTTGGAAAAAGGCCTTGACAAAATCTTATTTGTAGTCTTGGCACGAGGCCTTGGCTATGTGGTTATGATAGTCTGGCATTATGCATTCCAACATTATGAAAGTGGTTATTGATTTTTGCATGTGATTATTCGATTAGTAGAATATCCATGTGAATAAGTAAATGGCATTATTCCATTTTATTTATGCCATACCATGTTGAATGTTCATGTTTAAAAGGCTTTTGTTTTAGTTATACATTGCCTTAAATGTTTATTCTTATTTATGAAAGTTTCCGCTATATTGTTATCCTTACTGGGCATTTGAGCTCACCCCTTTTCTATGTTTTATTTTTCCCAGGTAGTGAAGAAGTAAATTATGAATGACTGGCAGGGATATTATGAGGGGTTAATAGTGTGGATATGAAGACTTTGTTGTTGTAGTAGTTTTTTTTTCACTTTGAAATGTAATGTAAAACTTTATGATTATATCTAGTGTTTCCAAGGCTACTAAACCAATCGGTCTTTCGGGATTTGATCTTTCTTGTGATCATGCCAATGTTACGAAGTAATGCACCGACTCTGGGTAACTGGGGTCGGTGCGTTACAGTTGGTATCAGAGGAAGTTTAGTACAAACCTTGGAAGCTAGATTTAGATAAACTCTGATTAGAGCACGTAGACCTAAGATGAACTTTTAGGATTAGTATAGAAGAACTTCCTAGAATTTTGGTATTGTAGAGATTTTGTGAGTTTTCCGAGCAATACATCCCCGTCTGGATACGAGCAGGTAGAGGCGGCTCTGGCACAGATGTACCTAGGGATAAAACCCGAAAACACCGCTTTGAGCTAGACTCGAACGGGAACTGGTGCACGACAACGGGCCTTGCTGCACTCTTGGTTACGACACTCCCGGGGGATATGCTTAGGATAACTCTCATTTTCTTTACAAATCATTTTGAAGGGATTATGAGTATATACTTCCTCAAAGAAAACATTCTTATGATTATGGATTATATCCATAAATAGTTCAATTTATGTTAAGTGTTTTATAAGTATGGGATTATGTATTTTGATTCATAAACTGATCTAGTTTATGCCATTGTTTAGAAATGGCGCCTAGTGGAAGAAATGGAAACCGTATCAATGCACGCACTCCATGTAGGGATTTCCCTCCTGCTCAAGATAATTATAGTGGGGCTGGTGATGCAACTGGTGCTGATCAGCTAATCACCATACTGGGACAACTTACTCAGGTTATGAATAATAACCTTACCCGTATGGAGCACCCTGATCCGCAGCGTGGAGGATCAATGTTAGATCGATTCATGAGACAACAACCACCAACGTTCAATGGGAATACAAATCCCTTAGTAGCTGAGCAATGGATATTTTCCCTAGGGAAAATATTTCAGGCTTTGGGGAGCAGTGAAAGGGAAAAAGTTATCATGGCAGTTTACCGCCTCACTGGATATGCTGATCAATGGTGGTCATTGATTCAAAACATGAAGGAAGATGATGAAGTATCAAACATGGAATGGAGGGAGTTCAAAGATCTGTTTTTAGAAAAATACTTTCCTCGCGACCATCGAGCATATATGGAAAGACAATTTCTGAGTCTGAGACAAAAGGAGGATGAGAATGTCACAAAGTATGAGGCTAACTTTACAAGGTTAGCGAGGTATGCTGGAGATTATATTCGCAACCCAAGAAGTAAGATTGATCGTTTCTTTGATGGGTTAAAACCATTTCTCCGTCGAGCATTAGTCTCACAATCCTTTTCATCGTACGAAGACATTGTCACATGTGCTATCAAGACCGAAAAGGAATTCTCTAAGTCTTATGACTTTAAAGCAAAGCAAGAGAAGAAGAGACCTGCTGATCAATCTGGGAATGGAAATAAGGGGAAGAAGGGAAAGGTTGAATATCCATCTTGTGGTAAATGCGGGAAGAAACACCCCGGTGCTTGCCTGAAGGGAATGGGAGTCTGTTACAAGTGTGGTGAAAAAGGCCACCAAGCTCATGATTGCAAGGGGAAGAAGGAAGCTACCAACGTTCAGTGCTACAATTGCAGGGAGATGGGGCATTATGCAAACGCATGTCCTAAGCGTCAGGAGGACTTACCTCAGAAAAGGCCAAGGGATCAAGGCAATGCTTATGCTATCACTACTGCTGAGGTAGAAGCTCTGAAAGACGTGGTGGCAGGTAATTTAATGGTTTCCTCAAGTTTAGCAAATGCATTATTTGATTCTGGATCATCGCATTGTTTCATATCTTCCCAGTTTGCTAAGAAAATTAGATATTTCCAATTTGATTTAATAAGGGAGTTGTCAGTTAAAACTCCTAAGGGAAATATCATTGAAAAAAAGTTTTGTGAATCAGTCCCCATTAGAGCACATAAATTTTCTTTATCTGCTGATCTCATCGTCATACCTATGATTGAGTTTGATATAATCCTCGGTATGGACTGGCTTTCGGACTATGATGCGAAGATTTATTGTAAGAAGAAAGAGGTTACGATTCTTGATGATAATGATAAGGAACACCTTATTTTTAGAGCAGAATCGTCACCACCTAATTCTTATTTAGATCCACCCCCAGTAGCTCAACTTAATTCAATTATTGGGGAGGAAGATATTGAAATAACTGTCGGTGAGGAAAGGAATGTTCAAATAGAGGATGTACCTGTTGTGAAAGAATTTGTAGACGTATTTCCAGAAGATTTACCTGGACATCCTCCAGAACGAGAAGTTGAGTTTTCCATTGATTTGATTCCTGGATCAAGGCCTATATCAAAGACCCCTTATAGAATGGCCACTGTAGAGTTAGTCGAACTAAAGAAGCAACTAGAGGAATTGAGTAATAAGGGATTTATTCGCCCTAGTGTTTCTCCATGGAGAGCCCCTATTCTTTTTGTTAAAAAGAAAGATGGATCTATGAGGTTATGTATTGACTACAGGGAGATCAATGCTATAACGATAAAGAACAAGTATCCCCTACCTCGTATTGATGATTTATTTGACCAACTGCATGGAGCTCAATACTTTTCAAAGATTGACCTTCGATCTGGATACCATCAGTTGTGTGTGAAGAAGGAAGACATTCCGAAAACAGCATTTCGAACCAGGTATGGGCATTACGAGTTTACTGTAATGCCGTTTGGATTAACTAATGCACCCTCTGTATTCATGGATCTAATGAATAGAGTTTTCAAGGAGTATCTTGATGAATTTGTGGTGGTATTTATTGATGATATCTTGGTATACTCCAAAACCTATGAAGATCATGAAAATCACTTGCGCATTATCTTGAAGACTCTGAGGAGGCATGAATTATATGGGAAGTTTAGCAAGTGTGAATTCTGGCTTCAGGAGATTTCTTTTCTTGGCCATATTGTCTCTAAAGATGGAATCTCTGTTGATCCTTCTAAGACCAAGGCAATCCATGAATGGCCAGCACCTACGAGTAAAACTGAGGTACATAGTTTTATTGGTTTGGCAGGTTATTATCGACGTTTCGTCCAGAATTTTGCCCGATTGGCTAACCCATTAACGAAGCTCACACGTAAAGGGGTTAAATTTGTTTGGACAAAAGAGTGTGAAGAATGTTTCGAAGAACTGAAGAGAAGATTAGTCAATGCTCCTATATTGACTCTACCATCGGGGAATGATGGGTTCGTTATTTATAGTGATGCATCGAAGAAAGGACTTGGCTGTGTCCTTATGCAGAATGATAGAGTTATTGCCTATGCATCACGCCAGTTGAAAATTCATGAACAAAACTATCCTACTCATGATCTTGAGTTAGCAGCTGTGATCTTTGCTTTGAAGATATGGAGGCACTACCTCTATGGTGAAAAATGTGAGATTTATACTGATCACAAGAGATTGAAGTATATTTTCTCACAAAAAGAACTCAACATGAGGCAAAGGAGATGGCTTGAATTACTCAAGGATTATGATTGTACGATACACTACCACCCGGGGAAGGCAAACAAGGTGGCAGATGCTTTGAGTAGAAAAGACCATGGAGTTTTGAACAATATGAGAATTAAAAGGGTTCCAATTTTCATGGATCTAGTGAAGATGGACATGGGAATAACCAGGGAAGGTGAAACATCAATGCTTTTTCAAATGGTTGCCAAACCATCTTTACTAGAAAGGATTAAGAGTTCTCAGACCGATGATGAAGAATTCCAAAAGAAGATTAAAGCTGTGAATGATGGGAGATTGAGAGACTTTGTGTATGAAGATGGAATTTTGAAATTAGGGAAGAGACTTTGTGTTCCCGGTTTACCTGATCTGAAAAGGGAATTGTTGGATGATGCTCATAGTTCCAATTTCTCTATACACCCTGGGAGCACCAAAATGTATAGAGATTTGAAGGAACATTTTTGGTGGGACAACATGAAGAGGGAGATTGCTGATTTTGTGTCAAGATGTATGGTTTGTCAACAAGTGAAAGCTGGAAGGCAACAGCCTGGAGGAGTCATGCAACCTCTTCCCATACCGGAGTGGAAATGGGACAATATTACGATGGACTTTGTCATGGGGCTACCAAAGACTCCTAGAAGGAACGATGCAATATGGGTTATTGTTGATCGTCTTACCAAGTCAGCACATTTTCTTGCTATAAGAGAAGATCTACCTCTGGAACGTCTAGCAGGACTATATATTAATGAAGTTGTGAGACTTCATGGAGTACCCCTATCAATTGTTTCTGATCGTGATCCCCATTTTACTTCAAGATTTTGGAAAAGTCTTCAGAAATCCCTGGATACTGAACTTCATTTGAGCACTGCTTACCACCCTCAGACAGACGGACAATCAGAACGGACTATTCAAACCTTAGAAGACATGTTGAGATCTTGCTCACTTGACTTTCAGGGTATGTGGGATCAATATTTACCTCTGGTAGAATTTTCCTATAACAATAGCTTCCATTCGAGTATTCAGATGGCACCATATGAAGCATTATATGGAAAGAGATGTCGTACACCAACCTGTTGGGATGACGTTGGTGAAAGAAAACTTGTAGGCCCAGAACTGGTGGAGGAAACGGTGAAAAAGGTGAAAGCAATCCAAAATCACATCAAAGCAGCTCAAAGTAGGCAGAAGAGCTATGCCGATAATCGAAGGAAGGATTTGGAATTTCAAGTCGGTGATCATGTTTTCCTAAAGGTATCTCCGTTGAAGGGAGTCATACGTTTTGGTAAGAAAGGTAAATTGAGTCCCAGGTACATCGGACCTTTCGAAATTCTAGAACGAATTGGGGCTGTAGCTTACCGATTGGCAATTCCGCCAAGTCTCTCCAAAGTTCACGATGTGTTCCACGTATCTCTGTTGAGAAAATACATGCCTGACCCAACGCATGTACTCACCTATGAGGAATTAGAACTGGAACCCGATCTGTCTTATTGTGAAGAGCCTGTCAGGATTCTTGATATGAGAGAACAAGTGCTGAGAAACCGGACGACGCGTCTGGTAAAAGTTTTGTGGAGAAATCATAAGATGGAAGAGGCAACGTGGGAACCCGAGGAACTTATGATGAAGAACCACCCGAGTCTTTTTATGCAGTAATACCCTAGAAATTGCAAGGACGCAATTATTTGAAGGAGGGGAGAATGTAACACCCCAGGATTTCAGAGTGTGTTATTTCTTAAAAATAATTCAATAACTTGCACTACACGCAACACCGAGTTCAATCACACCATTAAATGAGGTCATGAATAGTATTAACTACATTTTAAACTTTATATAATCCTTATAATTTAAGAATTCATATTATGAGTTTCTTAGATATAATGCAAGAACAAATTCATTTTCAGTATTGCACTTTTATCAACTTTTAATAGTGAACCCTTTTTAAATAAAATATTTTAAACTTTTTGACTAAATGGGGACATCAAAAATTTAAAATGAAACATCCCAAGCTTCCACGGTACACTTTCTTTGAATAATACAGTAGCGTGTGTTGTACGCAACCTTGAGTTTTAACACACACCACAACCAATCAAACTAGCCGTTATGAATAGTAATACCTACTTTTTAAAATTATATATATTTAATATTTTAAAATGGACTTCATCTTTGGATTCGGAATATCAAATTTAGCCTAAGGTGAAATTTTGGTACATTTCGGATAACTTTCATATTTTGATGAATAGTGAAAATTACTAAGTTTTAATTAAAAACAACTTTTTTAATCAAAATAATTAATAGTGATAAATTATGAATTTGAGTGGTTTTAAAGTATATTTAGAATATATTTTTACCATTTAATATAATCTTGGTCATTGGACATAATTTTACAATTAAACCGAACATAAACAAGTGTCAATCTTTTGATAGTTATTATCTCTTAAAAACACGCTTTTTGTTTTGACAGCGGGAATTAATTTTAAATTAATTTCTGCCACTTCTGTGTTTTGAATTTAGAAAAATGGATTCCATATTTGGAATCATGATGTTCAAATTGTGTAAATAGGTAACTTTAATTTTTAGACATTTTGAATAATTACTGCGGTAAATATTTTATTTACCATGGTTAAGGGTAAATCCGGTAAATAAGGGTTAAAAAAATAATATTATAATAATACTAAATTATCCTAAAACGTGTCTCAACCCTATTGGTTGATACATGGTCGACCATGGGCATCTTTGGGTCTATTTTGGGACACCATGGATCCACTTGTAAGTGATAATGACACTTTATTTTAATTAAGTTAAAATGAATACAAAAATGACACAAGCATATATCTTTTAGAACAATTGTTACATAGGGTTATATATGTTGGATTTTAGATTATAAATATTCATTTGAAAGCTAAAAAGATTTCCTACATAATGATATTTTATTTATAATTTTTAGACATTAAATAATTTATTTTATATATGACACAATGATGATGCAGTAATTACTATAATAGTGAAAAATTAAAATAATTGATATTATAAATACCCAAAAAAATATAATATGAAACTTTTAATGAATTAAACTAATTTTCTAGGATAATATGATATATTAGGATTGATTTAATTTACTTTGTTCGAAGTAATCAATCTGTTATGAGTTTCACAAAAATCAACTATTGAATAGTTTCAAAATTGACATAAAATAGTTCTTAAAACAAATATTATATTATTAATTGATATTAAATTCCTAAAAATATAAGGTTCGGCCAAGAGACTTATATCATGATAGATTCATTATTAATGGACCACTTGAGGGTCGCTTGGATGTATATAGTACGTTTATTAACCATATTATATAAAAATACAAAGAGACATTGTAAAAGTGAAACTAATTAACTTAGAGTTAATACTTAAAGATAAGGTTAATATAAGTACCCAAACCTGTCTAAATTCTATTGGTTGAGTGGTTTTAGACCTATCCCCACCTTAACCTTTGAATAATCAACTTTGGAGCCATTAGAAACCGAATATGAATTTATTATAAATTAATATTTCTAGCTTTTCCAATGGTGCCCCTCACCCCTATTATAAAAGGGCACTCTTCCTTCTCATTTCTTCACACCTTCAAAGCCTTTTGGTTCGGCCAAACTCTGCCCAAATACTCCCCCAACATCCCTAACTACAACCTAGAGGCCTTAGTTTGATCAGAAAGCCAACCTAAGGAGCCCTTTTGATCAAATCAAAATGAAGAACCCGAAGAAGAGGTAATGATTTCACCACCCTTCTCCAAGTTCATTTCTTCTTCCACTTATTCTTCCTTTGTTCTTACCATTCTAAAATAATAACTCCAGTATCTCACATATACTGTGATGTTATTATAAATATGGTACAACCATATTCAGTATTCTATCCACCCTTTGAATAACATGTCACCATACGTGCGTACGTACGGACTACCGTCTCCACGTCGTGGTGTAATTGTTATTCAATATAATATTATTTGGATGGGTATAATAATGATGTGTAACTCATGTAAATAATAAATATAACATGTTAATGATTCTGTATATATGATATACCATCCATTTATATATTATTTTAATATCAAAAGAATGATATTGTCGCTCGTGCGTACGTACGGACTATCGTCTCCACGAACGCGATGAGATTCATTCTCCATCGTATCCATTCAAGTATAATTATCATTTTATGATTTAAAAATGATTTTTAAGGACTTAATACCATTCTGGATTTGAATAATATACAACCTATCCTTTACAAACATGTCTTACGTAACAAAACATACAAAAGCAAACGAGTAAGTTAACACCCGAAACAACGATAATACTAAGATATTATTAACAAATCAATGTTAAAAGATCATATATGATATCATATTAATATATATGATTCTTGTATAATTTAATAACAATTATTTCACCATTATACAGGAGGTTAACCTACCCCAACCAAGGAAAAGTACAAGGTAAGGGTTATTTCACAATCTCTTCATTATTCGAGGTTGTTTATACGTAATAATCTACTGGGATCTCTTTATCATCCACATCCATGTTTCTTAAAAATGTATTTCAAAACATTTTTACTATTTACAAGAATATGGGTTAAAGTCATTTATACCCTTGTTTGACTTTTTATTAGAGGTTTATAAAGGAATCTTTCCGTCGTTTTCAAAACAAGGTCCTTTTTAACCTTTTCGACAGAATTGAGGTAAGAATGTTTTTTTTAACTTATACGGCGGGTGCGGTTATTTTCCTCCGTTATAAAATCGTCGAAGCTTTCCATACAATCTTATAAGAATATTTTCAAAGAAAATGTTTTATTTTATATGGATCTTAAATGATTTCAAAATAAAAGGAGATACTTCTTTAAAAAGAATTTTGATTTCATCTATGTCAACATCCTTTGATGGATTTTAAGATTATTTGAAGTTGATTTATTATGATACAAAACTTCTATATTGTATTGAAGGTTTTGTGATATGTTTGACTGTGGATGTGCTATTTTTATACCATTCATAGTTTATGGTGAAATTATTGACATTTCGTATGCTAGTTTTAATACGAATGTTTATGTTATGTTTAAACCTTTTCATATGGGAATGCATTGGACTTAATAAGTGACGGGTGGAGCCCGCTATAGCTCCTCGATGCATCGGTAGGTCTCATGAGACAAACTAGTGTCTTGGCACAAGGCCTTGACAAAATCTTATTTGTAGTCTTGGCACGAGGCCTTGGCTATGTGGTTATGATAGTCTGGCATTATGCATTCCAACATTATGAAAGTTGTTATTGATTTTTTCATGTGATTATTCGATTAGTAGAATATCCATGTGAATAAGTAAATGGCATTATTCCATTTTATTTATGCCATACCATGTTGAATGTTCATGTTTAAAAGGCTTTTGTTTTAGTTATACATTGCCTTAAATGTTTATTCTTATTTATGAAAGTTTCTGCTATATTGTTATCCTTACTGGGCATTTGAGCTCACCCCTTTTCTATGTTTTATTTTTCCCAGGTAGTGAAGAAGTAAATTATGAATGACTGGCAGGGATATTATGAGGGGTTAATAGTGTGGATATGAAGACTTTGTTGTTGTAGTAGTTTTTTTTTCACTTTGAAATGTAATGCAAAACTTTATGATTATATCTAGTGTTTCCAAGGCTACTAAACCAATCGGTCTTTCGGGATTTGATCTTTCTTGTGATCATGCCAATGTTACGAAGTAATGCACCGACTCTGGGTAACTGGGGTCGGGGCGTTACACCACTCATATAGATGACCACCAATGGGAACTAGTAATCCCTCAGAGTAAAAATCATAATTAAGGTGATCCCAAGATCCTCGAGCCAACCTTCTATTTCTATGTCGGAGGCACTGCCCTTGTACTTTCAGAGGGTCTATCGATGTAAGGAATACAGAGTCCACTACCACCTCGCATCATCCTTCCCTCATTTAGCCCTGTAATGATCACCCAGAACAACCAGCGGAGCCTAAAATACCCACACCACAAGTGGATGACATTGGGGTTTAACAACTACAAGGTAAACAAGGAATGATTAGGCCTGAGTAGAGAGTATTTTTACTGAATATTATTTTTATAATTTTATTAAATTTCCCCCCCAAGACACCCCAATTCATGTAAGTACACCAGAAATTATGATGTATGTAACTTTCCTAGGGTATCTATCCTGCAATCAATTTAGGCTCACTTTGTCATTCGATAGGATCAGAGTCATTTCATCAGACCAGAGGGGCCCCTAAAATCTCGTGTCCTAGAAAGTCTTCTTTAGCCTATATCAAGAACCATGATTTCCTAGAACTATTTCCCTACTATCCCATGTAATTCTCATAGTTCCTAAATCCAATCTCCATCTTATATTTCAACCATCACCTATGATACCATTCTATTATAACCCTCCTTTGGAAGGATGAGGGAAGGGGTAGCAATGTGTGCTCCCTTCCTTCCTCAAGATGAAGATGAGATAATGATCCCCGAGTCCCACCTCCAGTAGGACCCATAGTGGAAACTAGAACCAAGGATATATTTTATCACAATATTGGAGGCATTACCATTTTTTATTTTAACAAGATCGAGTGATAAAAGAAGCCAACCACCAAACACCACGGTAAAATATGTATAAAAAATTAACACAATTACAAACCCACATGCATGTATTAAACAAAACTGAAACAAAAGTAAAAGACTATCCAAAGTGAAATACCAAATAAAAAAAAGGAAAACTAAGAATCAGTAGAAGAACTGAGAATAAGCTAGCAGAAAACTCCCAATGTCCAGACTATAAGGTTCCCCCACAGTCCAGAAATCCCTCCTGGAAACCAGAATGTATGTGTAGGGTGAGCATACAAGTATACTCAGTAGGAAACCTAAATATCTCATTCAAAAGTGGAGAGACAATCTAATTCCCCATGAAAAAAAGAATTATCCCGACACCGAGTATGGAAAATAACCACCAAGCCTCACAAGGTACACAACACAAATATCAAAACCCAATTAAGTAGTAGTATAGCACATCATTACAGGGTACCCCACACCACCTTACCACTTATCATCTAGATATCCTACTCATTAAACCTCCCCCATATATTCCAGTACCTTATCCTGCCTGCACATAATTGGGCCACAACCGTCCACCGACCCTTATTGAAAACACCTGGGACACAACCACACAACCATCTCAAAGACACCAGGTGCCTATCACAAACACGTCCCACGAAATTCTACCCACACACACTTGGTCTCCACCACAGTCATACATATCACACGAAGACACCTATTCCTCCTCACGAAGACACATAAGAAACTACAACTGCACCTCTCGCCTGAAGACACTAGGGCCTCATTCCAAAGAAACATGGGAACATTCTGCCTAAAAAACTTTTGAACTCATATCAATAATAGAAAATTGTCCAATGTTTCTAGTCTAAAACAACACACCATGCCTGATGAGTCTTGGGAAAAATTAACCACCTCAATCCATCACATCCTCTGGGATAGGGTGTATAAAAGAGATATTGACCAAGGAAAACACCCTCACCCATGAGATGGGGGAGTTAAGAACTAAGTGATCAACATGGGTTGGGTGAACTCTAAACATGAAGAAAAATAAATGATTATTACATAAAAATAACTATTACCTTCATATGGATTATAAAAAAATATCAATCTACATGCCATAGCACTACTACCCCTGCGACATGCACTGAACAATAATCCCAAAACACCATGTTCATGTTATATTGTATTCAAAATTATAGTTCATCTATTCATTTAATTCTGGGAAACTAAAAGGAGCAATAACAAGGAGGAACAAAAACATAACCAAAATAGAAAAGTAGTGATTTAATAGTTCACTTTCTATTTTTCTTATAAAAATAAAAACAAAGGGAGATGCCTTAGACCACGTCTCCACCGATTTCCGGCCAAAACATAACCAAAGGCAGTTCGATTTCACAAAAGATCATCTAGTCCAAAATCAATCAACCACTAAAGAGTATTTTATATTACACAATGAATTCCACCCCATGATCTCAACCACACCCCCACATAACCTGTATAGGGTACCAAACAGATTTTTCATGCATGTCATTAAAACGGATCATGTAGTTTACATATTCGACCAACACTAGTCACCATGTTCCTCCAATATTTTTTAACCGAGGTGTTCACAATGGGGTTACTTTTATCAGACATCCATTTAAGCAGCTAACTATATGTGATTAACTATTCCTTCATGTTGCACTGCTTTAATTAATACCATGTCCAAAATACATGGCTATACCAGTGTCAAAACAAGTACCACCGATGACCATGATTTTCAGTAAGCTTAGACCTATAACATTGACAATGTTGAAAAGAATAACAATAATAACATCTTATCCCCTTACCCCTTGTATTTAACTATTGTATATTAGATTTGTTAGAGGTCAGGATTCAACGGTCTAATGTAAACATTGACATACCCACCACACATGATGCACATAAAAGAAAGATGAAGGTAGAATTTCGCACCTTCGTGATCAAAGATCATTATTTCCTTCTCATGTCAAGAACATATATTGGATCTTGATCAATAACTCCTGCTTTCCCCAAAAGGGGGGGGGGTATAATAGGAGTAGTGACACCCCAATGAAGGGATGATCTGAAGAGTCCAGATTGATCTCATGATTTCTTGGGAATAGTGGAAAGTGTCAAGCATCACGCACCAGAGAATAAAAAAGAAGAACCAGGTAAAAGGATATCTCATCCCATAATAAGATTTAATGGAGTAGTGATTTATGATATGCTGAATTTTTCCTTTAATGAGAGGATCACATAAACCCCAAATTTTGACCATGTAATGGTTTCCACACCATTTAAAAAAATAAAACAGCATTGATGGCCTTTGAATAAGCCATAGAGTCCTTAAAACTATGATTTAAAAGCATTTTACATCAAAGGAAATGTCAAAGGGGATAAAGTACAAAAAGTTGGAAAAACTATACACCAATCAGGAAATTTGACAAAGTGTTCAAGGAATAACAATTATAGAAAGCTCACTAGTATGGAAACACTGTAGAACTTCATCGGTCTAGAAACACTATTCCTGAACTAGAAAATTGGAAAATGGAATAGCCTGCTATTGCAAATAGCCTAGTGTTCTGGAAACACTATTCATGAACTAGAAAAACGAAAAATGAAAAAGCCTACTATTGATAATAGATTAATTTTCTTGAAACACTGTTCAATGAACTTGAAATTTGGAAAAGAAAAAAGACTACCCTTGGAAATGACTTACAGTTCTAGATACACTATTCATGAAGTAGAAATTTTGCAAAGGAAAAAAGCCCACTATTATAAATAACATACTTTTCTGTAAACAGTATTCATGAAATTGGAATTTGGCAATGGGAAAAAGCCTTATTTTAGAAATAACCAACTATTCTGAAAACAATATTCATGAAATAGAAATTTTGAAAAGGAAATAGCCTGCTATTGGAAAGAGCATACTGTTTTGGAAACACTATTCATGAACTAGACGTTTGGAAAAGTGTTGGGAATAGGTCACTTTAACCTCCCATAACTCCCCAAACACAAGATTTCAGAAATGTAATGGACCAAAAAGGTCCAGGCTATTATAGACCTATAGAATCCTTCTGGATGAATAATGCCAGAATCATGGATTGATGATTGGAGCACACCAATTTTGGAGGATCCTGAAATCAATGATGACACATACATCATTATTCTTTAGGGACCAATATAAATCAAGGTATGCCGGTTTTATTTTATTTTATTTTCTCCATTCTTGATTTATATTATGAAATGAACTGGTGAATGAAAAAAGTTTCCTTACGATCAATCATTATGTTGGATGCGTTATTTTTTGGGGTTTATCTGCATTTTGATCATGAAATTAATTGGATTTTTTTATCATTCTAATCATGACGAACCAAGAATGAAATGAACATAGATTGAGGTTAATCCATCCCAATTTGGTTTTTTCTTTTCTCCCATGATTAATGCATTCTTTATCATGTTCTTCATTCTTCCTCATGTTTGATATTCCTTTTAACATCCGAACTTTTCATATTCGATTGTTAGAGAAATTATCTGAAACCATAGATCCCACATTGGTACGACTTGATGGAGGTTAGATGATAATTTTGTTAGCATATCATATGATTCTTGGTGATGATTTCCCATTCTTGGATTCATATAAATGAATGATGATGCTTCTTTTTCTGAGATGATTGAAGGCCTAAATCTTACCAATTGGATATGGAAAGACAGAGTGACCTCAGATATAGTGTTTATTGGAGAACCAATAACTAGAACATAAGCCAAAAGATTGGATGGTGTGAGTGGGAGGAAGAATACAAGTAAGAGAAAAACATAATACCTAAGGCTTGTAGTCCTTGACTACATGACATGTTTCCCCATTGGTGGATTTAGAATGTACCTGAAGTAGTACGAAGACATAAGATAGAGTACATGGGTTTCCTACACAGTATGTACGCCCCCATATGGCTTGTCCTAGACCATGTACATGGTAAACCACATATATTGGTACATGTGCAAGGATACGAGGTCTGGGGACGTGTACTGGAACATGGACGGAGTACATGGGTGGGACTGTGGATATAGGGAAATGGCATTTAAACCCCTTTACATTCCATGATATTCTTATTTACATGTCATAGTTTTGAGAAAAAGGATGTTCTACCTAGGAAACACCGAAGGTCAAAGGACATGGTTCTTTCCACTTCTACAAAGTGTGTACTCTTTATAATATGGCCCGGATTTATTATCCCCATATTGTAGGCACATTTAATTAGGGTTTGTTCCCCTTATTTGTTTACATGTTGTTTGGGATTAATTGTTTCATACAACTAGGTCTAAAATTCCTTTACTAGGACTTTCTAGATAGAGTTATTGGAATCATCCCTGAGATCCATGATGTGTGATCCTATATTTATCATCATGGAAAATGTGGTGTTCTTGGTATCTTTATGAAAAACACTATATAGAAAAAGATCCTCTAAAATAAGGTTAATATAGATTGGGTTATTGGTATCACCCCATGACCCTAGGTGTGATCTTCATATGTTGTATCATATTTTGATTGGACTATCTGTATATATTTCCCATGGAAAGAACTGATGTGGAGTATCTCTCAGATGTACATTATTAGTTATATAGGACTCACGAGTGTGTACTCCCACATGACGGATTCTTGTAATATTTTAGCTTAAATCCTATGTTTTTATAAAATGGATTTGGATTACATCTGGATTATATTTCTTGGATTTAGTTTATCTAAATATTCATGTTATATATGATTTAGACATATACATGTGTATATATGACTGTACAATATTTTTTTATATTTTTTGTGTGCTTTGGGGGGGGGTGTCCTAATTATTATTGTTATACTCACCCCTACATAGGGTTTTTATGTATGTTTCATGTATTGGGCAGATGATCGACCTTTTGACTGGGTCTTAGGCGGACTAGAAGTAGATGGTGCTTTGTGAGGCCAGATAGACTGTGGTGTGTTCCTATGACTTTCTAATAGTAGTTCTAGTACCACTCAAATATAGGCCGAACATGTGTTTACAAACTCTTTGTAGTGGTCTTTTATTGGTCCTGTTTACTTTAGTTCTTATCATACTATAGCAATGGAATATACCTATATGCATTCATTAGTTACTTAGTGGTTTTCACATTTCATCATTTTGTGAACATGGATATGTGTGTTTGTGTAAAGGTACATTGTAAATTACTCCCAAGATAATGATAGAACTACTCGATTATAGCCTCTAACACCTAGAATACTGGAGGTGGGAAAGGGGAGTTATGGTTTGAGCCCCACTATGATGAGTCATGACAATTTCATATCACCTAAATTATGTCTCCTTTCCCCATGGTAATGAAGAATGTTGTTAAATGAATTATTTATTGATAAAGGATTCTTGTGTTAATAATTTCATTGGATATTTTGAAGACACAATTTGGAATATGACATGTTTGGTAATAAGTGATGAAAAACTCACTTGAAGACATGTGTATTTTTATGTAAGAGTTTTTTTCTTACTCTACAATACTCTAAATCTAAAATATCATAACATATGTAAGTTGTAAAAAAATTTCATTGGATATTTTCTGTTTTGGATGCTCAAAAATTATATTATATTTATCAGTATCAAATATTTTAATGTAATGGTTATGTTTTTAGCACCGAATCAAAGAGTACAGGTTCAATGCTATCACAATTGGTATGAGAGGAATGGTTTACATAAATTTAAATATAAGGATGTTCTCATTTGAGGATAAATGAAGAGTAAGGGACACCATAATCAGTTTATCATTAGTTAAATTGAATTAAACCCCTTTAATGTTTTATGTGTTTTTATTTTAAGGCCACTAATGAGATTTTTGTAGACGTTTTATTGGGTAGAGTTATATTAATCCCTTAGGATTAAATTGGATGATTCTTTCCATAGAGTGTTATTACATTTAAGAGATGAAATATGAATGGTAGGAGATAAAAATTGAGGTAAAAATATTCATTAATATTAATGTTTTGAAGGTTATTTTGGATTTCTGTTTATTTATGGAATGATCTAATAGTAGAAATTGATTGTTCAACATCATGGATTTAATTTTAGTTTTTTAAACCAACGTTAAAGGTAACTGGTTGGAATTTCAACATTCTTTTTCCTTAAAACAGACATTATAATTATATATCATTAGACTTTATCATTAGTTTTATGAAAATAAACATTAAATTATATGATTATTTTAAATTTCATTTTTCATTAAGACTGATATTAAAAAAAATATTCATAACTTTGTAAAATTGATTTTAAAAAACAATGATAAAGATTATTTTTAAAAATTATTTTTCATTGGTTTTTAGGGAAAAAATATTTTAAATCATTTTAATAATATAACCATATTTTAATCCATTTATTTTAATTCACTCAAAACGCAAACAAAAAACCCTATCTATCCTGATTCTATGTTGTCAATGGAATTGACTTCTTTGATGACCACAACCACCTAAGATTCTCTCTTGATGTCAATTTTTATCTACATTTCACATTCTTCTCTCACTCGAAACCCTCTCTTAACCAAATATCAGCATAATATGGCTCTGGTAGATTTGATGACCTTAACCACCATTGATTCTCTCTTAAAGATGATTTTCATCTACTTTTCATGTAACGCCTCTTAGATATTTTATCTGCACTTATTATTACATGATCCTAAAGATATTACTATCATATAGAAACCATGAGGGAAGGTTTTTTACATATTTTATTTCAATCATTTTTCCTAAATCAGAAATCATTATCTCTATTTCCATAGACATCGATTGAGATTATTATAATTTAGAATGAATTGTTCCTTATCATTATAATTTATTTTAGATTTTCTAAAAATTAATTATGTATAAACATATACTATCATAATTTATTTTATGTTGTCATTTTTAAAAAATTTTTTGATAAAATTTTATTATAAAATTTGTTTTTAAAATATTTTATTGTAACTGATTTTATAATTATTTTTATATTTTTCAAGTAATTTTTTAATTTCTTATTTAATTATTTGTGTAATTGTTATGATAATTGTCTCTATGTTAATTTTGTATAATTTTTTTATACTATTTAATATAATTATTTTTATAAGTGGTCATAATTCAGTATATATTTCCATAATTTTTTGTAATTAACCTTGTAATATTAAATTATTTTTTGTGATAATTTTTTGAAAAAAATGACTTATAATTGTTTTTTATTATCATTTTTTGTTAGTTATTATATATTTTGTATTTTTCATAAATTACGTATAAGAAATCTATTGTTATTTTTAAATTTTCCTGATCAATTATGAATGGGTTTTTGAGGATAAATTGGGTATAATTGTTTGATATTTTTTAAGAGAAATTATGTGTAATATAATTTTATCAATATATATATATATATATTTTCATTAAAAAATTATTATGAATAATTAATTATTTTGATTATATGTATCTATGTAAAAAAATTTATATGTTTTTTGTTTATTTTAAATTTTATATATGTTTTAATATATTTTCCTTTTATATTGCGACCATAGGTATTTAGTGCATCATAATTGGATAATTTTGCAATGAACCACTAATGAATATGAAAAAGGAGTTAATATTTTCCTAGAAGTTTCTAAATGAAGTACTTCAAAGAAATAGTTTATTTTAATTAAATTCATGATGTGTTTGAAAACATGATAGTAATATTCTAGTGAAATCAAGGATAATATCATTTTACATATTTTTACACATAATTATACATATCGGATCTTTTATGGAGAATGAATGAAAAAATAATCATCTAATGTTGATGAAAATATTCAGATTGAGATAGAGAGTTGTATTGAAGAATTATTTCATGATGTAGGAATTGAACCCTTTGAAAAAAGAACAACTATTGATCAATAGAAAGTAGATTCCAAAAAAACCATTATTAATTAGTTTCAATATAAAATCTATGTTATGAGATATTATTATATTATATAATTTGTAAAAAATAAATTGGTGGACTGATAATTGATAATATGAGTTACTTGAACATTTAAAATAGCTATTCCAAAAGGCAGCAAGCTTCAAAATTATATTTTTGATGAAGATTAAATATTATTCCCATTGGGATTGGGGTATAAAGAGATAAATATTCCCTTAATTATTAATTTTTATTAAGGAAGGAATTTGAATATTTATCATAATGTCTTAAATATGGGATATCACTCTATAAGATGGATGAACAGTTCCAGACCAATTCATTTACTAGAGTTAAAATCTAACCTCTCGCTAAATTAATTTTTTTATGCTCCAATAATTCCTTCCTAAATTTAATTCCAATAATTTCAATAAATTAACTTTGATCCATTATTAGGTTCCGGAATAAAAAATCCTACTAAATAAATTTTTACCGTTCAAATAATTAATCGTTTAAAGATACTATTTTTAAATTAATTTTATTCATAAAGTTATGATGACATAATAAAGATAACCTATCTTATGGTAACTCATATCCCCATTCATATTAAACATATTGGATGGGATTTGTTAAAAAAATTCTAATTTTGGAGGTGAAATTGGATATCTTAGAGTTAGACTGTGAACATATGTTATAAAACCATATCAGAGCCCATGTAGTCCATATACTTCATGGAATATTTTGTTGGTATTTAACAATTATCCCCTAGAATACGTATGAATAAATAAAAAATTATGATTAGCTTGAATATTTCGTGATTAAATTTTTTTTGAAATGATACTGTTGCATATATTTAACCATTGATTGATGATTTGAAACTTATATGAGAGGAATGTATTATAAGTTTTAATACATTCAAGAATGTGTATTTTATTTTATATGTAATAATAATTCCCATTATAAATTTATTTTTTGGATGTATAAAATTATCTACATATAGTGTTAAGGGACATAAATTATATCCAATTTGTGATAATGAGACTTTATATTATCAATTTATGAATATAAGATTGACTATGTACATGGTGGATAAAAAAATTTTGTGGATTGATCATCATTGTCACGGTCTGAAATAAGAATTTAATGGTTTATAAGAGATTAATATTCCAACCAAAACCATTACCTATTTAAGAATATTACAAGATGGTGAAAAAATTGATTTAAAATTTGGAATGAAAATATGTTCGGGTTATCAAAAAATATCTGGAGGAAACATTAAATATTTTTGTAACTAACCTATTGGTTATTTTTAAAGAAAAAGCATTACATTTCCATTATTCTTGAGGAGAAAAAAATTTGTTAAAATTTGACTACTTATATGTCAAACATAAATGGAAATAAAAATTTGGATTTTGTAAGATAGGTCTTGATATAAATTGGAATACATTCTTATTTTTTACACACTATAAAATGATACATAACATATTTACCTTCATCTTGTAAAATATTAATAAAGAGGGAGGTAATGATTTTTTTCTTTTTATATATGTTATTAATGTATTAAATGGATATTCATAAAATGTGAAGAATTTGATTTCATTGAAATACTATAAATTAATACATATAAAACAAAATGATTATCATATATTAATGAAAAATACTACTACCATTCTCACTACATGGTATATTTATAACACCTATCAGAAATTCCATCATTAGGTTTTGTATTTTTTTCAATTTTTTAGGAAATTTTATTGATCGGAATTAGTTAAATGTGTTGATGAATGAATTTTGTTTTGTAATTTATCAATGAGAAATTTAATTTCCATATCTGTTATTGGATATTATGTTTAATCAAGTGATTAATTTGGTGTGTGGGATAAGAGTATTTGAGAATATTTATTTACATTGGATGTATCCTTTTAAATGATATATTAAAATTTTGGAGGGGTATAGTAAAAATCATCATCGACCAGAGGCCACTATAGTTCCAAAATAAGTAATAGAATAGTTGATTTTTTTCTTTACTAATTATCTATATGAAGTGGAGCATATTGGTCTTGCAATATCTCCATATATGGTATATGACAGTGAAGTTAGAGGGATTCAAGGACTAGAGGTAATGTTGTTTCCACATGATGAAGTGATGCAAGAAAAATTATTCATTTTGAACTATATAAATGAGATTAAATAATATATATTATCAAATATTACTGAATTATAGGTAAAATATCTAAAAATATCAAAAACGTGGATGCTTATTGAGCATAAAATACATTTTTCTCTTGGATTGAATATAAATTCATCATTGATATATCATTATCAGAAACATTGAAATGGTTAGTAGGGGGCCATCTCTTAATATTATCACATGGTAAATTTTTTATATTAATGGGATCACATTTTACATGAAAAATTAGGATGCTTAGGGTATCATTCAAAATAGTTGGGTAATAGTCATCACAAAATAATTTCATTTATCATGTGAAAAAGAAACCCAATTTATAGACCAATGATATATTTTAGTATTCTTGACGATATATGGGAAATTAATTATAATATATTTCATGTCATAGTGTTTATGTATAATTGGACTGAAAGTAAGAGTTGTGTGAATCATTATGATTATGGGTTCATAGTTGTTTATTTGCTATGATTTAGTTGCAAAGAGTAACCATTTATCCTGGATGCACTTGAAATGAAAATATTTTATATCATCGATTAATCTAATGATCAGTGGTTCATCATTTTTCAAGAGAATAGAATTCCATTTTCTAATGAAAATTATGATAATGTTATCGATTTATATGAGGCTTATTCATCTATTTTGAAATTTCTAGATGATAAAAATGACTACAGTAAAACATCATCCATGATATAAAAAATGATCATGCTAAAGAGTTATGGGAATGTACTAAATTAATATAATGTCTATTCATGAAAAAATTTATATTTTATTTCTTTTTTTGAAATTAAAATGTCTGAACAAAAAATTTTCTATTAATTATTGGTTGTATAATAATATATCTTTGATTATTAATATTTTATTTTAAATTAAATATTCAATAGTTATGGGTAATCATTTTTTTATTGAAACCCCCAAATTACATAATTAAGTTTTCGTAAAATTTATCCATATAAAACATATTTTTTTAACTATTATATTTAAGTTTATAAATGTTTCATACAATTTTGTGTTAATATTTATATTTAATAGTTTAAAATTAATATTTTTATAGTTAATAATCATGTAATAATTTATTTTGAAACAAATACATTCTTGATAGTATTTAATTAGTTACATATTTTTGAAATAATTGTTTTTAAATATTCATTTTTCTAATAATATATTGGTAAACATAACATAAATATATTTTTCTATAAAAATGTTCGAATAAAAGTTAATGGAACATTTAATAAGGTACATGTGTTAATTTCATGTTATTAAATATTTAGATATATAATTAATTAAATAAAAAAAATTAATACAAGAAAAGTTGATTTTATGTCTATTGATGTGCTATATACAAAAGAGTATTCTCTTTATTTGGTAGAGAAATCGATTTCTAGAGTTATTGAATGATGGATTACAAATATTAAATTTCCTATGTACAAAAGAGAATACATAATAAATTTTATGATATTAATAACCCAACTAGCCCAAATGAAACGTAGTTTACCCGTTATTTTTCCTTATAGATAAATGGTATAATTATCATTATATATCTTTATTGGAATTACATTGATAGGATATAGAAAGAGATGTTGTTGTATTATATACTAGTAAAATATCTCAATTTATTTTTTTTATCTCATTTCATGAATAATATATATTTTAATTGACTAATCTTTAATTTATTCAGTTGTAGATGAAATTAAATTTACTATTAATAAAAGAAATTAATAAATATTTCTATCCTTAGTTTCATTTTTTTATAGTTATTTATAAAAAATTGAAAAAGTTTATGTTTTTGGGATGTTATAGAATGAAAAACCATGCCTCAAGAATGACATTTTAGATGTAGCTACATAGATGATATTTTTCAGAACTCGGAATGATGAATCATTTATGGTATAACTATTGTTTTATATTGTTAAATGTCTTGTATATTACTTTATTTTAAATTAGTATATTTTATTCAATAGGACTCTTAGAGATCACATCAAGTGATACAGTTATAGAGTGTATTCCCCATAAATTATCATGTAGAGGGTATCATTTATTGGAGTAGAAAATGATTATTGAAAAGTATGATACATTAAAAGATAAATCTAGTATTGGTTCATAAGAGGTATATTTTGTTCCTCCATCTCTCCACACCCTCAAAGAAAAAATGGAAAAAGAAAGAAAGACAAAATAATAAGTATATTATAAATAAATCTATGTACGAAACTAAAAAAATGAGTGAATCATTTTTTATTAGATGAATTTTATGATTTTTTAAATTAGCAACATGCAGATTGTAATTTAATTTTTTATATCAGGATTAACTATGAACAACGTTATACCGGGAAATTTATTCCATAAGGATTGGATGGGAATCCTTGATACAATGTTAGGATATAAAGAACACTAGACCATAAAGAGTATATGAAGAGTGTATCAGTGTAAGGACTGTATTTGGTAATAGATGTAAGAAATCAAGAGACCCATTAATAGATTCCTCAAAATATTATATAAAAGACCTAAAATGGTCAACCAATGAAAAAATTGAATTAGATGTGTATTCTGTGTTTCTATAATTGATGAGACAAGTACATATTGTGCATCTTTCATTTCTTATAGAGCTTGTGTGGCCTATGAAACATGGACAGTATTCTCAGTCTAGAATCATAGATCCTCTACCACATCATTATTATCTATCCATATACTTTGTGTTTTATGCTTGAGATCTTAATGTACATAATTTTGAATACCCAATCATACATATTTATTGGGATTCTTTACATCATCATCCTATGTTGCGAGATTATATTAAAAAATGAGTTCATTATTTTATTTATCCAACTAGTCCAGTTTCATTTCAAACTAAGGATGTTAATACAGTTAGAGATTGAATGAGTCATTGATTATAGTGTTCAGGTATCCATATTTATAATCTGGCGTATACGATATTTTTTTTAAATATTATTTACAATTACATAAAAATTATATAATTTTTATTATAATTTTTAATTTATATAGGAGTATCTAATATCAATAGAATTAGTAAAAAATAAACAAAAGGTTTAGGAAGTAACAACATTATGTAATTTTGATATTTGTGATGGGATACAAATTTTATCCTCATTTTCTTTTTCCCTTGGATAGTATTGATGGGTTTACTATTCATTGATAATATTCAATAAGGATATCATAGATCAGGTTATTTTTTATGAAATTAGAATTTCTTGTGTTTAAGTTGTTTTCTATGTAAGTGGATTTTTATTTCCAATTTTCATTCATTAGATAAAGTTCATTTCATGTAACTTACTGCATTATTTATTTAATTATCTATTTACACATGCTTGTTATTAAAAATTGGATGAATGGTGTTTATTGTCTTATAGATCTAGAGTTCATTTCAAACGTTTTCTAATATGTTAAAACTCATACTAGAATAGGATATATATGTATGAATGATTATCAAATAAGCGGATTGAGAGCTAATTTTTCTATTCCATTATTGTTAAGAACACTAATATAATTATGATTTAATATTCAGTATAATATTAATAATATTAGAATTTTTATAATATATATCCCATTAGATGTGAGGCGTATTCTACCCAAATAAATTAATGTTATATTGTGTTTTATCTTTATTAGGTTGTGTTCATGATTTTTTGAATATTTTAAGACATTATCATTTTATTCTTTTTAAAAACTTCTTTAATTTTAATCCATAATTTTTACACATGTTTTTATTTTTGATAAATATGAAAATAGAGTTTTTGGATTTTTTTAATAAAGATCACTTGTCAATAAAATATATAAATATAATGAAATACATAGAAGTAATGGTATATATTTTTAATGTTAGATAATATTTGGTTATTGTTATATATAAATATATTTTATTTTATTTATATGTTTTTGTTATAAAACTCATGTTTCATTATAAAAAATGATGTTTTGAATGTGGTAATTGTGTTTCAGCATTTATATATGTGATAAACATAACTGGGTCAATGACCAAATCTGATAAGGCCAGTTATAACAATTATTTTATGTTTTTATATATAAATATTCTATTTTTTAATCTTATAACATTCATTATTATTTTCAATTATCAATGATATGGAGTCGTATAGGAATAATGAACATAACCATCTCAACAGTTATTTTTTATATATTATTTGTGTGTGATTATGCTTTACATTTTCATTTATGTACCTTGTAATTAAATTTATCATATGATTATTAACATAATAAATTTTATATCTTATTTAGTATATTATATCTATTTTTAAAGCATTGTTATATTCTATATAATGGGTTAGGGATTTATAAAACAATAACTACACTATATAGTTCCATAAATTTTCAAGTATATCTATTAGTGTTAACATTTAAAAATGCGTAGTTATACAATACTCTTCCACTTAATTTTATATATTCTATGTGTTTTTATAGGTTGTATAAGTACCATGTATATATCTTTCAAATAAAGAAATATAATTTTTGATTTATATATTATTATTTTTATTTTATTTGGTATATTGTGTTTGATTTTATTGGGTTGTTCTTTTTCCATATGTTAGTGCATTAGAAGGAGTATATAAATATTTTTGTAAATTGTTTAATAAGTTCTTTTTATGAGATAGTTATTCTTATTTATTATTGTTTATAAGTGTTTTTATAATAGATAAATTTAAATATTGGTCTTAGAAATGGTTTAACAATGATCAATTGTTGATACATAAGCCAAAAACATCAACTACATGAAAATGTTAGAAAGCATATTTGATTTTGGATTATATATGATTTTTATAATATATATATATATATTGGTTTAAATTTTAATGTTAATGTTTCATATGTTAAATTTTATCCTAAAAAAATTGATGGAGTATTGTTATTTTCTTGTACAATTCATATATGAGATAATCACAACTAAGAGGAAAAATGAATTTTATAGGGTTAGTTATATTAATTATATAAGGTTTTATCTCAAAAGAATAATTTTTTAACCATATAATAGTAATTTTATTGTATAATATCAATGAGGTCATGTATTATAAAAATGAAGTTCTTACGCATCATTGAAATTTTTTCATACTATTTTTTATGAATTTTTATGTTTTAAATTATAAGGTAAGTCTATTTTATTTAATATTAAAATTATTAGTTTCCCAAGAATCATTTTTTATATGGTTTTTATATTTATTTAGTTTTTATTTGATTATTTTTTTGCATAATATTTTATAATATTGGATAAATTTTAAATAATCTCGTATGTATCATTTCATTTATGTTTAAAAAAAGGGTAGTAATACACTCATTATTTTCTTAAATTATGTATATTTTATTTGTTTTTACATGTCTTAGATGTTGTATGTGTGTTTAAATTAATTAAGGATAAATAAATGAATATGAATAAAATGTTGTTTATTTTAGTTGGTATATTGTGATTGATATTATAGTGTTTTTATTTCTTTATGTTAGTGTATAATCCCATAAATGTAAATATTTTTATCATTTGGTAAACATTCATATTTTTTGTTTCTTATATGTCATTTATTCTTAAAAATTATTGTTTGTACATTTCTTGATAATTTATATAATAAAATACAGTTCATGGAAAAGATTTAACAGTGACTAATTGTTGATAAATAATCTAAATATGTTTGACCATTTTATTTATTTGGTACATATATTTAATATTAGATAATATATGTATTTTTATTTAATAAATATATGTTTTGGTTTATATTTTATTATTATTGTTTCCTAACTTAAGTTTCATCCACTAAAAGGATGGGTGAAATGCAGTCATTTTGTTTTATGATTCATGTGTGAGATAATCACAACTAAGTCAGTGAATGAATTTAATAAGATTAGTAATATTAATATTTTTTTAAGATTCATGTTTCTTAATGTTACGAACATTATATTGATTGATTTTTTAAAATAGTACTAATTTTGTTTGATTATAAAACAAGAGTATTTAAAAACCATTGGTTTATTAGATGTGTTATAGATTAATTTTATATTTATTTTCCAAATATTATAAAATTTTATTCATGTTTTCCTCACAAAAATTTATGGATTTCTATATGTACATATTTAATTTTTTTTATTTTTACAAATGGTAAATAAATATCACAAAGATTCCGAATCTTACATCAATATAGACATTATTTTATAAGTATTTATGAATTAGTTTTCCTAATATATTGTCATTTTTTGTTCTAGTTAAATTGTTTTTGTTGTATATAAATTTTCTTTTCATTTAGTCATTATAAAACCCACCGGAATAGAAGAATTTTTGAAATATCTTGTTGTTCTATTTAACTATACATCTAAATAGGTTTATATGGGGTTATTGAGTTTTTGTTCTAATTTTTATATTTAATATTACATTTTCCAAATAAGAAATGTTCAAAAGATAGTATTTAACTTTTAAAATTTTCATTATAGTCATAATTAATGAATGAAATGATTTATGATTCAGTTTCAATAATTTTGAAATTTATTATTTCTAAAAGGGGATGTAGTTTTATTTGGATTCTTAATTTCAATTTTGCATTAATATGAATATATTTTTTTATAATGAGAATATTGATCATTCTTTTTATTTCAATAATGATGTTCTATATTGATTAAAATTTGTACACGAAAAGTATATATTACAATTGTTGTGTTTTAAACTATTTTAATTGGATTTTTTGGTCTATATGTTATAATTTAATATTGGTACTTTTTCGATTTATTTAAATAGTTTGAAATTAAATATTTTAAGTTGGTTTAAGATATTTAGTGGATATATATTATTTTTAGTTTTGTATAGATTGAAACCCAATAATTAAATTTTGACCCTTGTGTAATATACTTATATAAGTTTATTGGGTTTCAATTTAATTAATTTTTCATGTGAAATTTGAAAAATTAATATTTAGTTATCGAATATCCATGGGATTTACAAAGATTTATCTTATTATAGGATATAAAATGATTATAACTCATTGAAACATGTTTTTATAAGCTCAACATCACCATAAATAAGTGAATTTTAATGGTTAACATGTCTTAGAAATGTTTACAATATAAATTATAAAAAAATTTCAAAAACTAAAATATTTCCAATTAAAAAATAGT
The DNA here is from genome assembly GCA_963277665.1 of Viscum album. Taxonomy (NCBI): domain Eukaryota; kingdom Viridiplantae; phylum Streptophyta; class Magnoliopsida; order Santalales; family Viscaceae; genus Viscum; species Viscum album. The sequence continues at coordinate 2,068,898,463 of OY728132.1, forward strand.
TACACAATATGTTAAATGGTTTTCATCATGCTTTTTAAAACATGTATACAAACTATGGGTTGTTTTTTCTATCTAATCATTTAAATTGTTTTATTATTATTAATTTACAATACACCTAAAATTAAATCTTTTTAATTATTTTTTCTTTTATGTGTTTCATATTGGTCTTCTTGGTTGATTGAGTTTACATTTTTATCCTATATACTATTTTCCCCTTCTAATCCTAAATTAGTATCTACCTAATTATTTGAAATGAAATATTCAATGAAAAATAAGTATTATTAAATAATAAATTATTAGGTATGTGTATTTTTAACAAAGATAAAATTTATTTCTTTAGAAAACATTATTTTTATTTTATTTTTTAAAAATATGTTATGATTAATATATATGTTCTTAGTTGTATATAATACATCTTTGTTTTATTCTAGTTTATAGGTTTTTAGATTTTGGGGCATGTAAACTATTCTATTCGTTTCATATTTTTAAAACAATCCACACAAGTATTTTTATAAAATAATGTAAAATTTTAAATATTGACCTTTGAAAATATATTTTTAATCTATGTTTAATGTCATCATTTAAAAATTTCAACATTAATTTTTACAAAAAACTGATGTTAGAAGGTAGTTTCAACATTATTTATGACATAAAATTGATTTTGAGTGTTATAAGTGATTTATTTTAGGTGGGATTTCATCATAGGATTAATGTAATATCAAAAGTTAAAATATTATTTCAATTTAGTTGTTCTAAAAATACCTATATTAAATGTATTTAGATATTTTTAAATATTAAAATAATAAGTATTTCTATTTAAAATTTACTTAAAACTTGTATTAAAATTTCTATTCTATTATTCCCTCATAGTGTTAACTATAAAACTGACATGGAAATGTATTTTTAATATTGGTTAATAAATAACTAATATTAGAAAACCCCTGAAATCCCTTTTTTAGTTAATTTTTAAATGTCAATTATATTGAAATCGACATTGAAACAATTACTTTTAATGTGTCATTTATAAAACATTATTATAAAAAAATTTAAAAAGATAAAAAGGGATATGGAAATATATTATTATATAATTCCTCAATTTTGAAAAACATGTGTTATTGTTGAATATTTTGAATTAAAATATTATTTCTTCAAATGATATTTATTAAATTTTGGATATTATAATATATTGTGCTAACTAATTTAGTTTTTTATAATGACTAAAGTTAAGAGGAATATATTTTTATCCTATTTCTGTTTATGTGTCACATTAGAGGATTATTTTAGTGATTCAGGTATGATTATTTTATTATGACTACTAATTGTTTGGATCAATATATTTGAATGTGGTGAAAATTTAATAAATGATGAAATATTACTTGTAAAGTATGATTATTTATTTATATATTTAGTTTATATGGAAATATAATTCCTCAACTCTAGGAAAAATGATATCAAATTTTTTTATCCTATTACATTTATTTATAAGGAATTGATGCCCATTTTTATATATCGTTGATTTTTAAAAAATTAGTTTACTTTCTCATGATCAATCACCTCTGTATTATCAATCTTCTATATGATTCCGCATAATTATTAAGACATAATTTTTTTATTTTGTGTCTATAATTTAAATTACCATTATTTTCTATTATTTAGAAACCTAGTTATGTGTTAGTTTAAATGCCCTTAATTTTTCCTTTTTTTATTATCAAGAATAAATTTTTTTAAAAAATTATTATTATATGTAATTTCAAAAAATATATGTTCAAATTATAAATATTTGTTTACCAAGATTGTGTGCCAATTGTGAGGGCTCAAATTTTTAATGTTGTGGGGAGGAGTGTAAGGAACTAGACATAAGCATTACATATTCCAGTGTTTTTGAAATAGAAATAACATTCATATAATTTCTAGGATATTTTTAGTTTATAGTTTTATATAATTAGGAAGACAAATTACAATGTATTCCCAATCATTACAATTTACACTAATACTCAATATATATTTTTTAAAGAATAAATTTTAAAATAAAACATGGTTTATTTTAATGATTACCATTCAAAATTTTCATATAGACCTCATCCATGTACATAATCATACTTAAACCCAATGATTTTGTTTTTTAAAAAACATGGGAGGGAAAATAAATTATATTATTGGACAAAATAATAATAAAAAACATTATTGTAGTGAAAAAATTAAAATATATATTATACATAAATATATCAAATTATTTTTTGAGGATATGGAATTAATAATTTCTATATGAATAAAATTTTTTTTTCAAATAAAACTTTTAAAATCCTTAGAGAACAATGGTAAAACATGTTAGAAACTTAGAGAATCATTGGCAAAACCACCACAACAACCCATGGAAGACCTTTACCATTTACATCTAATAATTTTCTCACACTAACCATAATCAATACAAATTAGTAACCATAATATTTAATATTTTAATAACCATTTTAGTATATTATATTCTCTCTTGTAAGAAATGTAATTGGTTAACACCAACTCATATATGAAATAATCATATGGTTGACTTTCATCTTCAGAGAACCCAATTTATTGGAGGTTATAACATAACCACACATTATTGGTTTGTCATGGAACCACCCATCATCCAAAAAAATTATGTTAAACCATATCATAATCAAAAAAATTAATTCTTACATCATAAATATATTCATAAGGAAAAAACATTTTACTTTTTAAATGAAATGTTTTTTAGAAACACTATGAACATAAAAAGAAAAACATTATATTATAAAAACAAAAAAATAAAATTTATTGTATGATACAAATAATTATGGATCATGATAGTTTGAAAATAATCTTATTATCTAAATTTTGTTTTAAAATTCTTTTATACTTTAAAAAAACAATGAGTAACATTAAAAATGGGTTTTAAAATAATGTCTCTTACGGTAAGTCCAACTCATCACTTACATTATTTATATTTCATAAAAATAAACATAGGTTATCTAATAACCTAATTAAGAACATTTTTCATGTTCATTATTCCTTTTATATATATTATCACCGTGTTAACTACATAATCATTTAAATTCACATCAGGTGTTTGGATGATATTTGACACATAAGTCCAAAATGAATACAGTTGGTCGAGTATAGGAAAATAGGTTATAATTAATTCATATATATAATAAAAACAATTATTAGATATTTATATAATATATAATTTTAATTTTAACCATTATATATGTTTATCAAAAACGAACTATAATATAATCATGGAGAATGTTGATCATATATTCTCGTTAGTAATGTTCCCATTTTTCAAAGATCATTATAGAAAGTGGGTAAATATTATTATATATTACATGAATGATGAAAAGATAATATACATATATATATCATATTACTTATTTATGTATAATTATATATAACATAAATGTGAAGTGGTGATGAAAAATGAATCACATCGCTTCAAGGAGGATGTATTTCAAACTTACGCATGAACAACATTATCATTTTTCTATGCATGAAAAGGTAAAAATCTTAATGAAAATATATCTTTAAAAAATGAAAAATATGTCATTAATATCAAATATAATTATTAATTAAATAATTATAACTATTATTGAGATACAATGATGGAAAAATATTACATCATTTCCCGGGATGGTAGTCTGTCGTACACACAAACGATGATTTATTTTTAGGGAAGTGGAGTTGTATATACATTATTACAATAAAATAATAAAATATCAGGGTATAGAGGATTTCAGATTTATTATTCAATCATAATTTATGAAGGGTTTATGGACTTTTAAGAATAAAAATTGAGAACTACTTGATTAAAAATGATATATTCTCTTCAAACAATCATCGTTTTTAAACATCTTAAGACCCCTATGGTTGATTTTATGGATAAAAATACCTCATTAATGAGGAGAGATATCACATTAAATTTTTTGGATATGTCTTGAAATAATTGAAACTGATATTAAGTGTGATCAAATGAGAATAATTTGTTTCAATATTTAATAGATGGGAGGGGTACACATGGAACTTTTCAAAAGAAATAAGTAATATAAATCAATATCTATTTTAAAATTGATAAATAATTATTAATTTGTAATATAATATAATTATGGGTATATATAAACTAATAAAAAATAATAATAAATTTTTTGACAATATTTATACCCTTATGTTTTTGTTTTAACACTTATTTAGGAAATCTAACTCTATCCATAACAATTTGTATATTTACACTTTGATGGTTAATATAGTTAATATAAAATGAAGAAAATCCAATGAACCGGTCATGGATTATATTTTAATCTGAATAATAAGAATTTGGATGAATTTATTATTTCATGGAATTTTATATAATTAAATATAATATTTTTTATTTTTAAATATCCATAGTGTCATTTTTTTGAACTATTCCTTAGTTTGACTATAATAATTTGAAGAAAACAATTATAATATGGAAAAAATATTTAATTATATCTCTATTATGTTATGTTATTCGATAAAATTCCATTATCACATTAATTATCTCAATTTATATTCATTTTAATATTTTTAATAACATTTATTTTATTTTCCATTAATTAAATATTTACTACATTTCCATTGTGGAAGCATTAAAGGTAATTATTTCATTACAAAAAATTTAAAAATAAATTATGTTGATAAATATAAATATATAATAATTCTAAATACTATTAATCATCTAATATTTTTTGGTAAACTACAAATTAAAAATATTACAATTTTTTAAAACAAGAGTGTGACATGTAGGAATTTTCAAAAAATAAAATACTATATTGGTAAAATGAATATCCAAGTAGACCGAAAATGTCTCAAATTTGACAATTGTATGAATATGGTCGAAATTAACTCACTAAATAATCTTTAGGTACGTTTTTTCATCATTTCATGGTTATTATAATTTTATTTTTACCCTAAATTTCATGATAAACCTTTACCATGGTAACAAAATTTTATAATGTTACTATTAATATTACGAAAGTCTAAAAGTGACAAATTTTATAAATCTAGACCAAATTATTCAAAATATTGAATAGATTTTTAAAAATTAAAAAATTTTATTTTTTATAAATTAATTTAAATTGAAACCTGTAAAACCAACAAAAAATAGTTTTTCAGAAAAATTCCATTTTTAAATATACAATGTTATTATACTAAATATAAATATAATATATATTTTAAAAAATAATTGTATTTTTAAAATTGAAGGGAACTAATTAAATAATAAAACTAATTAAAAAAACAATTTTTACTATGGAAATCTATAAAATATAATATAGATATCTATAAAAATCACAATTACCCACTAGTCCATTAAAAACACTATATTTAGAAAAGTTTGAAAAATTCATCGTAAGAAAATTTTTACATGAAAAATTAAAACATTAAATCAATTATTTCAACAAAATTTTATACATATGAAAAAATTATAAAATTCACTCATAAAAATACGAATAAATCAATTTTTGACGAAAACATATTATTGAAGAATAAAATTACTTTAATAATAAAATCTGTGATTATTTTCTACGAACCTACGAATAAATTTTTATTGAGTTGGACCATTTTATTTATTTCAAAAATAATTTATTCCAATTAATACCGACCAATTTTATAGCACTATTATATTAGTCCCATTTAAATAATAATATTATGTTATTCATTTATGTTTGATGTGGAATATCTTATATGATATTTAATATAGCGTTTCCTTTTAAAAACTATCAAGATTATATAGGGGATGTAAAAACCTATGATATTAAAAAAATACTATTTTCAATAGTGTATACTACACATAACATAGATATTAAACGAACCAAAAAAATATTATTTTGACTGTTATAAAATAGCCATTAAATTGGAGGGTATGAATAAGAAAAACCACATTATGAAATATATATCAATTTAATAGTTGTTTAAAATTTATTGATTAATTATCACTATATTAGAAATCTATTTTTAGTAGAGTCGTCTTAATCTTTAAAACAACCTTTTCTCAAAAAAATCTTATTTTTTTCTTTATTTTGTAAATATTACGATAAATTTATTAAAAGTGAAGAAATTATTTTGATAAAAAATATATAATTTTTTAATTCATAATTTTATAAATTATCTCATGGTTATTTTTTGGGCTTTTTTATAAACTAGTAAATTTTCCCTAAAAAATGCACAATAACATATATTATTGAACACTAAATTTTCGTTCAAAGAATTTAAGAACTCAAATTATATATTGGATTAGTCTTACAATATCATTTGTTGATTTTTATTTGAAATAATACAATTATGTAATTAGTATGGAATTTTATACATCATATTTTTATAAACACATTTTAATGTTTTAAATGAATTTTTCTAATAAATCTATATCTATTTGAAATTCTAATATTAATCTTAAATTATGTTCCTACAATTATAAAAATTGATTCATTAAAAATGGATTAAAAATTTTGAACCATGAGTTCGAAATTTGGTAAATTGGCCACTTTTATTTTTTGGTCATTATTAACAGTAACCATGGAAAATTATTGTCACCATGGTAATGATAAATCAATATTTAAGGTTAAAAATAATGTTACAAGGCACTAAAAATAAACAAAAAACGTGGATTAATTATTTGGATGATTATATTTCGTCCATAATAAATAAAAATTCAGAAAAAATTATTTTACTATTTGTAAATGATTTCAACTTTTAATATATTTAAGAGAGAGATAAAGATCAAAATGTCACTTTTCTTATTTTATTATCTAGAATAAATTATGATAGGGATTAATATAGATTAGTTTCAAATATAAAAGGGTAATTGAAATAATTGAATTATTTTGATCACATTAATTTTTTAATATATTGAATAATTTGATTAAATGATTATGAAACAACAATAAAATATTTTTTCAATTAATAAAAAACAAGAAAATATTTTTTAAAATATTAAACACAATTCAAATTAGATGTATTATTGTATTCACCAATTTTTTGGATCAATATAATTTTTTATAAGTGTTAAATTATTTTATTCTTGTTTATTTCCATTTTAATTTTTTTTCAATGCAAAATTAATTAAATAGTTCTTCAATTGACATTAATTATATTTTAAAATAAATAATATTTTATTAAATGATTTAAGATTAAAAAAATAATATGTTACACCATGTTATTGAGATATGGATTAAAATATTTTCCATGTTTCATTTATTGGCCATATGTTCTTATATATTATCTATATTAACCCGTAAAGAGTAAAAAACCATAAGATCTTAATAATTGTCTAAAATTTATAAAAAGTGTTAAAAATAAAAGATACAAATGAAATGACCCCCTAATCATGTACTCTTTTTTTGAATGAGATTATTTCAACACATACCCACCACTTATTATAAATAAATTACTTTTACTAATTTTTAAATGAAAATTAATTTATAATAATTTAATACCTTATGAATTTACAAGATTTCTCATCCCCTCATTATAAAAGGATACACCTCTCATACGTTCATAACTCATAAAAAACATTCAGTTGTTCAACTACATATGATATTCTTTTAAAACATCCCTCCCATATTATAGAGGATATATTTTTGGCGGAACATCAACCTAATAGGGATTATGGTCTAATGAAAAAGAAATTGTCCAAAGAAGAGGTATAGATTTTTTGTGAATGCTCTAATTTTAATTATTATTATTAAAACATCAAATATTATTAATCCATTGACATAATAATATATTTATATTAAATACACTGATATTTTATTATGTAAATATCTTAATATATATCATATATTCTTCTATCAAATAGGGAATGAAAACATCACCCATGTGCATAGTGGACTGCTGTCCCACGAACCGATGCAGATCATATTCCATCACCACCTATCACAACTTATTATATTTATAATTTCTATATATATATATATTCATAATGTTTTATAATTATTTAAGGATAATATATCATATATCTTATTAAATTTCCACTCACTGAGAAATTATAATTTCATTCATGAATATGTGTGGACGATCACCTCCATGATGTGACACGATGTATTTTCCATAAAAAAATAACACAGATGATATATATACATTATTATTTGAAGTTATAATATGGTGTTTATGACATAATTATAATTATTATAAGGTAATATAATATGTAACATCATTCCATCGTGATAATTGAAAAATGAAATCATTAGTCATGCATACGTACATCCTATTGTCTCTATGATTGCAACGTAGTTGATTTTTCATAAAAATATTTCATGGATGGTTTTAAAATTATAATTGATGTATAAAAATTATAATTATATCGTTATTAACATTTTTTATTTCATTAAAAAATAAAAAACTTCCATGATAAATACACCGAAGTCATTTTGAAATTCTTAAATAAATATCCTCATAACACCTGATCTGGACTTAACTAAAAAAAATAAAATATTCCCTTATGATAAATGAGATAAATAAATTAATTATTAATTATTAATCCAATAAATGTATCTTAATCAATAATATAAATGATATTTTTATTATATAGGATGTTTGGGGAATACATAACAACTTTGGACTTGAGGTAAGGGATTACATCTCAAAATCTCTTTATTGATGAATATTTTAATGTTATGCACCCTATATATATTACATGGTGAATATGATAACACTTTTTAATGTTATATTATTAATACCTTACAAATAATTTTATTTTATGTTACACTTCATGTATTTATCCCAAGTGTATTGAATTGAATTTTACCAGGCGATAAAGGGTTTCATAACTCAAATTACATTCATTTAGTTATAACTCTTTTTCATTTAGAATTTTATTATATAATTATTTTTGAATTGATATATAAATATAATTAATATATATTTCGAATTGTTTTATATGAATTTATAAATTATCACATAATCTCTTTATGTATTTATTATCAAACCAATATTTAGGATCCTTATAAGGGGTTTTTTCTGAATCACATTTTTTGGAGATATATTTCTTGGCGTACAACCTGGTTTTATTGAATGATGTAAAGAAAATCTATGAATTAATTTTTAAATTTTATTTAACTTAAATAAATATATTTTTTTATATCCATATAATAACCAGTCTTTCAATGATTTATATTCCAGATTTATCGAAGTGTTAAAGTATTATAGTTAAAATATCCCTTCTTTTCAAGTTTGTTTGTGTCCAAGGTTCCTTGTGTAGAAATCATATCATATTTTATCAAGAACCTAATATATTTTACATAACTTATTTATTAATTTTTTACATGTTAATTTTATATTTCCTTTGTTATTTTAAATGAAACAGTAATATCGTTGTTAATGAGTGATAACAAATTTTTATCTTATTTTAAATCTTGAATCATTATCTTCCATATAAATATTTTCTAAAACCATTTCAAGTATGTTATTTTTGAAAAATTAATTATATCATATTTATTTTTTTATTTTTTTAGTTTATTTTAATATTATTTAAAAGTAAATTTCCTCATTTTTTCAACATAGTTCACTTTTGGCACTCATTACACAATGTTTTCAATGAATGTTAATTTTTGAAATTTACAACATGAATGTATTTTACCACTGTCATGAAAATTATTTTCATTTAATATATCTATATATGATTCTAAGGATATTTTAAAATTAGAGTTTTTTCACACTATTATGTGATTATTTGTTCTAAAAAAATGTGATTTTAAAATTGGAAATGGTATTTTCAATATTATTGGTTATTATAAATTCTTAATGTAATTTTTATTCATAAATAAGAAAAACCATTTATATTAATCTAGTTCCACTAGTGATATGTTATGGATATTTCATATTTATTCATTCAATTAAAATATTATGATTATTTCAAAGATATTTTCGTGGAACTCACATATTTTCCATGAGAACATCAAGTTATTAAAGGAATAATGTATGTTTTTATGTGTTTTATAATGAGATGAATGATCTATGTAATTTATTCAGGTTATGGTTATAGAATGGTTATTTGTGATAATGGGTGGTTCCTTTGTAATCCAAGGATGTAAGGTTCCATTATAAACCACGGATTTGTGGATTGTCTATAAACCAATGATGGGTGGGTACATTATAGTTGTAAAAAGATTAAGGTAATGATTTTGTTTGAATTAAACTGTATGGTTATTATAATTGTAAGGATTATTATAATGGTTAGTTGAAGATAATATTCAAATATACAAACACATTTTCTATAAGCATGATATGGGGTTTGTAATATTCTTTTAATTAAGAATAATATCACATGGATCTTGTTTTTTGATTGTTATGAGTACTATTTTATTTTTATGATTAATGCCATTTTTTATAATTTAGGATTCAATTAATTATGGGTACAATTTATTTTCAGTTATTCTAATTCTCACAAGTAATTTCATCGAACCCTTATGATCTTCTTATTCTAACTAATGAAATTTTAATTATTAATTATTATATTTACTCTTATTTAATATTTTATCTCAACATTGTTATGTTTCATTTTACATAGGTTATAACGAATCATATTAAATGATTTAATTCAATTAGTGTTTTGTTTATGAGGAATTTTATGGGTGATTTTGAAGACATAATATGAAATTTAAAAATATGTATACCTTATGAAAAAAAAACACATGGATTCATGGGTTTTGTTATGTTAATATTTTTACTAAGTCTATAAAACTATAAAAATAAAATTTCACCAGGTATTCATGTGATAATTTGTGTTAATTTTTTTTGTTTTTTATTATTAAAATTTTAATCAAATTTATTATTATCAGATACATGAATATAAAATTTATTATTTTAGCACTGAATCTAAGAGTGAGGGTTTGATATTGTCACATATCACAATATTAACACAAGAAAAAATTAATAGGAAACAACGGAATCAAAATAATCTAATTATATATATATATATAAGATACCAAATTTAGTTGATTAATTATTCACAAAAAAATGATAAAACAAGAACAAATATTATGGAATTTGTTTTTTGAAGAATAAACATATTTTAATCATTCAAATGATGACAAATTAACATATATAATTTATTATAAGAAATATAAAAAATGAACAGGAGGATATAATATCAACTCTACCCCTCAATTATTGGCAAATTTCCACCATATGATCCATTTTTCTGATGTTACTATTAAATATTATCCTTTAGTGAGTCTGATTTATATGAAAAATATAATTTATAACCTAAATTAATAATAATACTATATTTTATATAACAAAAATATATATAATAACAATGATAATGAAATAATTTTTTTTAAATAAATATAATATATCTTGAAATACTCTTATCAAGGATGAAATGTTCAAAGAAATGATCTTAGTAATTATATAAAATTGAGTATCCACGATACACCCCAAAAATAAAAGCTCCTCATCTTGATCTATCTATCATGGATCCAACTCATTTATTATTCTGTTGAACAATTTATTTTTTATGAATATTATTTTTTGAGACTACTAATATTACTCAGACTTTAAGGAAGATGTGTTGAAATTAATGAAGAAGATAACGTCATAAAGACTCATTAGGTGGAGGGTCTAATACCCAAACCCCACACACTACCAACATACTACATTCCAAAAACATGGGAAATAACATCCCCATGAGAGACTAATGAAGAAAGTGGGTAATTTTCATTATATTTCTCTTGATTTTTTTTAAAAGTATTTTTTATAAAAATATAATACATTAAATGTGAATCCCAAATTACAACTCATGATGTCATCATATATATTAATCACACACATAAAACCAATCCTGTCACATTATAATGTTAAATTTTTTTTTACCTATATTATGAATAATAATTTTTACAATGATAGATTCAATTACACTATAAAAATAATATATCAAGGTGTCCCATTAAATGATAACATGAATTCCATGATTCCATATTAATGTTATATTATTTTATTTTCTCTGAAGGTCCATCATACGGAAAAAAAATGAAAACATCAAAATCCAGTACTATCCAAGTGAATCAATCATGTAACATAGATATGAAGGTTACTCAAGAATGAATGGATATCCTATTATTTTGATATATTTTCAGATTTATGAAGATAATTTTATTTTTGTCAAATTAGAAAATATTAATAACATGAAATTATCAAATCATGATATAAAATATAGAAAATCAACATATTCATGAGTATGATAAAAAATGTATAAGACAATTTAAATTATAATTAAAATAAAGATAATAAATTCTTAAATTAATACCTAAAATATTTTTACATGTAAAATCAATAATATAAAAAAAATTACTCATCATTAATAATGTAAGTAGTTATTTGAGTAACATAATTCATTTAATCGAAACATACTTAAATTTACAAAAAAATAATATAGTTAAAATTATAATTTTATAAATCTACTCAACATATTTAAAATAATGAAAATATAAATGATATTATTAGATGACTTTGTTTTCCAATTATTTTCAAAAAAATTTTAATTTGAAAATTACCACTTAATAAAAAGTGAACAATTATTTATATTTTTATCCAAATGTTTACATTGGGTTCATTTATGTAATCCATGTTGGATTTATTATGAATATATGAACACAAATCAATTTGATAGACCACATAACCAAATTCATTCACCATTATCATCAAAGAGAAAAAATAAATAAAATTATAAATTTAATCACTTAAAATTGAGGGAAATCATACTTAATCATTTCTAGTAGTTGACATTGTATTAACCTCTCAATTAATTGGTTTTAGAGCTATATTTGTTTGGTCTGGATTATATCACACTCTTTATGATGTATTTTTGAGATAATTTATATAAAAAGAAGGATAATAATATTAATAAAAGTGGAATTATTTTCTATAAATTAATTTCAATGGTATATGAAAGTATGAAATACCTTATGTGAATCAGAATGATGAAAATACATGAATGTATTACATGGTTCTTATTTAATTTCAATTACTATTAATTTTTTATCTATAATTTCATTCTTCATATTGATGGGAATATGAATCCAATCGAAATTCATTATAGGAATGAATAATTACTCAAATAATAATATTTAATCTTCCAGTAATAGATATAAACAATCTATATATTCCAAATATCACATATAAATAAGATTTTTTTGGCCACCATAAATTTTTTATATTCGTGTTAAATATTATCGTATTATTATTTATATCTATTCAATAAATATATTAAATTTTTAGTAAACTAATGTGATAAATTGTTATCTGATATTTACAAATACATACCAATCACGATCATCCCTTAATAACCTCCTGATATTAATTATAACATCATATCGTCAGTTGATGATATCTCCTCATCTAATCCATCAAATCACCCCAATATCTTTGAGGTACAAGACGATACGCTAGATTTAAGGATTATTAGTGACAAATATTGGTGAATATTAGATAGAATAAAATTTTATAAATGGGGATGACTTAAATTTAGTATTGTACCTAATAATTATGGTAGCGTATTAGATGCGGTTGACAATATATAAGTTGTTCAAGAATTGATATCATCTTTCAATAATTTTTTTCTTAGTATTCGAGTATCCAAATAGAATATAAAACAATATAAAACATGAAATATGATATAAATGATAAAAATAATTTTAAATGAAGTAAATAGATCAATTTAATTAATATATTTAAAATAAACAAATAATTTTTATGTTAAATAAGGGTTTGGCACATAAGTAATTTATTCATCGTTAGAATATTATTTCCTTCCTCCACTATTAAAATGATATCATCATATTTACCCTCCCTCAAAATTCTAACTTTTTCAAAATAATTATAGGAATATATATAAATCATTTTTTGTTCATGGGTTTTTCTATCATAAAATAATTCTTCTATTACAACATTCATAGAATAAATATATATTTTCATGATTTAGACTGCTAAAATACACCCCTCATTAACTCATTATTCACATAATTTAACATTTTAGCTTGTGAATCCAAAATATATGGGTCATGTCCTTCAAAATCACAAGTACCAATTAACCAAAATATGATAACATAAGAAAATTTTAATTAATCATCATTATTCCCCTTTAAATATTTACCGTCTTGAATTTCCAATAATACTATTACTAAATTTCAATTATAATTTAATTTGAAAATGCCTATTAAATTTAAAGAGAATCCCAAATATTTAATGTTATAAAGATGATATAATTTGTTTTTTCAAGACAACCTAATTTAAAAACATGCATGAAACATGAAGTCATTAATATTGTAAGAGTGAAATTTTCTATACTACTTCAATGTTTATTGATCTAAATGTTTCAGATAATCCAAAACTACAGTTAAATTTTTAGGATTCAGGATTTATATGTATAAATATAAAATATTATTAGTTTTATAAGAAATTTAAATTGATATATTTTGAATATAAAATTTATTCTAAATATAAAAAAAGGAAAAATATTATTAATTTTTCGTTATTGGATTTTCTTATCTCTTTTTCATTTCATTTTCAAATCAAAATTCATCTATTATTTTCCAAATAAAATTATGAAATAAAATAATTTTTCTTATCTTTATTGAGTATCATATATTTGTGTGCATGTATGAAGTATATTTTTTTCAATTAAACATTTTATATTTTTCCAACTTGATGATCTAACATTGGAAAATTTTTGTATTTAGAGTAATACTATAATCTTTTTAAATTATCACATAAAAATATAAAATTGTGGAATCATGATTTAATATTATCAAAATACCATAAACAAAAAAGAAAAATACTTTTTAACAAAATAACATTAAAAAATATAACCATTTGGTTGAGAATTTATTCGTAAAATTACTTCAAATGAACTAGATTCAAATTAAATAAATAAATAAATTAGAATAATCCATATATTTAATGAGATTAAAATATTAATTTAGTAAAGAAAAATAATTATGAAGAAAATATGTCATTTTGGGATTCATATGTCAATAATATAAAATCATCTTCAAATTTTACTTATTTAGTCAAATTTATTGTTAGAAAAACCGTCATAGTGAAATATTCTAGGAGAAATTTTTTATATAATGCAAAAAGATTCATTAAAAATAATTCTTGAATCTTTAGAGCATAATTGTGGTTTAATTTTTTCTCACTACTATTTAGGAATATTTTTTAAAACTCAATTATAACTATTTTTAATTTATCATGTACAAATTATGAAATTAAAATTAAAATAATTAATTCATTAAAATAATTTATTCAAAACATTTTATCTAATTCCATTGTTTTATGTCAATGTTTTTTATATTTTACTTTAATATCCATCAGGAAAAAATATTATCAATTATTTTAATCGAAAAATATTTTGATTATTTTTCAGCGTGAAAAATATTGTTGGATACGTTCTATTATTATTTTCTAATAGATCATGATTTATATTTTTTAAAATAATTTCTTATGAGTGTTATGATGATCTTTTGATTTTTCCTCCCCATTCAATATTATAATAACCAAATTGCAATATATTTAACATTTAATTTTCATTTTTAAATACTATGATTTGAGAATTAAAAACTACAATAAAGAATTCTGGGAAAAAACATTCCATTTATTTAAATACTATATTCATACTTTATGAGAGGATATTTGAATACCTTTATCAAAATCATTTTACTAATAATATTTCACAAATTATGCATAAATAATTAATAATTGTGAAAAGATTTTTGATGTGGTCCATAAATTTGTTATTAACATCAAATAATTTTATTTATAGAATGGTGACATGTTATGTGGTAATCTAAGAGATGAATATAATATTCAATAAGGACACATGGAACCACAATTTTATAATATATAAAAGTATACTTCAGTAAATTTAGAAGATAAAAAAAGTAATTTATAATATTTGTGACTGTTCAAACATGAGATTTTTTTAATCAAATGAAATCAGTAAGCTCCCACATTATAGTAGTGCACATTCTAAAAAAATATTATATCAATGTATCATATTTATTTACACCACATTCTCCTATAACTAATTAATTTATTCTCTTATATGATGATGGTATAAATAATGTTAATTTCAATGAATTTCATTTCTGAGAATGATCAATAAAATAATAAATAATTTTTTTGGAAGACATCCTCATAGGTATATTATAAGAGATTATAATAAATATACATATGATATATGTTTTACATAGAGTCTTGAATATATAAAATACATTAGTATCTAATCCTCAAAAAATATTAATATAATCTAAATAGAAATTAAGATATAATGAATCAATGGATTCTATATCTTTTAATTCCTTGTATATCATATAAGATTATAATTATTGTTTCTCATGTCTAGAAACATCATTTTCTATTTTATATTAGAATATGTGAATAATCTTTACAATCCTGGTTATAATAAAACATAACATATAAATATAAAATATTTCTATTTCTATTCACCTTCATATGGTTTTCATTTAAAAATTCATCAGGATTTACAAATTTCCATAAAAACATCTATAAATGTTTACAATCTACTATATCTTAAAATTTTACAAGACCAAATTAGTATTCGAACATGAAAGTATTATAATTGAGACAATTTTTTTTCATAACATTCATAGTCTCCTAAAATTAGTAGGGAATATTATATTCACTAATTTCATCATATAAGAAACTCCAATATCATCAACAACTATTTATCATTAATTTCACATATGTTGTTGATATGGTAAAACATTAGTATAAATGATACTTATATATATTCACTACATCCTTCATAAAACTTTTGATTTTAATTATTCATGTCACTAACCAACCCAAGATATCATTATCTCAAGTACACATTTTTTTCTACAACATAGCCAAAAAGAATGTCCTGATCACCACGTGATGGCACCAGTTCCTAGGCTTCTAAGAGGTACTATTTAGGAAACATTTTCCCCAAGATATAAGTCAAATTTGGGATGAAAAAAAGAATCCAAAATGAAATTAATATTCATTGATGAGTAAAACCATAATAGATATCAGGAAATACGAAAATATAGCATCGACAATGTATTATTTATTTTATACATGACATCATAACATAACAATGAAACCCCTATAATACAAGTACAATCATCAAAAAAATATCAAAAAGAATAGGAGATAAGCTAACATTATTATATGAGGAACCTTACTATAGTTTATAAAATATTTGAAATTAATTAAAGGTATGAAAACCTATATTTTTGTGACATGAGGTTCCATGCTAGTTCCAAGACAGTAATATATACCTGAATAAATATATCATGACTGCCTACTACCACCAATAGGTGCCTTACCTTTCCTTTCATCGGAGAAAACATAGACTGTATAAAATTAGGACTGTAGGTAGTGACATAGTAATGATCATAGTAAGATCCCACTTTGTTTTTTGTATCTGAACTATGTTATGGTGAATAAACGTGGTAGTTTGAAGATAATAAATGAAGATAAACTCAAGCATTTTATTTTGAAAAAATAGTAAGATATATTTTTTAAAAAATCATAATTTAATGAAGAATATTTAAAAAGGGAAATTATAAAAAAAATAATGGGTTGAAAATATATAATTACTAGTGCTGTGGAACTTGTAGATACAAAACTAATTGGGCTTATACCTTAAATCAGTGATAAGTTGTAATATGTCACCAACTTCTGTGAGTATCACACTTACTTAACTAAGATAAATTGTTGTATGGGAACCCATCCTACTCTATGTTGACTTACCCAGGTATATTTGGTACTTATGTATTTTTCTCAAATTCTACATTATTCATTAGAAATTATTTGGTATCTACCATTTGATAATAATTTCAAAGTTATAGATAAAATGAAATTTTCCTTTTAATGTGTATATAAAAACACTACCATTACAAGGGATCTGATAATTTAGTTTAAAATGAATCAATAATACCATCAGAGGCTTTTATAAAGCAACTTAGAGTAAAAAAATTACTAGTGAAGATATCAAAGGTAAAATATGGAATTATCTACCAAAGTCAATTCAAACTTATTGGGACCACCTTTTTTCAATATAAATGCACCAATACATTTAATAGAGAGTTTAAATAGGTAGAAATAAACCATAAATCCAAAAAACCACCCAAATAAAATTGAGAAAGAAGAACCATAAGCAAATATGGATTATTAGAGAACATAAAAGCATGAAATATCAGAATTTAATTATAAATAAGAATATATGAGGATATTTATATGTGTTTACCTTGATGAATATTAATAAATTTTCATTGAAATCAATGTTTTCGTAGAGAAAAAGAATAAAAACATCATGAAGGAGGCTATAAATATAGTGGGGTGACAATAAGATACATAAGGATATTATTTTTTAAATTTAATGAATAGAATTTTAAACATTTAAAATTTCTAATCTATTTTTATAGTTTAGGTGCATGGTTTTCCAAACCGTATGTAAACTATGTGGACCTCACTAAATTCACCTAGAAAGATTCATGGTTGGTCCACATATTATTGTAAATATTATAAAAAAATTATATAATTCCTATATAAATAACTAAATAGGTATTCCATAGTTTATCTATAGTTTTTTCCAAATGTGGACAATGTTATTTATTTCTAAAAATTATTTAATTTCAATTCAATAAACTTTAATGAAATAATATTATTAATGTAAATAAAATAACATATAAGATACCTAAAAATGTGTTTTTATAGAAATAATTATTCTTAACATATCACATTATCACCCAATAATGTCATCTTGTTGATGGATACCAGAACAAATGAGGCCATTTCCCACTCCTGTGATCTTCCTCCTATAATGTTTCTTGAGAATCCAATTGATTTTTCCCACAATATAATAACTAACCAAATATATTTTTTGATAACAACATTATCTTCAATGTTAATAGTCTGGACATGTCACTCAATAAATAATATTTTTGTTACCATTATATATCTTCCCAACTGAACAAATGGGATTGGTCAATTTGATACTTATTAAATTGTAAAACATGTAACACATTATGAATTTTTTAATATGAGATGGAAAATCCAATCCATAAGAAATTATGCTATTATTCTCTATTATCTTAAATTTAGTGATATAACTTGGGGAAATCATCCCCAAATTTCAAACCCCTAGTTACCCATACAGGGTGGAACCATAGAAACACTCATTAAACAACAAAAAAATCCAAATGGTGATGGCTATAGTAAAAATATGACCTATTTTTACTTTTAAACACTTTTAAAAACATACAACCCACTTTGATTTTATTCATTTGTTTATCAGATAAGGCTAGTCTCATGAAATAGGTTTCAATTGATCCATCCTACATAAAGGAGAATAAATTTACCATCCATAGAGAGCCTCAAATGTAGTAATCCATATTGATAGCATGTATTTATTATTTAATTAAAACTCAATTAGCCCAAAATTTATTTCTCACATTCTACAAAAGTTGTGAAAATAAACCTAAATAATATCTTGTATAATTTTTTTACCCCACTATGTTTTTCTATGTGTCAAGGCGGGTTAGCTATACTCGACAACACCTGGTCACCCATATCCTAATATGTATGTTCTAGTATTTTTATATAATTAAAGAGTCCATATAATATATATGATGGATGCGGTAATATCATGGAATCTCATGACCTCATGAACATAAAACATTCTATGTTTGTCAATATTTGACAATTACATAATTGGTTTGAGGTTGGTAGAATTAGATAATCGGATGAAGGAAAATAAAATAACATTCCATTCTCAATGTTTGTGAGGTTATCTAACAGTGAATTTGATGAAAACCATGCCCTAATTATATATAATAAATGGTAGAAGAATCATGTATCATAAATAGAATTGGTATTGGTCCATTACCTAATGAATAGTCTAACATCAAAACAGTAAGTCTGATATAACCGTCCACATTCTGGGACATTATAATCACTACATAATATTAAAGAACATTTGGTTTCACTAGGGTGAAAACTCCACTATGCCTAATGTAAGTCCTCCATAACTGACTTCCTTTATGAATAAGGGATGCAAATTCAACCACTCAATCATATTGATCCCCTAATATATAAAAACAACACCGTGATGGTCTTGATACTATATAAATATATTTTAAAGCACCAAAACTCAATAACTTCTACCTTCTCTCACAAAACAAACTCATGGTGGGATAAATTCTACTAGATACATCCAAAAAACATTTTTATCAACTTTCTCTTAAAAGCGAAACTCATCCACAATGATCATGATATTTCACTCTCTATAAGATTCTATAATTACATGACATGTAATATTTATAAATAACACAACAACAAAAACCGTACATTATCCACAACATAAATGAAATATCAATATCATGTGTCTTAAGGTATTCTACCCATACCATCTATATAAGCTTTATGTATATCTAGTAAAATTTTAAAATAGAATTTTTTGAGTGAAAAATACTAGGAACTTGTCATCATATAGTAAATTCAACCAATATTTGAGCACACAGATCACCCTGACTAATTGTACATTTTGAATAAGGCAGTTTCTTTCATGTGGATGATGGTTTCAGTAGTCATAATACACTACATGATTTCTCTACATTATTAAACCACACAAAAAAATCCACGAATCATTATAATCAAATAGATATAATTTCTTTTCTTTAGGAATAATAAAAATATATGGTGACATCAAATATACACTAATCACATCAAATTTGTCTTTTAACTCAAGATACCATACTAATTTTACTCATTTAGGGGTGATCACAATCAAATGAGAGGTAGGTTTGAAATAAATCATGATGACTCACTTGTAGTATCCTACTATACATAAGAATCTATACATTTCAAATAAATTATTGGTCTTTTTCTAGATCATAATAAGCTTACCCTTTTTATGATTGAAAAAAATTACATGTTCATATAATATATCCAATAATACTTTCACTTATATGATCCATAATTTCTATTTAGTCAATAAGAAATAGATCCAATGGTCTCAAATAATCTCAAAGATGACCATGAAATAATTCTCATATTTCTCTTAGACCATCGAATAACAATGATATCATAAATAAAAAATTCTTTAAATAGATCACGATACTTGTCAAATATCTATTTTATTAAATCCATGAAGTCTATATGGGTGTTAGTTAGACTTAATTAAATTACTAGGTATCCATATTGGACATGACTGCTTTGAAAATATGTCTTAGGAACATCATCCTCTCTTATCTAAAATTGGTGGTACCACAACAAATGAAAAATCATAATAAACCATTACCCTATTAGATAATCAAATAAGTCATCAATATGAAGTAGTCATTTAATATTTTTGATCATACAATGATTTAGAAATTTTTAGTCAATACATTAATAGGGAGAACCCTCAACATTATTGGAAAAAACATGGCAACCACCAATGGGTACATGATTGAGTTTATAAACTCTTCTTTTTCAATGTCTTAAAACCCTATTCTTAACACTCTCAATTCAACTAGATTTATACAGTATAATAAAAGTGATTTGGGTTCTATTCTGGAACCAAGATGATGGATAATTCAACCTATCACTAAGGAGTAAAACCTGAAAAATCACTTTTAAACACATTAGGTAAGTCCTTAAACATGGGAGGTAACAAATTATTGAGGTTCCCCGGATCAAAATCATATAGTAAACCAGATATGTAGTGTAAAATTCTCCCCACATCAGGATGTGTATGACCCACTCAACTAGATTTGGGATCTCATTTTACTTGGAATATGAGAACTATACTATTGTAGATCATGAAATAAACCCTTATATGATAGAATTATATGGAATCGTTAAAGTACATCAACCAATCCATCCAGATGATATATAAAATGATTTCTATTTCTATAATTATATATTTCCAGTACACTTCAACTATTTACAATGATAGCACACAAGAGAGACACAAGAAGACACACTTGTTCTTGTCCCCAAGAGGGGTTGACACTTCCATGGAATATGGATTATTCTTTTATAAATGGCTTAACAAATCTAAAACTCTGGAAGAAATAATATTGAGATAGGAAATTATATAAAATAAAGAATCCTTTATATATGATTCTAGAATAACCACACCTCCCACTATGTATAGCTCTTCTTTTGGATCAAGGGTTGATTGGAACTCTATATATAGCTATATTCTCTTTTCATATGCCAATGTCTGACCTCTAACGTAATGTTCTACCACCAATTGGATCTTCCCATGAGGTAACCCTAATCTTTGTCAATGACATTGAGAGTAAGATATACCCATCTTTGAGACATATTACCCATAAAATTCCCTAAAAAAACAAAAATGTGGAACTAAGAGTGTTTTCCAAACCACACATTTCACAGAAAATTAATGGGACTAAACAATCCAAGCTCATATATTACAGGATGATTAAAATAAAATAAAACCAAAACAACTAGTTCTGATGCCATTTTATCTTGTAACAACTTGTGCTACATCTACCAAGGTATATGATCTCGTCATAAATTTGGACATAAGGGTGTTCCATACCCATACACGATTGTATATGTTCATGGAAATCTAGGAAGCACTATTTTGGAATTGTTTTCCCAAAAGATAAGTCAAATAAATTTCTCAAAAAATAATTTGGTATTACTTCACCTTAATTTGGAGATTCATGCCTTAATATGATACACGTAACATAAACATATATCATATATAACAAAAAATAAATGATAGATATTACATCATATCATAACAAATACACAATCAAGATATTAGTAAAATCATTATGTGTAAAAATAAAATTAAAAGATGGGAATCCCAAATAGAAATATAATTTAAATATAAATAGTTTAAAAAATATAACAAAATTATAAGAGAACCAAAAAACACATATATCTATGACTTGACGAATCGTCCGACACACATTCCACCACTACGTACCCATTTAATTATATCATGATTCCCCACTGCCTAAAGGTTGTTCCTTTCATTTCCCAACATTTAACAAAATAAAGATTGTAAACACCAAGGGGTATATATAGGGTTTTATAATTAATTACATTAGGATCCAACTAAGTTTTCTATATCAAAACAATGTTTGAAAGTAAAAAAGATTATATTCATACCTTAATAAATAGGGATTACATTGGTCCTATTATTGAAAAAAACTTATTAGTATCGATTTTATAATGAATATATTTAATTCATGACGAATAACTTAAAATTTAAAATTTAAATAATATGAAGGGTTAACACCCTATGATGACCAAGGATAGGTATCCTAGTGACATAGGTCATTAGTTAGGTACATAACAAAAATTAGTGGAAAGTTGTAACATTTCATTGTCAAGTGGGAGTTCCATATTTACTTTAGTAATATATGTATTTTTAAGGAAACCCAAACCATTCTAATTTTTCATACCCAATTCATTAGTGTTTTCATGTTTATAAATAAAATTCCATATTATCCATTAAAAATTACTCTATGTCTTCCATTTTATAAAAAAGTTAATGGTTTAGCCAAAACATGAATTCTACATTTTCATGAGTACAAATAGAAAATTTCATCATAATAGATCTATAAATTCATTTACAATATAGAATATAATTACATCACAAGATTATATAAACCAATTTTGAAGAGTTAAAAATTAATCATAACATTAAAAAATAAATTAATTTAAAACTACCCTTAAAAATCAATAAAAACTAATGGGAAACACATTACATCAATGAAAATTCACATTGATAAAAAATAAGGATCATAATGAGTAAAGAACAACATATAAAATTGATCAACATGGACCCTATAAAAATTAACTCTAGGGATAAATAAAAACAATGAAATCATGGAGAAGAAGTATCATGGAGTATAGGAGAGGATATTTTTTGGTGTTTAACATGTAGAAATTTTATTAAGAGTATATGGAATCAATGTTGGTGGAGAGTGGGGAGTGGTATCTTGATTGTGTTGGATAATGTTAATTGAGTGGGTTGAGAATATGAGAGTTATTAACTGCATTTTTTGGGAGGAAAATATATACATTTCATAGTTATTAATTTATAGTTAGGTCATAAATATTTCAAAAACCATGGACCAAACATTCTTGACTCACTGCCTTCACCTTGGAACTTGATAAGATGGTTTTAAGGGTTTTGAAAATCCTATGCCAACAGTGTATTTTTCATATATTAAAATTTATTGAGTTCTTTTATGGTTATTGTATGGTATACAAAAATAGTTCCCCTATTTTGTGAAAATTATTTTTCCCCATTTTTCACTAAATTCAATTGAAAAAAAACCATAAACAAAATCAAATATCCAATGAAGTAAAATAAAACATAATATACCTACAAATGTGGTCATGAGTGTAATAATCCACTAATCTAGAAAACTAGCATGATTGATCATCTTTCATAACACATGTTTCAAGATCGTGAAAATCAAGAGATCGTACAAAAATTTTACAATCTTCCCCATTATATACTACAGTGTTGGAAATTTCTTTAATCATGTTTGGAATTTCATTTTTAATTTTATGGTTGAAGGATGTTCTTTCAAATTATGGTCACACATCAAACATTTATCTTTATTTAAATCTATATTCCAAATACATCTCACATATCTAAAAAAAATATTTTGATTAAAATTTATTGTAAAACATATTTCGTTGAAACCATGATTTGAAATTAATATCAAAATGTATAAATTTTATTTGTCGTTATATAAACTGATTGTCAATAAAACAAATTCTAAAAACTCATCAAACCCTATTATATATATAGAATAATTTTGTGTTAAAATAATTTATATTTTATCAAGTTATAATATATTAATATATATTAATATAATTAATACAATAATAATTAATTAATTAAAATCATATTAAAAATATTGTATAAGTAGGAATAACATATACATATTTAAAAAAAATTTCAAATTATAAATCATAAAAAATTATTATAAATTAATATTGAGAATTCAATTTTTCAGATCAAAAATATCATATAATATATATAAATATATAAGAAATAATTAAATAATTATTGCACAATATTGTATTCAACAATAAATTACGAAATGAAAAATTAAATCATAATTCATCAATAAATCGAATCAAAACAATTAAAAAAATATGAGACAAAATCTACCCAAATAATCTGTTAAAAATTAATTACCTATTATATTATGAATAAATTTAACAAAAAAATTAAAAATTAAATTCATTAATGGATAACTCTATTTAATGTCCAGTGTGAGAAGATGGAGCAAGGGGTAGATGGTATACCCTATGTCCTTTCCAATATATCGATAAGTGAGTTTTATAAGATGTTCTAACAACATGATAAATTAAGAATTTTATAACCTTGAAAAAATCCCTAAATCCCCAATTTTATAGGCCAATGTAAATATTAGGGTTGTTATTGAAATTAGAAAATAATATATTGAATACAATATTAGATATTATAGGAACTTACATTTTACCACGAACCAATTGATGGAGAAGGGGGAGTCTCTACAAAGATAGAGAGGGGAAGATATGGAATGAGAAATGGAGTTATGCTTGATATAATAATAAGGATAAAGGGTGCGTATGTTTTTCAAATGGAGAATGTAGGAGATTTTGAGGATGATATGGAGCAATAAGGTGAAGAGGATGGTATGTTGACATGAATATAGAAGGGGAGGAAAAGAGATGTCATTTTAAAAATCGGTTTTAAATTGTTGTGTTCTTTAAATAAGCCCCAATAAAATAAACACTAGAATTGTTTTTAAAAAAATACCACTAATATTAAATTACACGGTGATTCAATCTATAGACAATTAATAATGTGGGAAAAAGTGTCAAGATAAGTGGGTTTTTAATTATATTTTATATATAACTCGTGCTTTTAAACTACCATAATGTATAATTTGTATTACAGTTTACGAAGAATAACATTACAATAAATCCAACAGATCCATATATTTTAATGTTAAGAGGTAAAAACTACCTGATTTAGGTTCGAGCATAGAGAATGAGTATGAAAATACCTAAAATAACGTATATGGATATAATATATGATGAAAGGAGGGGTCGTTATCAGGAAATATAAACATGAGAAACCATAAATTTAGATACTTTAGGTGAAATATGAATGTTTTAGACTTTCAGCAATAATGTAAAAATATAATGAGTATGTATATCTTAAAACAAGATTATTTTGACTAAAATATGATTTGGGTGAATATAATTTGATTGAGTATAATAAAAATCAATCTATTTAATGTCATGATCATAGGCAGACCAGACATGGGGTCATGAAACCATTAATTTGGCATAATATACTTGTAAATAAAATCCCAAAGGACCAAACAGTTTAGTATTTTTGGTAAACCATATACTTACACAAGTCTTGTATGAAAAATAAATACACTAATTTCAACAATTTTTTTTTGTCTTTCGTTAATGGTTAATAATATAATAATTCCATCTAGATTATTCTTTCCTATATATCTTAGTAATCTTTTAGAAATCATGGGGAAAGAAAATAAATTATGTGTGAGCTCAGATGATCATTAAGGTTAATAAATAGTGGAATAAATAAATAATCAATGAGAATATTTATTATATAAAGGTAAATAACTAATAAATCATTCCATATATTGAATAAAGAGATAAGGAAGTGTATAAAAATATAGAAAGTAGAATAATGGAAAACTCATTCCATTTCAATATTTGGATAATGGAAAAATCAATATGGAAATGTAATAAAATAAAAACACATATCGTTTAATCAATAAATCGAGAATGAAATGAATTCATAGATATGTAAACACAAAATCTCAGGGATAAATAATAACTAAATCTAAATGAAGGAAATACTTAATTATTAGATGGAATGTTCCCTAGGTAATTAGAACAACTATCATTAAGACCCTTCATTATAAGGTTTAGCATACTTGGTAAAATCCCGTATATGGCTGGCCTACTAACTCGTCGCATGAGGCATTCAATGCATCAAGGGGCTATCTATAATTGGTCCCCACTCGGGACATACCTATCTAAATAATTTCCCATATATCGAATAATCAAATTGAAAATATGCCTTATCAAATATATGTAAGGATTAGAAGATAAATATTTATGGTTGTTTTCTATGTTAATCAAATTACTATTAGGTACACACCATATGTAAACAAGGAATATGGTTTAGGAAATGCACATATCCATGATAAATGATATGTATATGCAGGGGAAAAATAATGATCAATGATCACTGGAAATTAAATATTTCTAGTGGACTAAATGGAATCAAGGAAGTGAATGGAAATTATATCCATAGTTAGAGAAATCATAAACAATCCAACGAAAGAATAAGGGCGATATCAAAAGAAAAAATCATATGTGATTTAAGGAAAACCAGTTGATGTCATTTATGAATAGGAATACTATAAAAAATATTTTAAAAATATTCATGATGAAATTATCCTTTTGATATTGAAAAATATTTTGAAAATATTTTTAACTGAAAATATCTTTTTAAAATAATTTATTTAAGAATTTACCCTTTAAACATGAAAATAAATCTCAAATGAAGTTATGGAAGGTAAATATGTACATGTTTCACAAGGTAACAAGAACATTCCATTTTTCATTGTAAAAGGTTTTGAAAAAAAACCTATTTTATAAAGTGAATAGATGATTATATTGAAAACATTTGTAAAAGACAAAAAGGGTTAGACGTTTTCTAATAAATAATATTGGTAAGGTTAAAACACGTTGGGAAACAATTTTAGACATCATTATTTTGAAAGGAAAATAATATCTCCCACCAAATAGAGTGATGAATTCATGTTTTATTAAAAACATTTAAAAAACATTTTAAATAATAAATAGTAGAATATGGAACTTTTACTTGAAAAGGATTATTTAGTACTAGAAGAGAATAAAATTAAAGGTTTTATTATTAAATTATTATATAATTTCTTCAGATTTATATTAGTTTGTAAATAATCAACAAAAAATTAAAATTTAAAAATAAATAATTGAAAATACTATAATTTTTAAGTGAGAATAAATCAATTAATAGATTATCCTTATAAACTATAAATCCAAAAATAAAAGGGAATGTAGATTAAAATATTATAAGAATTATTAATACACATAATCATTTAATATTAATTATATTAATTTGTAATATAACTCAATGTAAAATAATTGATTTAAGAAATTTCTTGTACCACTTTTTAAGATTATGTTCAAATACCCAGAGGTGAAATAATTAAAATTAAAATTAAAAATATTAAGAAAAATGAATTAATCATTATATTACATGAAAATTTGGATTTATTTACACAATATATAAGAAATTACGAACACTATAATAAAGTATGACTCAATGTGTAGAAATTAAGACAATATCCCATACCACTATGGTAACATATGACTTAGAAGAAAAAAAAGTAAAAAAAACCTTTAAATACCATTAAGACAAATGTGCTTAGGATATAATATATAAAATGGGGAAGTAGTAACATCATAAAAAATAATTATGTGGTGTGAACGACATATGCTTCACAAAAATAAAAGAAAGAAAAGATTATCTTACATTGCATTTCCATTTTTGTGAACATCCATCAAAATCATATATAACGGTTTTTGATATGTCAATTAATTATAACAGAACCATAAAAATATTTTTAAAATCATATATTAACTTCTTTTAGATTATTATTATCATTTTTTAGAAATCATTCATTATTTTCACTATTTAGGGTGTTAATTTTCTAACCATTCTAGTTTGTTATGAGTTCTTACATGTTATTCTTCATACATAGATCATGTTTTCATCATCTAAAAAATTTATTTAATGATAAAAATATAATATATAGATATATATCATGTAAATATGTATTTAACATAACCCATTAAATTATGAGAAAATAAATGAAATGCACTATTCATGGAGAGAGTATGTCGTCCGTTCACATGAACACTACTTTCATTTCTTTTTCATATTAAAATAAAGAAAAGAAAATGATATATACGTATATGTATATAATTTATATAGTATAATATCAATGTAATATATGTTTCATAGTTTTATTAAAACAAACCATTATAAATTCCAAACAAAATGTGAAAGAATCACATTGCTTGTGGGAGGTAGTAGTCTATACTTCCACAAATGATGTTATCTTTTTTACACCAAGAGAAAAGAAAAAAATAATTAAATAGTTATAGAAGAATAATAAAATTATATGTATAATATATAATATATATATACTTCAAGGTAATAATAATTCCCATACATGAATAGTGGTAATAGAAAAACGAACAATATCATTTTTTGAGGTGGTAGTTTTTAAGAAATAAAAATGGTATCTTTGTTACCCATTTGATGGAAGTGTGTGTATTTGTAAGTAAAACCATTACTATAATGACATATATGTATATTTATGTTATTTATTTTATTATATTAGCCCGAAATAAGTATATATAAAGGGGAATGGAATGAAAATTAAATAATGGATCCTGAAGAAGGATATTAAATTATATTCAGGTAACTCTTTTTGGTTTGCACCAAATTTATTCTCTTGATGGATTTATTACCGATGTGAGTTTTCTTACTTAAGGGGATGTTTGTTGGGGAGAATTTTTTCAGATATTTAATAGAGACCTATACGTTAAATACATATATATTACATAAAAATTAAAAAATATTCATTACAAAATATAACAATGTCACGACAGGACTGTATATGTATAGTGTCTTTAGAAACAGAGATACATAAACAAATGGTTCATAAGACATCTAAATATTATCTTGTTTATTCCTCAATAATAAGACTGATTTCTACATATCATTATTAATAACCATCTTCATGACCTGATGAAAAGAAACATAAGAAAGGGTGAGCTCATATTATCAGTATTGGTAAACATGGAGATATCAGTTATATCATAATCATAACACATAAGGAAAAAAAATTAAAATCTTCTCCTATATATGACTAATAATGATATCATTAAATGGGATAAACCATAAAAGTTCATGATAATTAATGAACATAATACCAAAAATCATAGCACAAGGAATGGAATTTTTTGGCATACAAATAAGCATATAACAAAATTTCATATTAGTAAAGGCTCATTACCAAGACCATCATTGTAGAAAAATTCAATTACTAAACTGATCTCACTCCTCATTCCAACCATGTATTAATGAACAATGATCATTTCCCATTCTATCCCAATCTCTATAATAAGATTTAGAAATTTTCCAAATGCATTTTAGGGAGCTATAGGTCACACCCATCTCATAGTGAAATAATTCATACAAGCTCCACAAAATCACAAATCATTCACCATAGCATAACCGAAGGAATAAAATGGTTTTCTTAAACATAATTCCATCATAACAAAATTATTGAAAAAAATAAATTTTATAAATAAAATTCCATAAAAATATAATAAAACCATAAGAATAATAGGGATAATGTAGAAGAAACATAACCCTATTAAATAATGATATATTATATGGAAAATATTTATTATTTACACTTGTAACAAATTATTCCAAAAAATATCCTTTCTTGTTCAAAAAGAATTTCTTTTTTCAAAATGCCACACAATTTTGAAATGAAAATTTTTCCTTGAAAATAACTTTCAAATCATGTAATGGAATCTTCATGGAAATATGGTGTTATGAAAACATAAAAATGAATTATTACATATAATTTAAAACAAATCATTCTTCTCATAATTTTTTCATAAAAGGAAAAAAGTATTTCATAATGAAAAACAAAACAATTTCCTTCCAAACCGTTTTCATAAGAAGTAAAAAATTGGGTAAAATTGAATTTATAAAATTTAGAAGGATAGACTGATAATTATTGAATATATATTTTTAAAAAATTGACATAGATGATAAATATATCTCAGTATATACTAACATATAAATAAATATAGAATAATAATGAGATTACGAATTTATCCCTTACCATACATCCAATAACCTTTGTATGTTTTATAAACTCATGTATAATTATTTACATAATTCCACTACATTATTCTATATTCATAGTAATTATTTTACATTATATATGATCATATTATTAACTAATTTTTAGTAAAATTATTTCTCATCCACCAGGTATTAAATTATATATTTACATTTGCATGTTTTTCCTATTAAGTGATTGTTCCTATTATTATGTTATTGCTATATCATTTAAAAAATACTAGTATAATATGTATCATATTTAGTAATTAAATTCATTTATATAATCATACCTTATTTAAGATAATTTAGAATTAATCACACCGCATGGTGGAGATGGTAGGTCATACATACACACGAGCGATGATATTATTACCATAATTGTTGAATGGTACAAAATTGTAGGGTGAATAATATTTCATAATCAATATCACGTTATAATAATAATATACTATTATTATTTCTAACATTATACCTATCCATGTAGGGAGGTGGTGAAAAATAGATTTCACTACAACATGAAGATGGTAAGCCATAAGTTCGCACGCGCGATGATTTCATTTTTCGTAAGATGGATAGAAGGTGTAATTTAAAATACCAAAACTAGTGAAACAATAATCATAAATTGAATTGTTTTCCACAAATAATATCACAATAATAAACATGGTTTTATTGATGATATATTTTATTTAAAATAAATTATAATGTCATCTAATGAAAATAATAATTTTCCTAAACAAATCCCCCGATAGTGTCAAAATTGGTGCGTAGTTAGGCCCATGTCATATACCAGGATATTCTAAGTCAGGCTCTATGAATCATTATGGATTTTATACCCTAGTTATATTAGTACTAGAATGAGATCGACTTGTCATATCCTAACATGGATGTATTTCATGGAATGTCCACATAAAATCTACCAAAACAAAATTTTAGGATGTTATTCTATACTTATCCTCAATTTCTAACCTAGGGTTATCTTACCTAATATATGTTTTCTAAATATTATTTCCATGGATGCTGCAAGACCTTCTCTGCTACTAACTATTGTGACATGACTCCAAAAAGCTCATATCTTGTGTCATGCTTCCATTACATTGGCATATGTTATAAGTAAATCCAACCCCAAAGGACTAAAATTTTTATTAGTCTTAGTAAACTAGATACATACATGAGTGTTATATTACATTTTACTATCATAATTTTTGTATAATTTTCTATTTTCATTCAAGGACAAAATAATTTTTCTCCATCTAGTGTATCCTTTCATATAAGTATTTGTAAAATTATTGGAGTCCCTATGAAAGGAAATAAGATAATTAAGAGATTAAATGATTAGTAAGGATAAAGTACATCTAATAAGTAATTAATGAAATATATTAATCATTGTGGGATGGTAAATAATTGAAAACATATGACATACAATAAATAAATTTGGAAGGAAGTGTGTAAAATATATGGGATGATAAATAATTGAAAACACATTCCATTTAAATAACCTCTTAAGAGGAAATAAATATATAAAGGTAAGAAACTAAAAATAGTTGGAATTTCCTTGTATGGGATATGATTTATACTCTCATGTTTCAGTAATAAAAACCATTATTCTTGTAGATCTAATGTTTTATATGTTGTTTGATTACTATTTATATGACAAGAAAGTTTTTGTGATAATTTTTGTAATTATTATTGCAAGTCACTGTTACCACTAAGGGTGAGTTATTTCCAAACATGTGTCATTGTTACTATTAAAAGAGATAACTCTAGAAGAGATGCTACCATAGTATATACATCTAGACCTATTAACATAAGAGGTGATTTACCACCAAATGCTTTGTCACTGCTAGTATCTTGTTACCACTGATGTTAAAGGTTCTCAGTGTCAGTGGCTCACTGACTACTTCATTATGATGATATTTTTTGACCAATAATTCATGACACTGTCAAAGTCTGATCTATGTTTTGTAGACATGATACACATATCTAAATAGGAAGGATATATCTCTCTCAACACAAAATGTAACCTAACACAACCCAATCAATCAAAATTATTTGCTACATAATTCTTTACTAAAAAAACTAAAGAAGTGAACAATTGAATTTTTGAACTTCTTAATTCACATTATATAATGTTCCAATGAAAAATAATCACAAAATACATTACTGCGATCAACTGAGAATATGATTGAGATCAAACGGGAAAATGCCTTCTGATTTTCCATGATCCCCAGTCATCTACAAAATTGTGGAAAAATGATCAAATGTGATACCCATGCTGATATAATGACTATGAACACTCGGAACACATCAGAGTGAAATATTTTATCATCTTATTATTCTTTCTATTTTATGTTGAGCATTGTGTTGTTTTCCTATTATCATACACACAATATCTCCAATACCAACCTGGAAAATATTTTTTCTTCTATTCTCTATACATTTTTCCAAAAAATTTTGTGAAAGAAGTCCCTATGTGATCTATATATTTATTTATTCCCATAAAAAAATATGGAATAAGATTTATCCCTGGGAAAACTTTTTTCATTTGACAGTTTACCTGATCTATGATGTTGATTCATTTTATAATTATTATAATTTTTTTTTTCTTTAGGTGATTCTAAAGTAGAGGGTATTAGGAATCCCCATGAGACCAAACATCTTGTTTGTTACATTGTGTCTATATATATTATTTTACACCTATATTCTTGACTATTGTTATATCTATAAACAATTCAATTACACTGATAATTAATTGTAACTAGTGTGGATATTTTTATTTGTCTATGTAAATTGATTTTAAATGTTAACGAATTTCTAAAAATTATTTTAAATATGACTAAATCATTTTTTAAGAAATATTTTAAAATAAGAAATATTATATCGATATGCTATTTGGTGTAATTTTCTTGTTCATTTTTTAAAGATGATTTTACATTACCCTATTCTTTAACAATTTTTTTGGGAACTCAATTCACCACCTCTTGAGTTACTCACTCTAACCAACATTTGGTATAAAATGATATTTTATTTTATATATATTATTACCCTTTTATCATTGATTTTAGTTTTATTGTAATGATTTTAAATTATAATAATTTCTAAATTATAATTCTTTATAGATAATACATAAAATTGATCTACTATGAATGAACATCCTTATTTTGGTTGTAGAAATTATTTTGAATGGAAAATCAAGGTCATAATTCATTTAGAATGTATGGGTTTTTACTAATGCATTGAAATAGAATATCAATATAAAATAACAAAAGAATTTAATAAGTACTTTGAATAATGTTATAATGGCTAATTATAATAATAATTATAAATCAATGAGGGAATTGTTTGGTGATTCTGTAGATAATGAATATAATAGAATATATACTTTCTAGTCCACTTATGAGATGTGGGGTATGTTATTTGTTCCACACGAAGGAAAATAAGATGTGAAAGAAACGAGATTAAAAGAAAAATGACACAATTGAAATAAAATCTGATGATTTTATTTTTGATATGTATATTAGGGATAATAAAATATTAAACACCATGAAATCAAATGTAAAGCATGTGATATGAAAAGATCATGGGATGAGACTACATATATGCTTACCTGATAGATGAAGATGAACATTTGTGTCAATTAATTAATCACATGTAGTTTATAAACTATCTATAAAATAATTGATCGGAAAGGTGATGATGTACAAAGAAAATATTAAATTCAACAAAGATATTGATAAAGATGAACATAAAAATAAAAAATTGTCCTTCAATACTACTACCTCTAGAAAAATATATAAGGTACAAATAAGAGATACCAGTGAAGAAAAATCTACTGATGATAGTGCTGAATAAATGACACATATGGAAAAAAGATTCAAGAATCATTACTGAAAAAATAATTTATTGAAAAATTCAAATTTCTTAGGAAATTAGGATAATAATGGAATATGAAAAAGGATCGGAAAATAGATGAAAATTAAAATGAAATAACCTACTATGAATATAAATGGAACGGAAAAATTAAATATGACTTTCCAAAATTGAAATATAAAAAAATATGTATAAAAATATGGATAGAAGATATAAGGAATCCATGAAAGAATCATGTAATTCCTTAGAGGATAGCTCAAGTGATTCAAAAACTGATCAGGAAGATGAGTCTGACATTGAAAATATGTTACTTACAACAATCTCATCAGAGGAACAAATGCTTCCACATATCTCTTCTAAAAACATTTCATACATTTCTAAAAATAAATAAAATGATGATAATGATGAAAACATGAATAGTAAATACATGTATTATTACAATAACATGATTGAGTACACATTTAAAGAGTTAAAAGATAAATTTAAGTTCCTTAACAAACTGCATTATTTAGCAGTAAATGTTAAGACACAAATCACTATTGAAAAATAGAAAAATGATCAACTATTGAAAGGAAACAAAGAGTTTAAATAATCAAATGAATATTAGAAGAAAGAAATTGAAATGTTTAGAAATGGTAAGAAAACATTAACTCAAATACTAGGAAGGAATGTTTCTCCCATATATATAACTAGAATATGTTACCAACAACGATAATAGAAAATTAAAAAAAACCAGATTCACATCTAGTACTAGTACTAAGAACCCATATACAACCTATACCAATTTATCATGGAAAATTTATGTTTTTATTTCTAGATACATACATAATATTTTTGAGAAACCCATTCGGAAAATATAGATGCCAAAATTACTTATTACTAATATATCCCAAGATAATTTGGATATAAAAATAATTTTCTATATAAACATTTTTTTATAAGAAAAATTTTTGAAAACCTTTAGAGAAATATTATGGTTTTTGGATAGTGGATG
This sequence comes from Viscum album, assembly GCA_963277665.1. NCBI lineage: Eukaryota > Viridiplantae > Streptophyta > Magnoliopsida > Santalales > Viscaceae > Viscum > Viscum album. Next base: position 2,068,934,342 of record OY728132.1, read on the forward strand.
TTCTAGACATATGTTTGGTGAGTATTCAAACGCAAAAAATTGATCAATATTGATGGTGGACATGTCACTTTTTATTACAATGAAAAATGGAAAATATTTATCCTTATCTAAATTAGAAATTCAAATTCAGTATTAATTTCTAATGTTTTATATATATATGGTTTGAAATAAAATCTACTTAGCATATCTCAACAATATTTAAATGGATTTTAGGAAAAAATTAAAAAAAATTATTGTCATGTCATTAATGATAAAAATGTTTTAATTTTGACTGACTTAAGAAATGATAATGTTTATTCTATTTATTTATTTTCTTTATATTCTAGAAAAATTTCTCATTTAGGCGCCTTTAAAATAAAATAATGTATTTGGCATTGGAGATTAGGCCATTTTTATATTTGATTACATTGAAATCTTATTAGGATTGGTTTAGTTAGTGACATACAAATGATTTAATTCTCAAATGATCTAATTTTTAATTCCAATCAAAAATAAAAAAATTATAAGATTAATTTCAATTGAAATAATGATTTTTTACCTTTCAGGCTTTAAATTTAACCAATATGAACCTTTTTTGACCATTTAGAGTTTCAGGTCTAAATGGAGAAGTATATTTCTATGTCCTTGTAGATGAAGTCTCTATATACACGTGGGTATTATTTCTAGCTCACAAATGAGAAGCTTATTTTTTCATTATTAAACATTCAAAATATATATAAAATATTAGTGGACATAAGATAAAGACCATAATAAGTTATCATGGTCGAGTATTTGAAAATCATGCCATTGAATCATTTTTTCACATAATGGTTGTAATCTCAGCTTTTTTTCACCTTGGACACCACAACAAAATGGTGTGGTAGAAAGGAGAAATATAACTCTTTATGAAATATCCCAATGTTTTAAAAATGACTATGACACACCTATATACATTTGGGATGATGCCATTAATACATCATGTTACACTATAAAAAGAGTAATAATTACTCCTCCCTTGAAGAGAACTCGTTTTGAATTATTTAATAATAAAAATCTAAAGGTAAATTAGTTTTGAGTTTTCATATGCAAAGTTTTTTTCTAAATACCAACTATAATTTGGAAAAATAATCTTGGAAGTGTGATGAAGGAATTTTTCTAGTGTGTACAAATTATATTAAAGAATATAGATTATTTAATATAATATCCTGAATGATGGAATATTTTATTCATATTAAATTTTATGAAACCAATCCTAATGAAAATATGACTAACTAAGGGAACCTTAAAGATATTATTTCATGTCTAAGTCTAAATTCTAAAACATCTAAAAATTATATCAAACAAACTGCTAATTCAACAAGTAATCATCCAGAAACTAAACTAGATGATGATAATGGGTCTACCGACCCCTATTCTAAAATACCTATTAGGACTCATAGAAATCACCCATTACATTTTGTAAAAAGAACTATAGAAAAAGGTATAATGAAAAGACCTTCCCTTAGAAATCAAATTGAAGACTGACCATTTCTATACCAGATTGAACCTAAGAAAAATAATAATGTCATAAATGATGAATTATTTTTAGTAGACATGAAATAAGAACACAATTAACATTGAAGGAAGAATGTTTGGGAACATGTTAATATACCTAAAGACACTATATCTATTGGAATTATGTTAGTGGTTATAATCAAGGTTGATGAGTCTGGCACAATAGTAAAAAATTAATGTAGACTACTTTCACAAGGTTATAATCAAGAAGGTATTTTTTACGATAGAAACTATTCAATTCTAGATAGACTTGAATCCATTAGGATACTTCTTTCATATATGGTTCATCTTGATTACAAACTATATCAAATTGATGTCAAAAGTGAACTCTTAAATGGAATTATAATTGAGGTTGTTTTTATTGAATAACCCATAGATTTAAAAATACCCATTTTCAAAAACATGTTTTAAATTAAGAAAATATTTATATGGATTAAAACATACTCTTAGAGATTATTATGATAGGCTTACCTATTTTGTTACTTAAAAAATATTTTCAGAAGTTTTAACAGATCAATCACTTATTATTAAAATTATTTAAAAAGATGTTTTAATAGTAAAAATATATTTAAATGATATTATTTTTGGAGCTACTAACGATTCCAATTGTATTGATTTTATTCAAAAAAAATTCCAAATGAATTTGAAATGAGGTTAATGGGTGAACTCATATTCATTCCTAGATTTCAGATCATTTTAAAAAAATAAGTAATCAGCTTAAATAAATTTAAATATACTAAATATATTTTCAAAAAATTTGTCCTAGACAATATTAAAAATACTGATACACTTATGAGTTACACATATAAGCAATATCTTAATGAATTTGGGTGTTACAGTGGTATAATTAACATAATTTTGTTCGTAATCGCTAGTTTCCCTAATATTATGATTACTATTGGTATGTGTGCTTGCTTTCATGAAAAAACTAGAAGATTCACATTTATTCGCAATTAAAATAAATTTTAAACATATTAAATATATATCAAATTTGGGGGTTTCTACCCAATAAGACATGATATTTATTTAGTAAGCTATTCATATGTGGATTTAAGTTGATTTCTATTAGATATAAAAAGAACATTTAGATCATGTCATCATCCATGCCAATCACTTGTATCAAGGGGTAGTAAAAATCAAAATATTGGTTCATTGTCAACTGCTGAAGTTGAATATATAGATATAGGAAGTTTTTATGCAAAAATCATGTGGATGAAACTTAATTTAATAGGCTTTTGATACCAATTTAGACATGTAAATATAAATTGTGATAACATAAGTGTGATGCGTATTTCCAAAATTCCATTTTCTAACTCTAGAAAAAAATAAATTGATGTAAGACATTACTTTTAGAGTGAACTTTATCAAATGGGAGATATGAATTAAAAATTTATTATAACTAAACATCAACTTGTTGATATCTTTACAAATTTTATCAATTCTAAGATATTAAACTAATTCAAACATGAATTAGGATGAATAATCCTTGGTCGATATGTCCCCAACGATGAGTCACAATTGGTAACCCACCATTGATAAGTCACAATTGATAGGACACAATTGATGACTTTCCATCGATGATTCATGCTTTAAAATTCATCATTGATAAGTCACTATTGATGAGTCACCATTAACAAGTCACAGTTGATGAGTCACCATTTATGAGTCATCGTTGATGAGTCAGCGTTGATGATTCATCGTTGATGAGTCGTCGTTGATGAGTCAATGTTGATGAGTAACTATTGATGAATCTATGTTGATGGGTCACCACTGATGACTCACAATTGATGATTTACCTTTTTTGAGTCATTGTTGAAGAGTAACTATTGATGACCCACCATTTTTTGAGTCACCATTGATGAATCACTATTTATGATACATCATTGATTAGTCTACATTTATTGATCGTCACTGACGAGTCGCCATTGATGAGTCACCATTGACGAGTCACCATTGATTCATCATCCTTGATGAGTCACTATTGAATCATTCACCATTACTTTCTTATCATATCAATGTTTTATTACCATTTTAATTTTCTTTTAGATTATTTTTTTAATTTTTATATAATACATAAATGATATAAATATCGGGATACATCTAAACTTAATCCTCTCAACTTATACCCTTACTCTCCCAAACCTCCCTGCTTTCCTCTCAAAACGATCACCATCTCCCTTGTTTCGTAGAAGGTTTCAACCAATCCAAAGGGCTCAAGTGATTGAAGTAGTCAAATCAAGTCTACAAGAGATGAGAAAATAAAAGAAGAATAGGGTATCTATTAGTATCTTGGATTTTGTATCTTGAAACCCGCATATGAACAATAGGTTGTTGAATCCAAAAAAATAAATCAATTATTGGTGGATACCTACTAGTAGTACACTAGAACTCAAAGGTATAGACATGTAAAAGCGGATGAAGTGGTTCACCTCAAATCATTGAGTCAACCATCCAAGGTTTGTATCCAAATTTAATCTGAATATGGATTTTTTTGAAACAAAGTTGATATATTAAGAATAATCATTGATGGAGAGGAAATTTACATCTACTCAAGGTAATGTGAAAATGAATAATAGTTCATCATTAAGGAGTATATAATGATTTTAAAGGTAGTATAGATAATGATAAATTAGAAGAGGTCCTACTTGAATTTATTAGAGATCAATCCAAAAGGAGAACAAAAAATATAGAACATAATGGTGAGTGAATGCTATTGTTTATATTTATCCAACATGTGTTATGTCAACAGAAAATAGAATTTAATACCATGAGATACAAGGATGCTCATTTTCTAAAAATGATGAAGAAAGTGAAAATAATTAGCCACTGTATATTTTTTATGGTTCAAATGAATGAGATATGAAAAAAGTGATCAAGGTCGAATTCACTAATATATCTCAAAATGATTTCATCTGTATTAGATGTAGCGGTATATGTTAGCACTAGAGAAGAAGTTAAAGACATAATTTTCGGTTTTTATTTATCAAAATTTTTTTAAGAGGGTAAAATTATGTTGGATCCCCTGTAATAGTGGTTGGGTAAGAGATATTGAGAATTTATATGATGAGTTCAGTCCAATTGATCATCCTAAAAGAGTTATGGAATTGAGGGATCCTATTCAAGAGTCAAATGAAGTAGCTGAGTAATCAGATGATGATGTTGAAAGGGTCAATCCTACAATGGAAGAAGAAGAAGCCTTATTAGTTGAAGATGGAACTTATCTTGGTATTCTAAAATATCTTGTTGAAATTACTTTTGATCCTATCATTTAGCCAGTTATTTTACCTATTGTGGAGTCTCTATTATATGAAAATGATTATGATGATAAAGTTACTATAGTTTCAGGAGAAACTCTGTTTAAATTATCTTCCTTCGGATCTTCAGATGAATAATGTGGAAATGGAAATGGAAGTAATGATAATGCTTTTAAGGAAGTAAATGATAAGTTTGTGGATATTGAGATCTCATGTAAAAGCCTACGAAAATATGTTCTAGATAGAGATGATGAGAATCAAAGTGAGGATCCTGATGATGGAAATAATGGTGTTGGATCTGATCAGGGTGATGATCAATATAAATACCTTTAATAATTGAGGGAGAGATGAATACCAATCCTGTTAGTTAGTTAGTTCAAGTGGAATAGTCTCAATAGAAGGTACATGTTCCCTCAAAAACTGAAATCGATCAAAGTTATCATATGCCCAAAGATTCACCAACTATAACTTATTTTAGAACATTAGTATATTGTATCTACTTCAATTGATATAGATAGATCAACTGAGGTTGAAGTGACTCCATAGAAACTAGTTACTCCTCCCACAAAACCTATTCTGCATAAAAATTTAGTGACCCAAAATGATTCTATTTCTTTTAAAAAATATATAAATATAGATTTATACTCCTTTAAAAGGAACATAGTTTCATATTTTACATGTTTCCTGACATCTCAACCACATCCAATAGCCATACTTAGTGAAGAATGAACCAACTATTTAAGGTATATAGTAATCTCTAATATCCATCCTCATATAACATTTCATATCAGGAAATACAATTTTCAAATAAGACCTTTGAAAAAAAGGTATAATGTCTATGAAATATAGTTGATGGAATATCAACCAATCATTCATAATTTATGACTTCTACGTCTTTGAGATAGACATTGTGATTATAGCTGCATTTACATGAACTAAACCTCCTCTAAATATAATGAGTATTTTTACAAATATACTTCAATAACTAATCAAATAAGTGCTAAAAAATTATCAAGGTGATGTAACTACTAATGAGGACCTCTATTTGACAAATACATCATCATAGAGAACTAGTCAATGAGATGAAATGGAATATTTCCATGCACTCAAGAATGATATAGAAGTTATAAGAAATACATCATGTATTATTTTCCAGGATCGTTACAAGAATTACATGCCAGACAACTCAATATTTCTTACAATAAATTTGAGGCTGCTTCTAGATACAAGGGTTTTCAATGAACAAGTCAGTCAATAAATAGTTCCCAGTCCATCATTGCAGAGATTTATGAATGGGAAATGATATTTCTATAAATATATTGAGAGGGAAGGTAATATAATCATGTAATATATCAATCTAATGAAACCATTCATACATGTGAACAATACAACAATTATAGTTGGAAAATCTATTCATGTGACATTAATTATTTTCATCGACATCGAAAGATCCAATTTTTTTCCAGGCCAATAGTGATCAATCCATCAGATGAACTTATAATACCAAAATTTTAACCTATGTTTTTTTCATCAAAATATAATGTCATACACCTTCTATTTATTCAATGGAGAGATATAAATACCTATACTACCACTCTTCCTCGATTATAACCTATTCTCTAATATACACCTCTACAGTCTCATCCCAGGGCCAATACAGAGAAAAATAATAATAAAAATATAAAGGAATGTTTGATGAGACAGTACCATCTAACAAGTGAATCTGCTTATATAATTTTTTTGATTGGGATAACGTTTTTTTCATTGTATGTTTATGTTATTGTATTGTATCTAAATTTTTAGCATCTAATGAAATGAACATTCCTGATGTTCTTATAATATCTATGTTTAATTCATTCTTCTTTTTATAATTTTTTATAATAGAAAAGGGTGAGATTATAATGGATATTTAGTTTTTTAATGAAAATAATACTTTTTTGAATCTTTACTATACCTCTAATCATTAATGGTTTCCTATTTAGTGAATATATTATAAAATTCAATGTTTTATGATCATCAAAAAGGGGGAGAATTTCAGAACGTCCTTGTGTGGAGTATTCTTGACAATCTCTTATTATAATAATCACAAACCTTGTTTCTTTTTTTACTTATATATCATATATTTTTTATAGGTATTTATATGATAGGATAGTTTCCAGGGTAATTATGCTATGAATTATGGTGAGTCTCCATTACTGATAAGGGTGAGCTACCGCCAAACATGACGGACAGTTACCATCAGAAGAGCTACCGAATAAATAATTACCACTAGAGGAGATACTACAAAAGTAGTCATGACCAAAACCAAGTTACTACCAAATGAGTATTCACCCCTAGCATCTTGTTACCATTACTGTTTGAGGATCTTAACATGAATGGATCAACTTATAATTCATTATAATGATATTTTTGACCAAGTCTTCAAGACATTATCGAAGGCCGATCAATGAATTTTGTATATGATGTGCCTATTTAAAAGTGAGGTATCTATCAATCTCAATATGTAATAAAACCGAATGCATCCCAACCAATTGGAATTATACGCTACAATGTTGTTTACTAAAAAAACAGAAGTGAATAAATGAATTTGAGACCAATTGGATTCAAATTATGTGAAGATCCAAAGATAAAGAAATACATAATACCTTAACGATATCAACTGAGACCTGAACTGAAATAAAATTAGAATATTACTATAGATTGGATGTGATCCTATGTCTACTAAAAACATACATAAAAAAGATAAAACTATACACAATTGTTGATATGAGGGCAATGAACACTCATAGCACATCATACTGAGATTTTATATCTTCTAATTGTTCTATCTATTTTATGTAGAGAATTTTTTTATTATACAATTATCTTACTTATATTGTCTCTTGATCCAACCAAGAAAATATTTTTTATTCTATTCTCATTACATTTTTTTCACCCTATGTATGCGGAATAACTCCCCGTGTGATCTGTTTATAATTTCATCCCTTAAATGACTATGGAAAAGGTCGTTCAGCCTTTACATCTTCTCTCGGTTGACTATTTACCTGATACAGGTTGTTTATTAATTTGATTTTAATTATAATCTTCTTAGAAGTAGGTGATTTTCAAGTGGAGGGTATCTAGTCTCACCTGGAGAACAAACCTCTTATTTATTCCACCATGTCATTATATTTTGTATTTCTACAATATACTAGATAATATTTATATATAAAAACAATTTCATTACATTTATGATTAATAGTAACAGGTATTGATAATTCTTTTTGTTTGTGTAAACTGATTTAAATAGTTAATGAATTTAAAAAAATATATTTAAACTGATACATAATTGTTCATTAAGAATCTCTTAAAAGGATAAATATTATATCAATATGATGTTTTGGTTAATTAAAATGTTTATTTTAATTATAGATATTTTCCATTAAACTAATCATGATCAGATTTTTTTGGGAACTCAATTCAACCCCTCTTGATGTTATTACTACAAATAACAAAAAAACATTCCCATTAATCAGTAATCTGATAATGAAATGACTTTGTAGATATTTTGATACAAAATATCATGGATAAATAATAATTGAATCAAAATTATGAAAATTCTAAATTATTGGACTCTTTGTTTCATAGGTATATGAAACCATTAAAGATATGACCATTCACAAGAAGGTTAAGTATATCATGTAAGAACCAAAATAAATCTATTCAACTTACTCATCCCATAAGACTACTGATGCATTGAGAGGCCATCTATAATCGGACCCCTTCCACTCCAGACATATCTATACCTTTAATCATATATCGAATAATTTATTTAACAATGCGCCTTATCAAAAATATATACAGATTAGAAGATAAATATTCATCAATATTTCAATAAGTGATAAAATAAAAGTCATGTACACACCATATGTAAAAATTGTATATGGTTTAGGAAATCAACGTATCCATGAAAATGATATGGATATTTAGGGAAACATAATGTCCAATGATATCTAGAAATCCAAAATTTCAATTGGATTGAAATGAATCAAGGAAGTGAATGTCAATAATTAACTTGGTTAGAGAAATCATAATCCATCTAGAGAAATAATATTAATTTAATCAATAAATAATCTCATATGTGGTGGAAGTATAATAGTTTTTTGATGAATTGAAATACTAAAAATATATTTTTAAAAAAATTCAAAAGGATAATATTATTTTTATTTTGAAAAAAAATATGAAAATAAATTTATGGGAAAATACCTTTTGAAAAAAAAATTAAAAATATAACTTTTAAAAATGTAAATTAATCATTACTTATATGATGATGGGTAATCGTTATATGTCATATATAGTAAAAATCATTCATTTTTCATGGTAAAAAGGAGAGAAAAAAAATTCATTTTTCTAAAAAATCAACAAGAAGATTAATTTGATTAAATTTGAAAAAGAAAAAAAGGGTAAACATGTATTTAATGAAATATTTTTGTAACTTTAAATAACTTTTTAATAAATTTTAAAAAAATTCAGTTTTAAGAATAAAATAGGATCTTTGACCAAATAGTTAAATTATTTTGCGTTTTTATCGAAACATATTCTATAAAATATTTTGTACCAAAAAGTATAAAATTACACTATTACATAAATATAATCATAAATAATCATATGATAATAAAATTAAATGGATTATTTTTTAATGATCAAAAAATTCCTCTAATGGAAATTCATTTTTTAATAGTCCCTATAAAAATGAGATTGTCATGTTAACCATTAATAATACCATAATGTTAAAGTGAGAATAAGTCAATGAAAAAATAATGTATATAAAATTAAAATACACACAATATAAGTAGAGATATATCAATGGATACTTAAAACTCTCCATACACATAATCATAAAATATTTATAGTATTGAGGAAGTAATATAACTCAATGAAAAGGTGTTGAGTTATGAAATTTCTCTACAACATGGTAACATTTAGTTCAAATCCCTTTAGATGAAATAATTAAAATTTAAATTAATGATATGGTGAGGAATTAATTATTCATTACATTACATGTATATGTGGAAGTATATACACCATATTTAAGAAATTATGTATAGAAAAATATTGTATGCCTATAAGATTGGAAATTTGGATGAAGTTCTTTACCACTGTGGTAATATATAAATTGGAAGACCAAAAGTAATAAAAATCAAATAAAACATTTAAATTCCATAAATATAAAATTACACATGATATAGTATATCAAAAGGATAATTAGGTACACCACACAAAAGAATTAGGTTATGTTAATGGAATATGCCTCATGGAAAGAAAAATGAGACAAGAATCCCTTACATCTAATTTTCTTTGGGATGAAAATACTATAAAATCATGTATAATGTATTTAATATTTTTCAATAACTTATAAAATAAACTTACTCATAAATTATTTTATTATAATATCTTATTTCATATTTTTTATCAATCGTTCAATATTTTCACTATTCTTTGTGTCAATTGCCTATTCATTTGAGTATGTTTTGACTTGTTACTTGTTGTTATTCATACATCGATCTTGGTTTCATCATCTAAATAATGTAATCCATGAATTAATTATCTAATATATATATCTAGTATATATTTATTTATAATAATCCATAATTTTTGTAGATAAAAATTTAAATAAACAATTTTAAGAGACAATGGGCCGAATGTACACATGAACGCTACTTTCATTTTGATGTTTTATTGAAATAATGAAAAGTATATGTTATAAATGTATATGTATATTATAAAAATAGTTTAATATCAATGTATTATATTTTTTCTAGTTTTATTGAAACAATATTTTATGAATTCCATTTATATTGTGAATGAATCACATCACATTTGAATGGCTGTAGTGTACACTTCCACAAACTATGTTATCGTAATTAAAAGATAGAGATCATAAAGGTATGTGTTATAAAAGGGTTCCATAATAACAATAAAATTATAATTATAATATATATAATATATAAACACCATGTACATCATAATTATCATCCATTATAGATACTAATTGAAAAAAATGATCAGTATTTTTTGCAAGGCACGAGTTCGCCATACACATAAAATGTAAGTTTTTTAACCATTAGATTGATGTGTCTGTAAGTGTAGTTTTAACCCATTACATAAAATATATATATGTATATTTTGGATAATAATTTTATTATTAATGTATGGTGTAACAATATTCAATGTGGTGGATAAGGAATCTAAAATTAAATTGCTAAGGGAAGGATGTTACTCTTATTCCAAAAAACCAATTTTTGTTTTCACCAAAGTGATTATTTGGATGAATATCATACCAGGGTTGAGATTCTAGAATGTGGATATAGTTTTCTATTATAATTTTGGGATTATATTTTTATAAAAAAAATATTTTTAAATGCTTTGAGGAATTGGGATGGATGAGTGCATTTTTATAGTGGGGGAGGAGTGACATTCATGTAGATATTTGGAATATAAATTCGACACAAATTTATCTAATGGAATTTGAATCTAATAAATTTTAAAAGTATATAAATTGGTAGATAGGGTCTTCATATTTCCATTAAATAACTTCTGGACAAGTTTTTAGTTCAATTTAGCTATTAGGATTACGGATTAGTCCCTTATAAATCCATTTCTTCTCATGATATTCTTAATTAATTTTGATAATTTCACTAATATTTTGGTAAATAATATTGTCTACATTATTATAAATTATAAATTATTTTTATTCAAAATATTAATTCTTTTTTTTTTCAAATTAAAATCATAGAATTTATTGAAATTAATTTAAATTTTTTCCTGATGATAGGACAACCAAGGGAGTTTTAAAGTAATAATACTCAAATATTTGAGATATTTATATATCCAATATCAATGATAAAATAATTTAAATGAAATAAATTGTAATAAATTATTTTAAATGTATCTATCTAATATTTAATAAAAATTAAATTTTTCATATAAATAAATTAACAAAAATTGCAATTTTGAATTAAAATTCGGTATTTTTCACTATTCATAAATAAATGAAACTTCATAGAAATAATACTATAAAATCACCCTAACCATATTTTAATGTTTTTAATTCAAAAATGGTGTTTTTTTAATTTTAAATTAAATAAAGGGTCAATATTTATATTTAATGCAGGTTTTCTATTAATCGGCGGCAAAACTACTTTTATAAAAATATATGTTTTAATGTGTAAAATTGGGTTTGTTCTTTTATTCTTTCTATAAATTATATTTGATAAAATTTAAAACTATTTCATTGAATATATAATATATATCATACAATAGTATCACACACTAATTTTAATTAATATAATTTATTATAATTAAATGACCATGTGGGAAAAAATATATTTTTATGTAAACATTCTCTTTATATTCAATTTGTTCATATATTAATTTATAATTAATCATTAAGCAATTAAATCAACCATATAATTTAAATTTTTAGTTAATACTATACAAAACCATATATGTAATGGCTAGGCTATATCTTGTTATATTAAATGTTAATGTTTTAAATAATATATAATTGTTCGGTAAAATGTGATCTTGTGTGTTATGCAAGCCATCTAAGAAAGACAGTATTTTGTGTAACGAAATATTACCTCGGTGTTACATTTAGAGAAATATAAATTCTTATTTTTTATAAATTTAGATAATCTTCGGTTTTTGTATAATAAATCTAGGGAAAAAATTAAGTATATTCTATAACAAAGGAATTGTAATGTCTTGGTGTATATTAGTATCAAGTTAATAGGTAACCATTGTAGCTAACATGATTAAATATATTCTAGATAAGAAATCCACTTAATGTTAAGGGATATTACAGCTATGCTACCGATGTGTTTTAACATATTTAATGAACATAATGAATGATAATGACTATAGGTAAATTAAATTTGGTAGTTTACCACATAGGTAGCATATTCCATTGTTTCTAGGTAGTTTTTTTATAGAATAATATTGTTGACTAGTATGATATATAGAATTGAGATGTTAAATACTCAACCAATGATTCCTTTGGATGAAGGGCCTGAAATATTCTGACTATTATGGTCATACAAGACACTTGGGTAAAAGGGTATAACATCACTAAATTTGGTGAACATGGCGATGAATGGGGGTTGTGTGGAGATTTGGGTATTGAAATTATTATTTAAGACCTTGGTTATTCCACCTAATATTATTATTTTTAGTTATTATTCTATTCATGATGTCTATTTAAAATTCATACTATGTGGTATATGTTGAAGGTATTATGAATTAATCCTATATATGGCTCAAATTATCGCATCTTCATAAACTTTACCATATATTAGTATACAAAAATCACATATGTGTAAACATTCTCCATTTATATCACTGATTTTGTGTCACAAACTATGATTATGGTTAACTTTGAGTTGGGGTACTTGAAATGATTCTTTTTTATATTGTTAGTGTCTCTAAATAGGTAGTCAAATTGTTTATTTTTAGGTGAATGAATTATATTCAATTGAAATTTACATTGGAACATGTTTGTGATAGACTATAGTTAGTAGTAATTTAAATGTGGATGGACCATAGAAAAACACCAATTAAATAGCCCCATGATTCTATGTTTTTTAATGGTAACTCTTTAAAATACTTTGACAAATAAAAATTGATTAACAAATTTATTTGAAAAGTATGGTGAGTTTGTTAATTTAAAAATTCATATAAAACAAATTTGATATGGGTATTAACATTAAAAGCATATTATATGGTTTGTAACCTCTTTATTATCATCCCCGGTACAATATTCAATGTATAACATATTATCTAGAGATTTTTCCACACACCCCATTAGTTAATGGAATTGCTGAACAAAACATTATCAAAGGCCCATATCTCATTACAACTTATACAACTTGTTAAAAATTCACTAAAAAAGAACACAATATTTCCCATATTTTAGTGTTTTGAAATTTTTTGTATATTCATAGAATGATATGTTAGAAATGATTCTTTCTCTTTTCACCAATTTATTGGCCATTATTATTAATAGTTTTAACAAATGTGACATGAACTAAAATTTATTCGATGTTTTATATAACAATTTTCTTAATTCAAATTGGAGGATATCACTAATACTTCATTGGGTGAAGAAATATTTTTCATGAATATCCATTGCTAGATGTTTGAGATATTATGTTTTATATTGGCATCCCATTTTATTAAACATGGAAACATCTCCATCATAAAATTTAATATTTTTATCTATGTATGGATATTATAATCGTACACATGACAATGTTAATTAAATTTTTCTATGATTATAGATTGTATCCTATAATTTATATTAATTAAATAATTTTTTTTTGATTTTATGGAAATCATGTCACATTGATATATTATTTATCTAATAAAAAATTAATATGAATAAATAATTTTTTATATAAAATGGAAAAAAATAATTGATTTTATATTAAGTGTTGGTATTTGAAGTTAATTTACTATATTTATATATCTATCTCTATAATATGGTTCTCTATAATATAGCTTTCATGACTTTATGCCTTTATATTCACCAAAATGAATGCTCATAAATACGAGGGCATGAGACTAAGGTGTTATGAGTTTCAGTTAGAGATGAGCATATTACATGATATTATAATGACATTTTTATTTTCATTATTACAAACATATGGATATAGATAGAGGTAAGTTATACTTTAAAATACTTGATTTAGAGAAGGAGTTTGATATAGGTGTTCAGATCACCACTGAAATATCTGAAAATGGAATTAGGGGGAATTTTACTTTGAGACCATATAAATAACATATGTGGTTACCTAGTATCTAATTATAAATTATGGGTTTTAAAACATTTAGCTAGAACTATATGAAATGTGGAAAAGTGTTTTTGTATTACATGTTTTTTAGAGTGGTATTAACTGGGCATGTGTGCCTACACCATCACCATACAGTGGTTAGCCTATTTTTAATTTATATGGCTTCTTTGACTTCCTCTAAGATATGTGATATTGATGGATATATATTGTTCATGTTAACATACATCATTACCATTCTGATAAATTTGTATTGGGAATAGAAGTGCATTCCTATATGGTATATATGGGGGATGAGTATTTCCTCAACTTATAGGTCGTAACACTCAGAGATTTTAAAAGAGGAACATAATTTTTTATAGAATATATGAAAAAGAATAGAAATAATAGAATAATATATATCTTCATGACACTTTATGTTACATTGTTTTTCAAATAAATATAATCTCTTTAATATCTTACAATTCACACAACATCGGGTTTGAATAAAACATGTTACCCTACCAAAATATTTATAATATATAAACATGGCCATTTTAATAGAGACATTCAATTGGATGTTAAGTATATTATATACTAAAATATTAAAATTAAAATTTTTACACATTTGTAAAATAAATTTAATGGTTATTTATTAACATTGAATAAAATAATAATAACTTTAATGAAAAATAAATATTTTCTGAAAACTAAAATTTTTTAATGGTGGTCTAGTCACGCTTTTCAAAAATAATTTAAATTTAATTTTTTTACTTTTTTTAGAATATTTATTTGAAAAAATAATCATATTTTTTTTATACATATACGTAAAAAATATTTTTGGTTGATCATTATAATTTTGTGAAAAAATTATTTTTTGATGAATAATGATTTTTTTATAGAAACATTCATTATCATATAAATTATTTTTAAAGATAAATAATATTTTAAATTGGCTTTAAAGTAAAATAAATTAACTAATATTAAAATTTAATTAATTTTTTACATTTGAATTGATATATTGTTTATTTATTATAAAAATAAACTATATATTTATGCGAATCATTTATTTAGAAAAACACCTTTAAGTCACGTTTATAGATTAATTTTATATTTAATTGTACCATTTTTTTAATTTAATTTAAATATAATATATTAATTATTTGTAATGAAAATAATTTATATTATATTTAAATTTATATTTATTTATTTTCCATAACCAATAGTAGAAATTTTAAAAAGTAATTATCACAGAATAGGTAAAATAGGTTTCTCAGAGGATAAACTAATAAGATATGTTTTAAAAATGAACTATAAATAATCAAAAACATTTTCTAGTACATTATTTAAAACCTATAATATCCAAGGTTTGTTATTGAAGCTTATTGGAGGATTCTGGAATTAGAGTAATGTGGGTGTCTCTTTATATATTCGAAAAATCCTTGCATGTCATAACCACGATATATAAAAAGCCACCCCCTTTTCCATTATTCATAATTCAAAACACCTTGGTTATCAAATAAATTACAAAATCAATTAATTACATCCATATATACACCCTATATTCCTTGGATATATTATAAATCCAATCTAGTAAGGCGTTTGGTTTAACCTAATGAGGTTTCCCAAAGAAGAGGTAATATTTTAATCAACAAATTTTAAATTTACATCTCTTTATAAATATTTATAATAATATATAACTATGAAAATATAATTACACAAGTATATAATATCTAATTATATTTTTATATATCAATTTAATAACTTATATCCATATTAAATTCCATCAAATGGGTAATAGAACCGTCAATCGTGTGTTTGGAAGACTAACATCTTGTGAATCAATATAATTCATTTTTCCCCATCAACATGGAAGGATATATATAATTATGTATATATAATATATATATGATATTTATTAAATTATTATACTTATTTTATTATGAAACCAAATATTTATTGTTACATAAAATATCTTGGGGGATACAATAACGTCAGTAGTTTGTACGATAAACTATTGCGTTGTGAAGCGATGTGATTTAATTTTTTTTACAAATTATATAGAAGGTAATAAAGATAATGATGATGACTATATATGATATAAATAACCTAAAAGTAATTCCAAAAAATATTATTAAATATAATCTCTTACATTCTAATCGTTTGTAAAACACAAACATGAATTGTGTGTATTTCTGGACTGCCAGCACTATACAATGATATGAATTGTTTCTCATTTTATTTTTTACATGGATGAAAATAATGTTTTATTTTATTAAATAAATTATATATATATATATATATATAATAATTCATCAATAATGTCGAATTAAAATTTATTTTTCTATCATTATATCCATTGATAATAATGGATATATCATTCATGCATACGTATAACTTATCGTTTCAATGTACTATGTAATTGAATTTCAATATCTATATTTTATATATTTCTATAAATACAAATATAATGAGTAGATAATATATTTAAATATAGTTTTACATTATGTAGATTATATAAAATTTAAAAAATTAAAAAAATCATTTTTTAGAACAAAATCATACAAGAAAAACTAAGCAATTATCACACAAAACAATTAATTTTAAAAATAATTGATAATAAAATAGTGATAAGAGAGTATATTTAAATAATATATGGTATGATATATATGAGTATAGTTCAATAATAGTTTTATAAAAAATGATAATTTATAATATAGGTGGTTCAAACACATATTTAGAATGTCAAGCATGAGGCAGGATATTCTAATCTCACTTTTACTTCTGTGACACACATGATATATTCACCACATATCCCAATATGTGATGTATATATTGCTCATTTTTATATTTCATATTATTAATTTATTTCCATTAATTTTATGTAATTTTTTTTATGTTAATTATTTTATGTGGTTATGAATCAAAATGTACTAATGTGACAAGGGTTTATTTCACAATCTCTTCATTATTAAGGATTGTTTTTATTTAAGTCTCCCTTGGTTGGATTATTTGATATTTATATCTTAAAATGAATATATTTTCATATCCTATGGTAATTAATGATATCATTCAAATAATCTTACAATTCATACACCCTTATGTATATAGAAATATTGAGGAAATGTATTTAATGAAATATAACATTATTTCTTCTTTCGGTCAAAATTTATTTTAATGAAAATATATATTTTCTAAAATTGTTTTTAAAATTTTAAAAATGGATTTTTATTGGAATTTTCACCGATTTTGAAAAAACGAATTTTTTTGAAATTCATATTCATATCGTTTGAAGGATAAGGCCTGTTTGGATTTTATACTCAATATTTACTACCTGAACAAAATTTCCCACTATCATGAATACTCAATGTTACAAAGATTACTTACATGTATCAAAGGTTATTGTTGAAGGAAATTAATTTAAAACTGTTTTTTAAAATATTGTTTTGAAATGTGAATTTTTATGTGAAATTGTTTTTCCTAATGATGTTTTTAATGACATATTTATGGTATTCAAATTCACTGAGAAAATCATGAAGTTTTTGTAAATATTATCCATTTGGGGTAAAATTTATTGATATTATCCATATTATTTCCTTGGATGTTTTATTATTAGTTTGAATAAATATGTACCCTGATATTACCATTCCTATTATTATTCTGAGATGTTTATAATTATGTTTATTTGATGTGGGTAAAAATTAACATTTTTTGTGTCAGTTTTTCAATATGAATGCTTATGTTTATTATGTTTCACTGCTTTAGGAAGAATAATTAATTGAAAATTGTATTTTATGGGTGGGACTCTATTATATATATATACATTTTATGCATTGACATGACTCCAGAAAAAATTCATTTGGACAAATTAGATTTGATTCTACCAACATATATAAATTACCTTATAAAAGGTATTAATAGTTTATTTTGGATGTATAAAATTATGAATTCTTTAATTAAGAGATCTATTATTTATTTCCATATTATTATCTAAGTAGTAAAAATATATATTAATAAGTTTCAATCCAGTGTGATTATTAATATTACTTTATTTTATTATCATTTTTTCATCCATAATATGATAATTTTATTGATTATATAGAATGTGGTTCAGTTATTTACCATTTCATATTGATTATCCTTATTTAGACATGACATTTTCTATTGTATTCTTACCATTACTGAGCATCAGATATATCACCTTTCTTATGTTATAACATACCTAACATACCAAGAATTAATTTGTGATTGATATTCATGGATACACTATGGGGTATAATGGTGTTATCAAAGAAAATGATTTGTGTATTTAATGTTTTAAAATGAATGTTAAATTCATATATGTATCTAGTTTATTAGAAAACCCAAATTATTCTTTCCATTGAGATACCATTCATTTTATCTAGTGAAAATTTAATAATGTAATGACAATATATGGTGTAGCAGGATTAGGGACTTTAATATCTGCATCAAAGGATGTTTAGTAGAAAACAATGGAACTAGATTTAAGAAACAATCTATTATGGAACACAACCCTATAATTGATGTAAGGACCCGACATTAACCCTTATATATTATATTGACTTTATTAAAGAAATAATTTTCCATTATTCCAAAAAATCATTTACATTTATTATTTTAAATAATTAGGTTATAATTCTTACATAAAACCCCATAATGATACAAAATAGATACTATTAAAATAATATCCATTTTTTGTATAATAGAAAAGTCTTAAAAACATTATTTTGTTTCAGGAAAAAATTTTATAACACTCATCTTCGATTCTTATATACTTTTAACAATCCCTGAAACATATGAAATACATTTTGATGATCTGGATAAGAAAAAAAATCAGAAAAAAAAAAATAAAAACCTGTGAACAATCCATTAATATATGTATACTTATAAACACATGGATGATATAATTCTAACCCTTAAATTTAACATATACTTACCTTGTGAAAACATAGGGTTTCCCAAAAAGATATAAAAGGATAAATGAACCATTTAAGTAAATTGGGGAATCAATTTCTTAAAATAATTACACATTATTATAACCATCACACAAAACATTTTATTTATAACCATCAGATTTACCTTACAATGTAACCCTCATGGATGCCTTAGGATATATCTATCACAGTTGCACTTGGAATAACCCTTATGATCAACTTCCTATATACCTAATGAATTAGAGGGATATCAAGGACGAACCCATATTTGCCTTATAAATAAATAACCCATTATAATAAAAATTCACATGAACAACAACATAATCACAAAACATTGATACTTGCATAATAAAAATATTCCACGAGTAAAAACTCTCCTTTAAAATAATATTGCTCACGTACAAAGGAAAAATTTTAAATTAAAATAAACATTTAATTATTATAAAGAACGATTGAAAACATTAATTCCTCATGAAATTGGGAAAATAAAACCATTATTTAGGACATTAAATAATATTGTTTTTAATTTCATAAAAGAAGATATTAAAGTGGAATGTAAAAGGAATGTCCCTTACATTAAACCTAAAATGATACCCTTTTAAAAAAGATTTATTAAAATTTAAAAATTACCATTTTAAAACATTCATTTACATATGAATACATTAATAATTGTTTTGGAAAATGTACATGAAATAGAATTTTTTAAGATAAAATATCCTTAAAACATTTTAAATTTTTTTTTATTTAATGTGTCCATGACCTCTGGTTCAAAATCCTCCAAAATTCTACAAACAATATTTATAATGATATAAATATTGTTATTAACATACTATATAACTATATTTATATTTATAACATCTTATATGATCATTTTATAACATATATCAATCGATATGTTAATAATATTAATTTATTTTCATTATTTCAGGTGCGTACGTTTCTTGGTTTCAAGGAAGGTTCATTATCGACTTTAATTTCAATTATAAATAATAATCCAAAAGATGAAAGTGACTGTATTAATACACTTCCATTTGTTTAAATGGTCTCAAAAATCACATTTTTCTGTCCTTAATCTGGATGATTCATTTTAAAAAATGTTAGTGATAAATGTTCTGTATATTTTGGGGGGTTTTCCAACCATTATGTACTGGTATAATTTTGTTTAATATTATGGAAAATATTAATTACATAATTTAGGAACATATATAATATCTATATAGATCATTTAAAACAATTATAATTGATTATTAACATCCCATGAATATAGTAAAGGGAATTTCCAACACATCATCCAGGAAGGCAGTGAATCGACATACCCTGGATGATGATACCATTTTAAAGAATAAAAGGATAAGATAAGTGATTTTATGATGTTCATACCATTAAAATAATAAAATTAGTGTATATATATTCGTACGATAACTTATCTATCATGAAATGTCGTATATGGGATAAGGATAAGGAAGAAGTGAGAAATGATTTATAAGAGAAGAAGAAGGAATTTACCTCTCGAATATTTTAACTTTGAGAACTTCATTATGGTACATGGAATTGGTATTTTTGTGAGACAAACAATAAAAAAATTGTGTATTTGGATAAGGATAATGCATGTTGGTAGAATATTATTGAAAAATAAGGACCATGGTGATAGAATTAAGTGAATGAAGGAATCCAATTTTATAAATGTGGTGAGGGGAAATTTCATAATTAATTAAAATATTAAAATATAATAATTCTATTATAAGGATAAAGACATAAAAATATCTAAAAATATATCTACAATTACATTTCCATCCAAATATTATTATAATTTTCCTTATTCAATATTTATGTGATTTTTAAATAATATTATACTATACTATATTCATGATCTATATTTTTGTAAAATGCATCAGTAATCATTACAATGACAATAAAAACATCAAATGAAAGGATCAAATTAGAATTTTTGTATTTTGTATTATAAATTTTATATTTATCTATATTAATCATAGAAAAGATTAATTATCTTAAATTTTTTTTATTATAATATAATTAATATCATTTATTTTATTTTCCCAATTAATTTATAATTATTTCATCATCACTATGAAATCCATTAAGGTGTTATTTTATTTTCTAATAATAAAAAATAAATTTTCATGATTAATATAAATATTTTATTTTTACCAAAACTATTTAGGGTAGAATATATATATTTGAAAACATTATATTAAATATTTATACTAATTGATGACTATAGTATGAATAACTTGACCTTTTTTTATATAAAATATTTTTAAGGGACTAAAGTGATATAAGGGGTTTAAAAACCTCCCAAATTAAAACCAAAATAATAATATGACCAATACCATACAATAAAAATTATTTTTTCAAAATTTTGTGTCATTTAATGATTCTTATATTTTAATCAAAATAATTTTAGTAATTTTTCTTCTACTCACCCATCACTACATCAATATCCCATTACCATTAAAGATAATTATTTCACATATATAAGTTTTAAAAAATTCACTATCAAAATAATAAATAAATTATGTTGAAGATAATATTTTATATTCATTAATTATGTTTATTTACTCATTTACATGTCTTCAAAAAGTTCAATAATTATGTTAATTTTTGTTTTCTTGCTTTGCACAGGTATTTCACAAGCATTTGGATTAGATTCCGGTTATATAAGTCTAACATTAAAAAACACGGTCTGAATACATAATAATTAATATAAAATTCATTAAAATAATTTTTTATCACTCAATAAATATCTAGATGGAACCAATGTTGTCTTTTTTAATGATGCACATACACTAAGTCACCATTGACAATGATTTTTATAATATCATGAAATAAAATTTAATTTACAAGTACTAAATTATTTTTGTTAAATTATTCTATTATAATATCACAATTTATTCATTAATTATATATAATAAATTAAAATTCTAAATTATTTCTTGATAACGACTCAAAAATATTTTATTAAAACCCCATATTTCCTTCCAATAAAAACTTATATTTTTATAAAAATTTTCAATATTTCACCATAAACTAATTATGATATTATTGTTTCATAAATTAAGTTCATTTTATCAAAAAAATTACAGAACATCAAAAAGATACTTATATTATTCATTCTTAAATATAAATAAAAATCAATTTTGTTGAAAAATTATTGTTGAATAATAAAATAACTTTACCAGAAAAAATTATTTGATTTATTTTTGGATACTTTAGAAAAATAGTTATATTAATTAGGTTATATATGTATATTTAATATGTTTTTTCCCTTCATACAATTCAATTAAATTACAAGGTTATAACGGTCACATTTTATATAATAATAAATAGTTTTTTGTTTTCTGGTCGATGTTTCATATCTTGTACCCTATAGAGCATAGTGTTTAATTTTAAAATAAAATGATGATAAATTATCCCCCTTTATTAAATTGTGTCCTTGCAATTTGAACCAGATTTCAGTAACTAGGGTTTGAATTTTCAAAATACCTTTCTCAAAAACCCACAACATAAACCCAATTATTAAATATTCCACTTAATAGAAGAGACAAGAATCATGCAGATCACCTAAAATAACAAATATTATGTTTACATGTAAGAAAAATGGATAGTTAAGAGAAAAGTAACACACAAATACTGGTATAGAGTGAGATACAAAAGGTTCATGTGAATTTCAAGAACCACAAAACCATAAATCTTTGATTGGATATAAAGACATGTATTTCTTTGTAAAAATATAAAAATATCATATTTATTTAGTGAAACATTTTCAATAGTTGGGGAATTAATTTGATATATATAATAAAAATATAAGTAAATATACTATATTTATAATTAGAGGCTCTTTATATAATAAAACTCTAAGACAAACACATCTTTTTTTAAAAGGATGAGTATGAGTTTTTCATCCCCACATCATTAGAATAATTATCTAAGGAATCACATAATCCAAAAATAATTAAATATATATTTATCATGTCTTGAGAAATTATCTTAAATAAAAATATCAATTATAAGATAAGATAATTTCCTATATTGAATATTCCTTTATATGGCGGAAAACTATATTAATCCCAAAAATTCAATAGTAATACCTGAAGTTCAACATAGATCCTCCAAAAAGTATCTATATTGTAAATTCCTAGAAAATATTATAGAATAAGATTACAACAGAAAAAAATTATTTACTTCTAATATATTATTGAAATTTATCCTCAAATAAAATTAATGACTCTAAATGTGTCACACCAAAGTTTCATTTCCAAATTCATATAATCTCTATGATATTATAATAATTTTTATAAAATACATAAATCACAATAAATTCATAATAAAATCATATTTTCTCCTAGAATACTATTATAAAATTATTCCCTAAAAAAATTAATATTCTTTTATCCTTAATAATAATGGATTCCCAAAATAGTGAACGTCTTCTGATATAACATTAATTTCTAAATCCCAAAATCTATTTTTATTCTCATGATATTTTATATGATAAGAAAACATGTACCCAAAATTAATATATGCTTCTTCTATAAAATAATTTAACTAAGAATAAAATTCTATACTAATAGTGAATTCATGTGGGATTGTGGAAGGTTCTTCACCTTTGTCTCCCTTTGGTTGGGGGTTAAACTCAAATAACATTTCTTGGTACGACATGTTTTCTCCTGAAATTATATTGTCCTCTTTGTTTTTAAACAATAATTATCATAAATATACTCGAAATATTTGAAAAATACTAAAAAATAACCATACAATATTTAACATTAATGAATATTTTTAACCATAATGGTTATCTCATACATTTCATTTTTCATCAAAAAATGTAATAATCCATAATTACTTCAAAACTAATTATATATAAAAAACCACTATTCACTATAAATTTTAACAACAATGAGCCTCAAAAATAGATTTATAATTAATTCATCTTATAATAAACCAAAAAATGATAAACCTATGATGAAATTTATAACTCCTAAGAAGACATAAGGCCATCCCAAGTTGTATAAGCCCTTCCCTGATTGAAACAGTAAGGACCTGACCTTATCCAGTATATATTCAAGTAAATATATATTAGAATTAATTTTCTTTCATTCCCAAATATCTATTAGGATTATAGTTTTACATAACATGGTCATAATTAGTACATAAAACACATATTTATAGAAATAGGATACTATAGAACAATATCAAATTTTTTATATAAAAAAAATTATATAAAATAAAACATGATTTCTTTTCATGAAAAAGATTCACAACATTCATCGTGGTATATTATTTTGTATTAACCATCCTTAAAACCAATGAATGAAATTTTAAAACAATGGATGAGAAAAAAAACTCTTATAATGGGACATTAAATAAATGATACTAATAAACACATGAAAGATATACTTCTCACCCATAAATGTATTATATACTTGTATTTTTAAAAGATAAGGTTTCCCTAAAAATAAAAATAATAAAAAAATATTTCTGTATCTTGGGTAATAATTTTTTTACTATAAATAATTATGATTACAACCCTCATGGATACTACATGATTTTTGTCCCTCACAACTACCTTATAATGTAACCCTCATGACTATCGTATGATATAACAACCACATTTACACTTAGAATAACCATTATGGTCAACTTGAAACATACACAATGCTTTGGGGGATATCATAGACCAACCCATATTTGGTTTTTAATGGAACAATATTTAATAATAAAAATTCTCTATAACTTTAACAAAATCCTAAAACATGAACACTAGCCTTATAAAATCAATTTTGAATGAAAATCACTTTTTTTAAATGAAATTTTCATATATACAAAGAAAAATATTTTCCTTGAAAATAGAATAGAATTATATAAAATATGGAATCAAAACATTAAGATATTATGAAACTGTGAATATACGCTCATTCCATATCTTTTTAAATAATTTTTTTTTAATTTCATAAAAATAGACATTAGAGATGATTTTAAAGGGAATAATTTTTATAAAATACAATAAAATAAGCCCTTTTTGAAAAAAATTTATATAAATGAAAAAATTAAAATTTTAAAACCTTTATTTATATATAAATACATTCATTATTACTATTCTAAAAAAATTCTCATGAAATTTAATTATTTAAATGAATAAATCACTAAAACATTTAAAACAACTTTTTAGTCAAAGAGACCCTTAACTTTGGTTTAAAATACTAATAAATTGTTCAAAAGCTCATGTATAATGGTTTAAAGAGTGTTATTAATCTATTGAAAAATATAATTAATATTCTTAATAACTTATATATTATTTTTATAATATCATTTCATTAATTTATTATTGATATTTTTTTAGTTTCATTATTTCTAGTGTGTTCATTTTATAGTTACATGGGCGGTTCCTTTTGGATTTTCCTTTAAAATGTAAATCATACAATATATTTTGAAATAAAATGTATTAATAAAATTTTATATGTTTAAATGGACCCATAATTAACTTTTTATTTCTATAATTAGGATGATTATTTTGACATAACATTAAAGGAAAAATATTGTTTTATTTTGGAAGTTTCTCTGAACATCATGAAATAGTTTTATTTTTTATATATTAGGGACATATATTAATTATAGAAAATTATAAAATATATAATTTATATATTTATTAACTTAAAACAATTATATGTGAACATAGAAATTCCATGAATTCAATTAAGGGCAATGAAAACTCATCATCAACATAGTCGGTGAATCGACTTACGAGAGACATTAATTACATTTTTATGATATAAAAATAAAAGATAAAATATTTGAGTATAGATATTCCATTAAACAATATAATTATAGTGTATATATAAATATGATACTTTATTTACCATGAAACATTCTATAGGGAGTTAGGATAAGGTAGAAGTAAAATATAATTTTTTATAGAAGAAGAAATAATTTACCTCACAAATATTTTCTCCTCGACAACCTTCTTAGGACACATGGAATTGTCTTTTTTGTGAGAAAATAAAAACTATAATGTGCCTAGAGATGAGTAAAAGGAAATTAAGTAGAGGTTGGTTGAAAAATAAGGCTCCCGATGATGGAATTATATGAATAAGGGAGTACAATTTTAAAATTCAGGTGAGGGAAAAATTAGAAATTATGAAAAATATTACAATATAATAATGACATTTTTAGGGTTAAAGACATCCAAAAGTCATAAAATTATAAATTAGGTAAGTTTTTGGAGAAAATAGTATTTTATTATTTCTTATTCAGGTTTTTTATGATTTTTATGTAATTTAATAAAATATTATACTCATGGAATATATTTTTTTTGTTCAAATTTAACACTATTTATAACTATGACTTTAGAAATATAAAAAATATTAAAATTCAATAAAAATACTTTATTATATCTTTGAAATTTAATATTTATCTATATAATTCATGGATCAAATTAATTATATTTTTTTATATTTTTTAATATATTTAATATTATTTGTTTTATTGTTCCATTACATTTATAATTACTTCCTCTTCGCTATGAAAGCATTTATGATATTTGATTGTTTCGTAAAGATTAAATATAAATTATCATGATTTATAAAAATATTTTATATTTTAATAAATAATTTTTGATGAAAAATATTATGGAAAAACTTATTTTAAAAAGTTATAGAAATTTAAATCCATAGTCTGAATAACTTGACTTTCATTTAAATAAAATATTATAAATTGATTACAGTGATCCAAGTGGGTCCAAAAGGTCATGAATTTGAACCCAAATAATAATATATTCGGAACGTACTCATGTAAAAAAAATTATTCATCTTATTGAGTCATTTATGGCTTCATATAAGTTTAATTAAAACGATTTGATTTACTTTTCTTCTGCTTGTGCAAGCACTGTATAAACATTTCATAATCATAAAAGTTAATTAATTTATATATAAAAATTAAAAATAAATTTCTATAAAAAAATTAATATACTGGTTTTAGGATAATATTTAATATTTAATATTTTTTATATTTACTCATATTTCTATCAATATCATTTTATAATGTTTTAATATAATTTTTTTCCTTATGACATTATTTCACAGACATTTGGATAATATTCATGATATTGAACTCAAATTTCTAAACTATCATCCAAAATCATCAATTATCCATTATAAGTAATAAAAAAACATGAAAAAGACTTTTTAGAACAAAATTATTATTTATAATAAACAAAACATGTCTTTTGCAATGTAACAGTCTGGGATTTTGTGAATTATTTGGTTCGAATTTATTTATCCTCTGTGGTATTTTCCACTTCACGTAACACTAAAAATAGTTTATTTTATATTAAGGAACTATGTTTGTCTTGCATTATATAAAACAACAACTTACTCATGCACTATAGAAAATATAAATTTTAGCTTCATATACATGGAACAATGAGGTTAGCTTGTGTTATAGAGAACCATGACTTTCCTCAGTGGCATGCATAACAAGCATGGCCGAGTTTTTCCAAAAAACAATACATTATTAAAATATTTTTATTTAATATAATAAGATATATCCTAGAAGGTAAATTTTATTTTATCAGTTTTATTATATAATTTATTAAAATATAGAGTTTACAGAGATATATAATGAATTCATAGGTTACCGATTAGTTATAAATGAATATAAAAACTCATTGAATATAATGAAAAATATAAATATTTTTCGGGCCACAAAGTTTTTTTACACTAATAAATTAAACCAATTAAAAAAAGTGAGTGATTTTACCGTAATATATATTTTATATATTCAATAAAATAATTTTGGTATTCATATAACAGATTCGGTAAACATAAGATATGAACAATCCCAATTTTATGCGTAAAACCCGATAATTTTAAGGTAGTTTTACTACCTTTTAATAGATAACCCATTTTAAACCCAATTTTTGGAGAATTAATAATTTAATATGTAAAAATGAAAATTATCTATTTAAAAATACATAATAATAAGGTAATTATAATTTTATTAGTATTTTTCTTTATGATTTCACTATTTAATGAATAGTTAAAGGCCAGATTTTATTTCAAAACTGTTTATTTGTATAATTTATTGATATTGTAAAATTAAAGTTATGTTGTTTTAAAATTTTAATTATATATTATTTTTCTATATTAATACAATTTTGGTAATTTTTATCAATTCTAAAAAAATTGGACATAAAAACATAACATTCTTTTGACTGTTTTTACTTTAAAACTATATAGTGTCTTCATATCTTAGGGATTAAATTTAAATTAATTGATAACACATATGTGAATGGAATTGAAAAAACATAATCCATATTTGAAATAAAAATAATTTATAATTCCTATAAATTACAAATTAGTGTTTGAAAAATAACATTAGTGAAGGTAATTTAAATTAATGACATCTCTTAAGGTAAAATTAAAGTAAACTAAGGGAAAACCATTAATTAATGTCCCAAAATGACCTAGGAACTTTTCAAAAACTGATCTTATTTCTACTATTCAAACATTAAACTAAAATTATTGAGTTTATATGGTCTTCAATTACATTTTAATGGTAAAAACTTTGATAAACCTTACCTGTTATCAGAAATGTCAATTGTGTCCTTATCCTTCCCTATAAAAGGCCAACGCCTCTCCCTCCTCATCAAAACTATAAAAAAACTAAATTTAGGCCTTTATCAGACCAATAAAATTCCCAAATCCCTCCCTTAATCCTTTATGACTCTCATTCTGAATAATTGTTTTCAAGGAAGCCTTTTTTTACAATCCAAAAATAGTTACCCAGTTTAGAGGTAATATCTTCTCTCAAGTTCCTTTATTTTATTTTCCTTCAATACCCACTCCACTATATATATTCCATTATTATATAAAACCTCAAGTATTCTCAATATATTATCATTTTATTATGATAAGTTTTTACCTATACTTACACCATACTCCATTAATGGGTAACAAACATACAATTTATGTGTATGGCGAACTACCGCCTCACTAAATAATGATTGTTCATTTTTCATATATCAAATCCCGTGGAAGAAATTTTGATTTAAAATATATTTATATATTTTATAGATTATATTTATTTTTTATTTAATCTTATTTTACTTTTCATTACACATACCAATTTATATTACATTTTTTCTTAATATAATAATTTTGTTAGAGGAAATTTGGACTACAGCTCCCTCAAAGCGATATGACTCATTTATAAACTACAGGGAATGTGTTAAAAATGAATTCAGTTAATATATATGAAATATATGATATAATAAAGATACAATAATGATGATATATATATATATATAATTTTTTTTACTTTATTTATTTTGACAAAAGTATTAAACAGAAATAACATTTATGCGTACATACCACTTTCCGTCTCTATGACTCGTGTATTCTGTTTCATTATTATATATCCTATTAATTATTATAATAAAAATATACTTAGTATAAATTATATATTAATCATTTTTTACATTGTGGAAAATTAATATAAAAATAAGGGCTAAAGATATAACAAATTAAGATACATAAAAAAACTAAAGCAGATATTACCCAAAGTGAAGCCTTAACATATAATTAGTAAAAAGAGGGAAATATAAAAATATAATAAAATAATATACGGTATTATAAGTTATAATATTTTTCCATGATATATTTTGAATAAATTTATATTTATTATAAATGATGTTTTAAAGAGTATTATGATAGTCAAGACACAAGGTAAGAGGATTTCACCTCACATTTTATTTCTCTGAGATATATTTTTTATTCACCACCCATTCCATTTATGTTGCGTCTATACTGATGAATGATTAAATAATTTATTATTATAGTTTTATTTATGGTTATTTACATATCAATTTTATGAAATTTATTTCATGGGGTTTATGGTTCAAAAGTTACTAAATTAATAAATATGTTTCGTCTGAATTTTCCACCATTGAGACTCATGTATTGTTATGAGCATAAATTCATTTTGAGGTGTAGATTAATACATTTTATACTATATATCATGAATCCTGAAATTTTTGCGATATTATAATACCTATTTAATTTGGTTTTGTTTCCTAGAGTGTATGATCTCATGTTACTAAGTGATATGAGTTTATTGAAGCAATCTCATTGTTTTTTAAGATTCTTTATGTTTATGATTGCTTTTATGAAATATTATATCCCATCTATCAAGAAAATTCATTAAATTTATTATCCTATATTTATTTATGATATATTCATAAATTGGTACTATATTTATAATCATTGGTACATTATATAGTTATGAAATTTCTTTATGAAACCACAATTTTAACCTCTCCTCAGTCAGAAATCTCTATTTCAATAAATACTTATTTTATGAAAAGGTTTTTCAAGAATATAATTATATAATAATTTAATAATTAATGTAAATATTTACACTTTTTTTCTTTTACCAATTATTTCAAATGAATCTCTATTATTCATTCTAAACAATTATTTTTTTCTAACATTTTTACAAAAAAAAATAAATGTTCATTTTACCACTTATGGAATGTACAGATTTAACTTTTTTCATTTCTTTAAATCTTAATTATCATTATTAAATTGAAAAATTATAATAAAATGTTTTTTAAAGGTTAGAATCAATTAATATTATTTTAAAAATATATTTATTATTTTTTATATGTTTTATGCATTTTAT
Source organism: Viscum album (assembly GCA_963277665.1). Lineage (NCBI taxonomy): Eukaryota > Viridiplantae > Streptophyta > Magnoliopsida > Santalales > Viscaceae > Viscum > Viscum album. Next base: position 2,068,965,587 of record OY728132.1, read on the forward strand.
TCAAAATGTTTTCAAGATATATTTATAATATTTAAATTTATTTTCAAGGAAATGTTTTTCTAAACATTTTCATGATTTCATTTTATAATTTCTAGGTGTTTTCAAAGGAAAATAATTTTAATATTTTTTAATCTTATTTTTTAATATTTCAAGGAAAAGTTTTTCAAAAATATATCATTTTTTCTTTATATGATTTCAATTTATTTTCTTATAAAATTATTTCCAAATATTTTTACATAACAAAAAAACATTTTTCAAAGAAGGGATATTTTCTTCAAGAAAATTTTGGAAATATATTTCCAAATTATTTTCCATCTATGATGAAATCCATAAGTGTTTTTCATTCCCTACCATGAAATGATCTAAAGATTTCTTCATATTTGTTTTCTATGAATGGGTTATTCTTAATGTCATCATATTTATGAAACCCATTTCTCTTTTACATGTTATATGTTTATGAAATTTCTTTCTATTTCATGGGTTATGATTTTAATTAAATTATTTTAAAACCTATAAATTCATTGTAGGTTATGATATGTTTATATACTTACGATACCTATTTATTTTCAAGGGTTATGATATGATTGTTTATAATTTTGTGGCATATTAATGTACTATATCATTATGAGATGAGTGAGAGATATATCTCCCTCTAATGTATTGGGTAAATATTTATATATCATGATATAGGAATGGCTAGAATAGGGAATGAAATCGGTTCAGTATAACAGGGCTGGAATAAGAAATGAACTTGGTCAAGTAATACAGGGCTGGAATAACGATTGAAATCAGTTCAGTATGATAAGGATGGAATGTAGAGTGAAATATGTTTATTAAAAAAATTCTGTAACAAAGAGTGAATTTGGTTTATAAATAAAAGGCTAGAAATGGGTGTAAAACATGTTTAGTAGTGGACATTTTTTCACTAAGATAGCAGTGGAAGTTATTCCTTGACTATAATGGAAATAATTAAATATGTGTATGTGTCTTCCAAATTCCATGTATTATTCCAATGTTTTGATTTCATAGATTGTGTTTATTATTTCTTTATAATACATGTCTTATTAACGGCCATGATTTATGCTATGATTGAAGTATATTTTGTTTTTTATAAATAACGTTGTATACTATTTTCATGATCATGTTCATGTATACATAGTCTTATGATTAGGCATACATGTTCCCCTTGTTTACCATTATTGATCATTTCTGCTCACCCATTCATATGTTTTCTCTCTAGTTTATTTATATATATATTATTTTTTTATGTTTCTAAGAAGGGTAATAGTTCAGAAGAACCTTGAAAGGGATAATGTTACACATTTATGTACTAGTGTTTATATTTCCATGTTTCCAAAGGCACAATAATAGTATGGTTTTTGGGCACATGTTTATTTCATGTTTTAATTATTACACAATTTTTTTTATAATATTAACTTATATTAAGTGAGGGTAGAAAAATTAGTATCATGGAAAAGGTTTAAATAAACATTGGAAGAAACGATGTGAAAATATTAGTGAGAACCCTAATGAATTGTCTGGGGATAAGTCTAAGGATAAAGAAAATTATAGGAAAATGTCCTAGAATTTTGGTAAAGGATGGAGTGTGTAGATTCCTATAAATATATCCTTGCATAGATACTACATGTGGATGTGAACCTAGTAGATATATACCTAGGGGTAACTACTCTAACTAGATGTATTAGGATTGACTCATGGTAATCTGGTACATGACAACAGGTCATTCTGCACACTTGGTTTGACACTCATGGTGAATAAGTTTTGTGAATTCAACAAATCATCACGAACCATCATGAATTATTTAAATATAAGTTGTCTATAAATAGTGTAGGACAAAAATAAGGTGCATATATTAAGGATGGTTTCATGATTTAAACATCATATAAGTAATTATTTTCATGACAATGTGAATTTATACTATGAAAAGTAATTCTCACATTATGCTTCTATTTTTAGGGAATGGATAGAACCAGAAGAAACCAGATTAATTTTCAAAGTGATTGATGATTTTATAATGACACGTAAAGTGGTATTATCATGGGATTCAGTTATATTGGGATCATGAATAATCATGTTTCACAAAACATGTTTAACAATGTGTACCATATCCTACTCTCAAACTCAGTAATGAAGAGAATGTATAGGTTCACTGAGAATTCGGGTAATTTAGACCATGAGGGAAAGAAGAATCATTTTACTTTTTATCATGAATGTGTAAAGAATCACCTAATTGAATGTTTTAGAGGGATAATAATATGTTTTGACTATGGGAAAGAAGGAATAAAATAATTTCACTCCAAGGTAAAAATTAAGAGTTTCATTAATGAAAGGGAGGAGAATATTGTCTCCCCTAATGAATCATTAATGGGTAAATATTTTATTTGTGTAAAAAATATTCATTTTTAATTTATATTTTTCAAGTGGAAATCTCTTTACCAGAGTCATCAAGGTGGTACGAGTAACGGTTACATTGCTGAAGTTGAAGAGACAACCGATGAGATGTGAATGGAAAAAGGTACAATTTAATAGGATGTTGTAACTTTGTTAATGGATTAAAGATAAAGTAATCAATGTTTTTATGTGTTTTTATTCAAGAATTATGTTATATTAAAGGTGAAATAGACAATGATTATTTAATTTTTGTTTTTCACTATAGATATAAAAGAACACATTGAATGGTTCTGATTGAATAGAATTGTGATTGAATGGAAATGTGGTGTCCATAGAAATAACATGATTAATGGATAGATAACCATCAATATTATCCTTATGTTATGGTAAATTTTTTGGATATTTATATATTATATATGAATTTGTATTCTCTATGGAATTGATTACCTTGAAACAAATTAAGGACCTCTTGAAAAGTAATTTATGCTCTCATGGATAATGTTTATGACTTCATGGATTTATGGAATATATATATTAATATATGTAATAATGAAAAATTCATGTTTTCTTTATTTATTTATGGATATTCATGTTTTTACCATGTTTCAAGCAAATATATAATGAGGGTATTGACATGTTTAGAATATTACAACCAAGTGGTACTTTGTGAAACACAGGGGAATCGATGTTAATCTAATTTCATGAAACATTATCCAATGTTTTAGATATTCATCATTGAAATGATTTATAAGGTTAAAAATTCATGAAAAGATTAATTTAAACACTGGAATAAGTCTTTATGATTTGAGTTTGTAATGAAAACCATGTTTAAAAGGCTATTTTGGGATTAAAAATATTTCAATAAGGTCCATCATATATTTTTTAAAAAATATATTAGCATGTTATTAGATAATTACATCTTGTATATCATGTGAAAACCAATAAAGTAAGGCATGACCATGGGACTTAGACCAATGACCGAATGATTGTAAGAGTTTCATGCTGACCATTAACCTACATATTGTCCTAGTTAATGTAACAATTTTTTTTATGAAACAATAGTTTTAATTTTTATGATTAATGATTAATGAATAAGCCATATAGATGTTGAAGAATGATTATAGATAAATAGTTATACTATTCACTCTATTATTGTCTTTAAGATATACTAAAAGTGTATTTTAGGGCTATGGGTATCAGTGTTAATATCTGGACATCCATTTCGTAATGTAATGGATGGATTAGAAATAGTTAAAATCATAACCAAATAATGACCTTTGGTTTATAGAAATATATAAAGATTTGGGATAAAGATGTGGGATTGGGTCCTTATAAAGATGGTTCGACAGCGGGAAGGGGTGAAGTGGGGGAGATTCTGGCCACCTGGAAGGACGCTAGATGTGTTGGACGTGGAGATGCTGCTGAGCAGGATGTCTGGGTGGGAGGAAATGATGGTGCAGTGGTGATGGAGTCAGTGGCACCAGCCATAGGGGTGGTCCGAGAGTCTTTGGATGGCACTGCAATGGTTGATGAGCCTTCTCCAATAGACATGCTAAAGGGGATGTTGCGGGATAATGATGATGAGGTCCATGCTTCTGAGGGGATGTTGAGCATCTAGGTTGGGGCTTCTGGTTTTGTTGTGGCTGAGGTTGCTGAGTATACCGGCCCTGTTAACACAGTTTAGGTGGAATTTCCTGTGTCTTCTGTGGCTGAGGTTGCTGTGCATACTTGTTCTGAAAACACCGTACAAGATATTTCTTTGTAGAAGGTGGAAAATAGGTCATGGAACCCGACGGTTAGGCATGTATTCGATCACTTAAGGAGTGATCTCGGTCTTCTGAATGCTGATACTTTGGGAAGTTCTTGCATGGGGTCAGATACAGTGGGAATTTCTCTGGACCCGTTTGTTCCGACTCAAGGTGGGAATGTTGTTGATGCTGTAGGATTGTTGACAATGGTCACTACTAAAAATAGATTCCTAGAGCTGGAAGGTGAGGAGGATCTGCCTGAAGAGGAGAAGGATGCAAGGCATGATGGCCTCTAACAGCTTCCCAATTCTTCGATGGCTGCTGCAACTAAGGAAGTCATGCAGAATCTGGTGGACCAGCCACAAATGGATACTAACAGTCTGGTCCGGCAGGATTCTAGTTTGTAGGGAGGTTTTCAGGAGGTTAAAATATTGGGGAAGTGGGGTGACATATCGGATAGTGACAAAGAAAAGGATAGTGGTGTGGTCCAGCCATCCTATAGTGTTATTGTTCAAGGTGAAACGATGAAGATGCATGAGGCTGTTGCTGTTAAGATAGACCCTCCACAATGAAAACCGCGGAAGGATTATTCTTATCTTCCGAGGCCGGTGTCTACCAGATCTGCTTTTGGAAAGGAAATTTGGGCTTTGTAGTCCTCGAAGGAGTTTCTAGATTTGGAGAAGCTGAATCTTAGAAGGAAATATGCCAAGGTTCTTAAGCATTATGAATCATCAGAGTGGGAAATAGACATTGCGGAGGACATAATCTCTAAGGGGGGTGGTGATGAGTATGATTTTCATTATATGTAGTTTCTTTTCTGACTTTGTGTAACTGCTGAATGCTTATGCTTTTTCTTTTATTAATAAATGGTTAGAGGCTCGCCTCTGACTGAGCGTTTTGGTCTTATATTATTTTTAAATAAAATAATTACTCCATGATAAGATAATGATAAATAATTGTTTTCCTAATACCATTATTCTTTTTGAAGTGATGGCCTTAAAATCATCACAAATTTATGACATTGAGGCCAACAACTTTTCTATGACCATTCAATTATTTTTTATTGTTCACCTTAATCACTACCTATAAATATTTACATTCTCTTCTATGTACAATCTTCAATCCAATTATATATTCTTATATGTAGATTCATAGTTATATATTAATTTGTGTAACTATTATGGTACCCAATTTTCCCTTTTGAGGTATGTTTCAGTATTCATTTCTTGATAGGTGTGTTTATGTGAATTAATAGTTCAAGTATTAAAACGTAGATAAAAAATAAATTTATAGCGATAAATTTATTTTAATGTTGGGTAGAATGTAAATCCCCAAGATTTTTTGAAATTTTTTAAATTTTTTTTCCTTTCTGATATATTTTATTTCATGTAATTCTAAAATAATTTATTTTTTATTAAAGAACATTGTTTTTATTGAGTTATATGGAACTATAATTTATTCTTTTACTACACATAAAAAAATTATCTTCATGTTCATGGAAAAACTAGGTTAACATACATTACACACAATATTGACTTTCTTAGGTGTCTTGCATAACACAAATGACTATGTTTTACCAATCAATAATATGGTATTAAAACATAATTTTTATTTAAAATAATAAAATATATTCTAGAAGTTAAATTAGATGTTATAAATAATATTATCTACTTTAGGAAAATATACGGTTTATAAAAATGTAATATGAATTCATAGGATACTAATAAATTTGAAGTGAAAATGAAAACCAATTGATTATAAAGGAAAATATAAATATTTTTATGATCACCAAGTTTTTTGACCCTAATAAATTAAATAAATTACAATTAAATAGTGATATTAATATAATATATATGTGATAAATTCATAAAATATTTTTGGAATTCATCCAATATATTTTATAGATAAAAGATAAGAACAAACCCACTTTTAAACATAAAAACCTATTTTTTCATAATAGTAGTTTTAAGACCATTTAATTTTGAACCCATTGTTAATAAATTTTTTAATTTTTTTATATTTAGAAGGTCAATATTATCTTTATATTATGAAGATAAAAATAAAAATATGGATCTAAGTATTTTTTTATTTTTCTATAAGGTTTCATTTTTTAATAAATTGTAAAAACATACTAGATCTAACTTAAAAAAAATATTTAATTTATTTATGAGGATAAATAATATTATAATTTTTTTAAAATTTAATCATATAATACATTAATTAATTAAAAATCACATTAAATTATATAAATTTTACATTAAAATTGGACATAAAAACATAGCAAACTTTTGAATATTTATACTTTAAAAATATACAGTGTCGTCCCATCAGAAAGATTAAATTAATATTAAATTTCTAAAATTATGTGATTGGAATTTTGAATAATGGATTCTATATTCATAATCATAGTAAAATATAATATAGTATATAGCAAAAAAAAATGATTAAAAATAACACTAGAAGAAATTAAAATTAATTACATCACTTAAGCAAAAATTAATATTAACTAATGACTAAACCTCAAATTTAAGACCGAAAATGACCTATAAAATTGTATAAAACCACATTTCTAACCATAATTTAGATACTAAACATGTATTTTTGATTTAGGACAGATTGGTATAACTTTCTAGGAAAAAATGTAAGTATAAATAACTTGTTTTCAAAAATAAAAATTTTGTCCTTTTGCTCCCCTATAAAAGGCCACCACCTCTCATTCTTATTCAAATCATTTAAAAAAAATTATAAAAATTTATAAACAGTAAAATTTCCAACATACTTACCATAATTATTGAATACTCTATTACAGAAGAAATTCTTCCATCAAATCCTTATGGCACAACCCAAATGGAGTTACCAAAGTAAGAGGCATCATCTTCTCTTAAGCTCGAGTGATTTATTTTCCTTTACACCCCCACCAGTATCTTTATTATTACATGGTATTAAAAACCATGTATACAGAATATAATAATACTTTTTATACTCAGGGTTTGATATAAACATACACACACCTCCATCTAATGGGTGATGAACACACATTTTACATTTATGGAGAACTACTGCCCCACTAAACGATGATCATTAATCATTCCTTTACTACAACTCTAGGTGGATATTATAATGGAAAACCAGTTAATATATAATAAATATTATATTTATTATGTATTTATGAATATTTAATTATTGGCTATATATATCAATATAGTTTCCATTTTTTATTATTTTGATAATTTCGTTTGAGGAAGTGTGGACTACTGACCCATCAAATCGATGCAACTCGTTCATATGCTACATATAATGTATTAAAGATGGATTTAGTGAATATACATGACATATATGATATAATAAATCTACTATAATAATTATATATATACATATATAAAAATATATATACATATATGTATTTTACTCTATTTCTTTCAACATGAAAATAAAACAAAAATAGCGTTCATGCATTTTTATGACTTACCGTATCCATAAATAGTGTATTAAATATCATAATTCTATATTATACGGTTAATTATAATATAATATAATGAATAAAAATTATATTTAAATCATGTTTTTATTTATGTAAATTCTAAAATAAAAATAAGGACCAAATAAATATCAAATTAATACACATGAAAAACAAAGAGGATATTACCCGGAGTGAACCCTTAACATCGAATTATGAACAAGTGGGTAATACAAATCCATAATAAAAACATATATGTTATTATAATTAAGAATATTATTTTTTATAGATTTATATGAAATTTATATTTGTAATACATGAGGACTGAATGAGTATGAATAAATTCAAGGCACAATGTAAGGGGATTTCATCTCACCTTTTATTTTCATTACACACATGCTTTATTCACCACCCATTCCTTTTATGTGGTCTATATACATCCTATAAATTTAATAAATGATTATAATATTTAATTTTATGTGTATTTACATATCCATTATATAAAATTTATTTTAGGGGTATTATGTATCAAAAGTTACCAAATCAGTAAAATAGTTTTGTCAAACTTTTCTTTCATTGTGAATCATGTATTATTATGCACAAAAATTCATTTTGATGTGTATATAATTAAATTTTATATGTTATTTCATGAATATAAATATTTTCATGTTATTCTAAGGTTCATTTAATTATCATTTCATTCATGGAGTTTATATCCCATGTTATGATGTGATATGGGTTTTTTGAGACAATTTCATTTCTTTTCATGATTATTTATGTCTATTCCACATTTTAAGAAATCACATAACTCATATGTCATGATCATTCATGAATTTTCATCCCTCTATGTTATTTTTAATATATTAATGTATTAGTACCCTCTTTATACTCTTTGGTATATATGAATGTTAAAAATGGGATTTTTAAGAAAGTCTGACAATACCCTCTCTTTAGTCAGAAATATGTCTTCCTTCAAAAACATGTTTTCTAAAAAGTGTTTACTGGAATATTATACAAATATTAAATGATCATTAAAAGAAATATTTTCCCTTTTTAATTTTTACCAATGATTTCAGAGGAATTTTATTTTTTCTTTAAAAAAATAATTTTTTTCAAGCCTTTTTACCATGAAAAAATGATGTTCTTTTTACCTCATACGACATGAAAAAATTTACCAGACATTATTTCTTTGAATATTTATTTTCGTTTTTAAATGGATAATTTTTAATTTATTTTAAAAAAAATTATTATTTTTATATATATATTTTTAAACCTTGTTTATTTGATTTCAATATATTTTCAAGGAAATAATTTTCAATAAATTCTCATGCTTCTTTCATATATTTTCATGTAAAATGTTTTTCAAGAAATTGTCAATAGTTCTTTATATGTTTTCAAATATATTTCAATAAAAAAGGGTTTTAAATTTTTTGATTGATATATTATACATTTTTATGGAAAAAGGTTTTATTATTTTTATTAAGTCTTCTTTATAAGTTTTCTAGGTATTTTCTATGAAAATAATTTTCAAATGCTTTTACATAATAAAAATCCATTTTCAAAACTAAATGATATTAACTCATGAAAAATTTCTAAAATATATTTCAAAATTATTTTCCATAAATGATGATATCTTTTGATATTTCTCATTAACTTATAAGAAATGAGATATAGGTTTCATTAATATTATTTTTATGGATGTGTAATTATTAATGACATGGTATTTATGAAACCTGTTTATTTTTTACGGGTTATACATTTAAAAAATCTATTTCTCTTTCACAGATCATGTTATTGATTAAATGATTATGAAACATTTATCTATTTCTATAGGTTAGGATGTGTTTATATGTTTACTATTCCAATTTTATTTCATTGGTTAATGTATGATAGTATATGATTTTGTGGAACATGTATGCATGATTTCATTATGATATGGGTGGAACAAATATCTACGTCCAATTCATTGGATATATATTTATATCTCATGATATACACATGGATGTAATGAGAAATGAACTTGGTTTAGTATTATAGAGATGAAACGAGAAATGAACTGAGTTCTATAATACGTTGATGAAACAAGGAATGAAATCAGGTCAATAATATATAGCTATATTTAGGAGAGAACTCATTTCAATAATTTTGGGATGGAATAAAGAAGTGTACTAAATTTAGCAATATAGTGCTGAAACGTGGTGTGAATTAGGTTCACTAGCAGACTTTTTCCACTTAGATATAAATGGTAGTGATGCCTTAACTACTATAGAAATCATTATATATTATTATTTTTATTCCAAATTTCCTTGTTTTATTACTATTTCTTGAATTCATGGATTAGGTTATTCATTTACTTTTGATTTATGTCTTATGAACTGCCATGATTTATTCTATGATTCATGTATATGATCTTTGACATGCTCAGTATGATCCTTTATTTTAACAATCATGTTGTCATACCCTTATAATCATGATTATGCTTACATATCGCACTTTTTTTCCATTATAGAGCATTTTATCACAACAATTTTTTTGTTCATTTCTTAGGATACGAAGATATGATTTATTTTGGATGTATCTAAGAAGGGTTCTAATCATGAATAACCTAGTGAGAGATAATGTAGCTCAGTTATATACCGGCATTTTTGTTTCCATATTTCCAATTGTACATGACTATTATGGTCTTTGGTTGTATCTTTTTATAATGTTTTAAGTACAATATTTATGTTATGTAATGCTAATTTATTAAATTTCGGGGTTTCAATATCCAATACTCCACAGGCATTATGTTGAAAATCATTATGTTTTTTATACTTATCAGTAAATAATTTATAATTTACAGGTCCTAATGTATTTTTTGTACTTTTTTTTCATATTATCATAATTTAGTCATTAAAAAACTATAGTAAATTTTATATCAAAATTATTTCCTGATTATTTCACAAAAATATAGTATTTTAAAAAACTAAATTTATTATTTTTCACAAAAATTATATTTTTTAGAAAAATATCAAAATATAACCATAGAATAATTTTTATATGATTATTTAGAAAGGGAAGATGATTTTATGAAATATATTTTCTAAAAATACAATAAATTTATTAAAAATTTCATTTATAAAATTAAATGAAAATAATTTTGGATGAAAACATATTTTTGATGATTAAAACGACTTTAGAAAAAAATAATGTTACTATGATTTGATAATTTATCAATATATTTATATTAATTAGTATATATATAATAACCTCATAAAAGATTTATTTCTATTCTAACCCCCAGTTGAATAGTTATGTTATAACAACGACATTTTAAATAGTAATATTTTGTTGTTAATTTACGCTCGATATTCTATTTATTTAATCTATCAGGAAAAGTGTTTCCTATTAAAATCGTAGCATTCTACAATAGAGTTTATTTATAAGTATAGGAGAACATATTATAGTACTTTAAGGTAGATATTATGTCATTTGTCATATAAATTAATCCATATATAGATACTATAAGTATACATGGAACTTGAATAAATATTCCTAGTGTTAATAATTACAAAAAACACTTGTCATCCTTCACTCGAATGTTACCTAGTACACATAAATGGATTTCATAGATATCCTAGATTCACAATCTCACGGGAAATGATTAGGTTGATTTAAATTTTATTTAGGAACCATTGTAAAGTATTTGAATGATTGAAAATCATGAGTAACCTTAGATAAACCAAATGTGTAATACACTGAGAAGAAGGTGTCAGTATTTATACATCATATAAATTATTATACCTCAATATGTGATTTCGCATTATTATTAGTATTTATCACTCTATATTGTTTAGTGTAATTTAATCGATTGAACCAAAATGGTTTTGGTTAAAATTGAATGTGATAGAAAATGTGTTGATGCGAGACATAGTGGGATGATAACTAAGGTGAAAGATATTCTTATTATTCCTAATTAGTTATCATGATATGTTATTAATACGTTTCAACTAAACCAACTCTGAAAATTACCAAAGAAGATAAGGATGGAACCTGACCATGGAGGAAATAATTATTGATTTCCTTCATGTTAGAAACTTGGAAAGAGACACCCAAGATATTGTAACATGAGACACAAAAATGTCTTCTATATGGGAAAGGAAACAATGCATGTAATTTATTATGGAACATAAAAATTTCCATTAATGTAGTGGATGTAAATAATTGTCTCTATAAGGTATTATAGATGGATAAATGTTTTAAATTTGGAAGGTATGGTCATTATACATCTTTTTTCATTGGAGGAATTTTTATGAAGAGAATTATCATGGTTGTGTGAGTAATGTCCATATTTCTCATAATAATGTTGATATAAAAAACATATAAATAGAAGAAGGTATTAACGAATAATATTATGATTCCTAGTCCATATTTTATGAATATATTGGAGTGATTAATTTGATTGTTTTTATATTCACGAATTACATGAGAGATGTTTTTTATTATTGAATTTAACGTTTTACGGATTATAAAATGTATATGGATTGTACAGATATACTTTTTCATTAATCATTTGAGAGAATATATTGAATGGTATCAATGAACTGGAAAATTGTCTTAATGGTATGTTGTTATTTTTAGAAATCACATGATTGATGGAGGAAAACCGTTAACATGTTGTTGATGTTTAGATAATAATTATATATATATATATATTTGTGGGATAATATTGGTGGCCATGAGATTGGTTAGTGATTTGATGCATTATGTGATATTTGTTGAAGTTTACTGCATGTTTGGATTTATAAAATATATTTGAATACCTAAGATATTATATATTGAATAATGGATGTTTTTATATAGTATTTATACTAATGAATGTATTGAATTTTTTTAAATTTTATATTAAGATCCACATTTTATAGTATATGGAATATAATGTTTATTTAGTGACCTTCCAACTAAATTTGGTAAAACAAATTTTAGATGAGACATAAAGAAAAATATTTATGGAATTTATTATGTTTAAATATGGATGTTATTGTATATATTTTACGAACCATTTTAATTTTATTAAATATATGATTAATATATTTTTACCATTTTATGGATCATTCGATCTGTTGAAAGTTAATTTTAGTGATTCAGGCATGATGAGTTCATTTTTGAATATTAATTTTTGGGAGTAAGAGATGATGTGAAAATGGATCAAATTACAACCAATGTACAAAATTATGCTTATGATATAGAAATATATCTCATAGTTATATTTCATCATATTTGAAGATAGGAAAATAATTCATCAACTATAGGAAAAGGATCATGAAACATAATTATTGTTATAAAACCATCATTTCTGATAAAATAATTGTGTTTTCTATCTTTATATATATATATTTGTTTTATTTTATTTTTCATTTTCTACATAATTATGTTTATTGTGTTCAATGGTCTCTATCAATCTCTATAAATATTTATTTTCTATGTATATATCTTTACCTTCCACTGATCTTATACTAGTTTGAATCATAATAATGTGATTATTCTAGATGAAAATCATAATACCCTTTATCATTGATCATGATGATGATTTATTAACCTTTATCAATATGTGGTATTTTTATAATGTTATTTTCAAATTTCAAAACCTTGATTATCGAGATCAAGATAAAAGTGTGAGGACACAATTTGTATGGGGGTATAATGTAACACCACGATATTTTAACAGCAACATCATATTTGGTAGAATTTATGATAGAAACAACATGTTTATAAGATATTACAACAACATAATACATTATGATATATTTATTTTTAAAAAATTAAATCACTTTGATAACACACAATGCATGCAACCATGGTATAAACAAATAAAGACACTCTATTAAAATATTATTATACAATGATGAACATATAACATAACTGTTCATTTGTATATTATGAATAGTAATAACTAAATTTTGATGATAATATATTTTAAAAAAGTGTAAATTAAATAAAATTTTAAACTATTTATTAGAAATAATATAATATACATTTGAATAAAAATGATTTTTTTTCAAAAAAAAGTAAATGTTTATAAAACCTTTTCTACTCACCATTTGTACACATAATATAAAATAAATTTTTACAACTTATAGAAATATTATTTTAATAAATATAGATACTTGTTTAAATATATATGTCAAAATTATATTTTTGTGAATCTTTTAATATTTTATAAAAAGTTTAATGTTTAGATAAATAGTGAAAAATACTATAATTTTTTGAAACAACATTTTCATTTAAATTAATACATAGAAAAATTATATTGTAAATTTGTTTCGAATAAAATGAATTCAAATTATATTAAAAGATAACTAATTTATATAATTTATATCAATTTCATTTTTAATTTTTATATGAAAAAATTCTATACTTATGATAATTTTCACAAAGGAAAACCGCTCTTTCATCACATATATGGTTTAAATTTTAGTTTAAACCATCCACTTCTATGAATTGAATTTGGAAAAAACAGTTGAATATTTTTAATAATAATAACATATATAATATTTTTAATTCATTTTATTTTTCCCATAATGAGTATTGAAAATAATAATTAATGCGATAAATGTAAAAATGGAATTATTAGAGGATAATATAAGGACATATGGGTTAATAGTGACCTAAAATATTTAAAGAACCTATTATATGGGAATTTTTTAATACTATAATATATTATGATAAACAATTACACATTTCAGGATTTTTAAATGATAAAAATGTGGGTACCACTTTTTCTTTTCAAAAATTCTATGTGTGTCCCCCCACATATAAAAGGACATCCCCAATATTCAATATTCACACTTCCATAACCATTTGATTCATTAAATAAATACAAAAATAACATCTTTAAATCCCTCAAAACATACTAGATTCATTTTTTATATCATAAATAAAACAAATAATGTATATTTGTTAAACATACAGTGGCTTCCCAAAGAAGATGTAATGTTTTAAATTTTTCATTTTCATTTTAATTATTGTCCTAACATCTTATAATGTTCTCAAACTAGGAAAACAATAATTGTATATTATATAAAATTATATATAATTATTCCAATTTTATAACAAATACCAATAACCATATCCATAAAATGGTAAACAACATTATTGATCATGTTTACAGAAGACTACCCACTCACGAACCGATGTTGTTCATTTTCCATCACAAATATTAAAGGGTGGATATAATTATGAATTTTACATATTTATGTTATATTTATTAAATTATTATACTTATTTAAATATTATATCACATATTTCTTCTTACCTATAATTATGTGGAAAATACAAAAATGTTGCTCATTTGTATGGAGGACTACCACCTCACAAAGAAATATGATTCATTTTTCACTTATAATTTACATGGAAGGTATTAAAGATAATTTTAATGAATATATGTAGTATTTTTGACATAAAATATCTTCTTAAAAATTTAATACCACATATATCTTCTTACTGTTGAATCTGTTAGAATATATTAATGTTGCTTATGCATACATGTTGACTAATGCCTCCACATAGTGATGTGAAATTTTTTCATTTTATTTTTAAATGGATTTTAGTAAGGATGGATTTGATTAAAATAGATTAAAAATAAAAAAAAATATGAAAATACACATTTTAATTAACATTTATCCTCATTTTATTCAATTCATCAATGAAATAGAAACAAAATTCGTGCGTATGTACAACTTTCCGAATCCATGAACGGTGTAATCTATTTTCTATAATTAACATTAATGGATAACTAAAAATACATATATAATAAATATATATTATATTTTATTCATTTTTTAAGATTTTAAAATGTTGTAATGAAGGTAAAATTATAATTAAAAAATTTCCAAACTGAAACATTCTTAAAAAGAATTTCACTCCCAGAATAAAGATTTTAAGAAAGAATTGAACATAAAATGGTGAACAATACAATAAGTAAATAACATAAGGTATAAGACATATTAAAATTAATCTTTAGTATATTTATAATAATCCTAGATTTATTATATTGGATGTCCATACCAACAAGATGTATGTTGAACATGAGTTAAGGTTTTCTCATCTCACTTTTATCTCTATGAGATATACACTGTATTGACCACTTATTCCTTGTTTGGTGTATATAATTCCCATTATTATATGTTATATAATGAATTTATTTGTCTTCATGTTAATGAATATTTAATGTTATGTTATTTATTTCATTGTTATTAGTATTCAAATTTTATGAATGTGGTAAGGATATATTTTACAATATCATCATTTTTTGAATTAAATTTTCTATAAGTCACACATTTGGGAATTATTTATGATTTATATATTAAAATAACACTATTTTCATATAATCTGGTTATTAAAGAACTTTATTAATTAATAGTACAATTTTTTCTACTCCTTGGTACATGAAATTATTGAAACGATTTTTTTAAATAATATCTCACTTTATTTCTCTCTTGGATCGAAAATTATCTTTCATCAGATTCCATGTTTTCTTAAAAAGATTTAATTTTTTTAAACCATTTAAAAATGGTCCATTATTTAAATTGTTATACACATTTCTATTTTTAATGGAATCTTTATGTCATTTTGAAATAAAGTAGCATTATTGTTTTGCGAAAAACCATAAATGCATATTTATTTAAGATTAAACAAAAAGAACAATACCTCATAAAATCATGAAAATTAAATATTCCAAAAAAATTATATTCAAAATGGGTTTTCAAAATATAATATTAAACGGTTATTTTGACACCAAAAGGCTATTTTCGTCAACAATGTTTTAATTAAATTTTTATGGTGTTCATTGGAGGATTTATGATCAGTTTGACTGAGGATGTACAATTTTATTATTATCCACCATTTTATTCTAGATGGTGTCTTATTTGGTTTATTTTAATGGTTATGTTTTGACAATTTGATGATAGTTTTTAAATATGAATGTCTAGGTTGATTATGTTTCACCACTTTTATATGAGTAATGAATTGGACTTAGTATCTGATTGGAGGGGATCAGTTATAGATAACACATCGATGCATCGACATATCTAATGATACAAATCCATTGTCCAAATTTGATGGGTTTCTATCCATATCATAAAATTGCCTTGTGAATGGTCTTGCTTTTTATTATATTCATGGAATTATTTATTCTCTATTTATGAGCTTATTTATTCATATCCATATGATTTTTCAATTAGTTTTAATAAACTTAGATATTTTTCAATAACATGTGATTATCAATATGGTTTGATTTGATCAATTTTTTATACCATATAGTTAACAGTTTATTGATTAAATGGAATATGTATTAGCTATTTACAATTCCATATTTATTAAGAGAATGTATCAATGGTAGCTTCCTCAGTACACATACCCATATTGAGCATAATAACTCACCCGTTTTTCTTTTATTATATTTTTTCATATATACTAGGATATGTTTTGTGATTTATATCAAGGGATATGTTGGGACGAAAAATGGTATTCCCAAAGAAAACACTTTGTGTATTTGATTTTTTCAAATTTATGTGAAATTAAAGTATGTATCTAGTTTATAAATAGCAATAAACTATTCGGTCCTTTGGGATGTGATACTTTATATTTAGTTCTAACTGAATAAAGTAACCACTAACTCTAGGCTTCTAGGGTTGGTGTATATACATATTATTAATCCAACGACATAATATGGGAAATACAATTAAATTATGGAAATTAATAATATTTTAAATAAATAATTATAATATTATAAATATAATTTATATTGAATTTTTTTTCAAGAAGTGACTCAAAAACCTTAGGGTTATTCAACTATTCATTGTGGTCATTTTAATGGTTGAGTAATATGAAGTGAAATACCCAATCTAAATACAGTCAGCATGTGACACAAATAAAAAGTATTCTAAAGTGCATATAAAATGGAATAATTAAATTTGAAATGTTTTGTATTATATTTTTTGAGTGAGAATGGATATCTCACATTTTATTCATAAAAAATTTATTCAACTAAACATATATTGGTTTTTAGGAAGAATATTGGTTCCCTAATCTCACTGTGTCTTTCCATAATAATGTATTTTTTCATAATACTATGAATAATTGGGATTAATGATATAAGACATATATCAAACATTGGGGGGGGGTATCAACCATTTATGTTTTGAATCATCTTTATTATAGTTTTTGGTCTTTTAATTTATACCATGATTATTTTTAGTTTGTTCTTATTTATTTATATTAAATGGCATTTTTTAGTTTTAATTTGTTTATAATGGATCAAAATATCAATATATATTTCTATATATATATTGAAAAGTAACATTATGTATCCAAGATTTTGTTCATTGAGCCTAGATTAAAATAATAACTTATGGATTAATCTTTTAGAACTCATAATGATATTTCATGTATTTTATACTATTTGAAAACGAATCACATCCTAATGGGTTGGAAGTTGTCTTAGAAATTAATTAATTTCATTAACATTAATTAATTCTACCATAATTAAATAATTAATCACATAATTATGATAAAAATATGAATCCAACATACGATATAATATATCTTCATGTATGAAGTTTAATTTCATACATATAGGTCAAAATTAAAAACATTATTAAAGGACATATATTTTGAACCAAGTTGAATATCATGTTTAATGATATATAGTGTTGAATTAGGAAATGAGTCACATATTTCTATTATTGATCTCGAAACAAATTATTAAAAGGTGTACGAAATTTTGATATAGTAAATATTGATGAGAAATCATTCACTCTACATGTGATGGAGATGAAAAAAATTTAAAGAGTAATGAAATCAATGTTATTGTGAATGACCAAGGGAGGGAAATGGGTTTAATTAATTTCCTAAATAATGTGGAGAATATGTATAATTTTTAAGAGTATTTAATACAAATTCATCATAATTGAATATATAATGACACAATTATATTAAATATTGTGATTTTTGACACCCATTTGAATACATAAATGATGAATATAGTAATAAAAATATTAATAGATCAAGTAGAACGTGATGAAATAAGAACTAAACCTGTTTAAAATTCACTAAAAAATATGAAGGATATGTTTGTTACCATACTATTTATATTTCTTATCATATATTCCAATTGACCGTGTTTGAAATACAGGGTCAACCATGGTTTTTTCAAGGACATATAATATTATCCAATATTTTTTTGAAAAGTACATTCCCTTGGATTGGTATTAGTGGGCATAATTTTGGGTTAATATGTATTAACCATTCTAAATAGGATCCATTCAGATCATATAGTCATTAATTATACATATGGAGTATTTATGGTTATCCAAGAATTTATAATATAAAGATCATTAGTTGTTGAATGAGGTGTTTATAAAGTGTTTAGAAAATTATAAAACTATATTATTATGTTTTTTAAAATCTATTAATTTTTTCATGAATAACATTGAAATGATTAAAGGTGGAAATATGTGTAATATTGGTGAGTTGAACATGAAATTTTTTAATAATGATTTATCACATGGGAAGGACAATCAATTCATTTAAAGGTATATTATGGGTCCTTATAGGCCAGATAAAATAGAATATAGGATCAATATATATCATATAAACATAAAAATCATGTTATAAATACTTATGAAAAATGATGGAAACCTAGTGTAAAATGGTGAATCAAACCTAACATAAATTACATAGAACATCATAGACTTTGGGGAAATAAAATGAAATGGAAAGTAAATGGATGATGTCTATTTAAAAATATGATGTGGGAAACAAAAAATGAATGAAAAAAGGATGAAATAACAACATTGGTTGATGGAAAAGTTATTGTATGGAAATATATAACTAGACATTGGAATAAATATTTGGTAATCACTACACATCGTAGTAAAATAGGAATTAGTCCACATGTAATTATATGTATGAAGAACAAAACAAGAAAAATGTGAAAGGATTTATTCAACGTGTAAGTGAATGTTGAACAACTAATGTAAATATTGGTGATCTAATTTCTTTTCAGGGACAATTTTCTTGTGAAACATGACCACATTTCATGTGTCATAGAAGGATTCATGAACCCAAATATTAATTAATGTTTTGAATACCATTTATTGGTTAAAATTGTTCAAAATATATATTTAAATTTGATTTGTAAAATATATTACTAAGATTAAGTAGTTTTAACATCCTATACATTTGATTACACTTTATAGATTAGAATATAGATAAATATATAATGTTTAATGTAAATTTGAGTCACATGATGAGGAACTATTTTTATATAATCTGTTACTATATGATAATGACCGTTGAATCCAACATAAGGATATAGGCATAGTAATTTTTAAAAGACAATTTATTAATAGGAGGAGAAATTTCCACTCAAAAAATATTAGTGATAATGACACATTTGAGAAAACCTTATGTATGATTTAAAGGAAATAAAATTTGGGATTTAATTTTATATGAATGTTTTCATTAATGAGTGGAATAAAAAAACAAATTTCCCTATAGGGCAATGATAATAAAAAATATTTCTTAGTAAATTCTTAGGTCATAGGATTCAAATTAATATAGAGAGTATTCAACAATCCCAATATCATTTTATCAATGTTTCCAACAATTACAAATAATATTTGTAAGCTTATCCTTTTTTAAATAGTTATTAAATAAATAATAAATTGAGGGTAACATAACCATAATATAAATTAATCCACATTCCCATAAATTTTAAAATATAATGTCTCTTAGGAAGGAGTTTATGCAGTAGAAGTATATTTCCATAAATAATTGACTATTTTTTTGAACATGTTTCCTAATCGTTATCCTATATATATTTAAGATATTTTTTAGAATTATTTAGAGAAATATATCATTTTATTGGATGTTAAATGATTTTTTGGTAATCTATTAACTTAATATGAAGATGAAAATATCACGTATGGAGAGTTTTGATTATTTTATCTAAATATAGTTTTTATTCGTGTTTTATATTTTATATAAACAATATAATAAAAGTAAAAAAATAAATTATATATATTTTTTTGAAAAATGACAAAAATAATAATAATTTATAATCATTATAGATAATTAGAATATTTGAGGGGTTCCTTTGGGGTTTTAATTAATTATAGTTCTATTTTTTATGAATCTAGATTATATTTTAAATTATTTTGTGATTTTGTTATGTTTTTAAATAGGTTTTCTTGGTAGTATAATGAATTAAGCGATAAAGATAGAAGAGGTCAGTCAACTGATATAGTTACTATAGTTGTGAAATGGGGCTTCAAACGAATAGGCATAGGTGGTATATTTTCCAATTGGTTTATGATTGTAGATTAAGAATTGGTGTTTGGAGAATATAATCTAAACGAAATTCCAGTGACTCGAAAAAAGGCCCAAGGGAACATGATAGAAAAAACTATTTTAATTATGTAAAATGATGTGGATTTTTTTAGTACAATATATGTATAATGGAAATCGGAAAAAGAAATATATTATAAAATTTAAGGTGATGTAATGGATCAAAATATGAGTATAAGTGGAATTTATATATTTATTGATGTTTTTTAAGGAAGTTGAAATTAAAAACTTAATGAGTGGTTGGATTTAGTTAAAGGAGAGTGTGTTTAATTTATTTTATTGAGGGAAATTATATTAGAAGATATATAAAAGAAAAAGGTTGTGGAAAATAATAATATATATGATGTGAGTGGGAAGAGTGTTCATTTATTTGTGTGTCTTGAAGTGTTATAATTACAACACTGATTTAGCTGAAGATGTTGAAGGATCCAAACTAGTTTTGTGACATTTTTAATTGTAATATCTTATGACATTTCCCCAAGTCAATAAGAATTTTCATTGAATAAAGAGATATCCCAAACTTATTAGAAAAATTAGATAATATTTCAAGAAGATAAAATAAAGGTACAATTCATTTAATCTTATATTATATGATAATATCATTGGTTATTGAATGATATTTCTTGTATATACCATAATAATTACATAAATAATAGCGAATAAAATGGGATATATTCTTTATTTTTCTAGATCATATCAAGGATGTAATTATTCATTTTTAATGTTAATCCTCAAGTATATAGTGTTAGTAAGATGATTTATTTTTTTAGTTTATATGAATTTTAGTATGGTGATTAAATAATCAAACATGTTTTTTAGGGTGATTTAAAAGAAATTATATATATAATCATAATTTAATTAACTAATTTAACAATATATTGTAATTTTGAAAACTTGTGGGGACCTCCTAATTGGAATATGAGTGTGTGTTCATTTTATTTCAGAAATCACAAGGAGTATAGAGGTAACTGTTGTGAAGTGTGCACATAAAATTTGGTATTTTTTTCTATCTCTATTGGAGTCAATGTTAATATATAACTTCCATATAAAGATAATGAAATGATTTTAAAATTATTATCATGAAATTTTAATCGTAGTATTTATTCAATGATGATGGAGAGTTTCCTTTTTGTGATTAATAACGTGTTTCAAAAGATTGATTAGAATATTTTTCACAATTGGAAGGATATGATGTATTAATATATTATATTGATAATTTTTTATTAGTATGATATATTTAAATATGAGTTTCCTATTTTTTTGGAAGCTATAGTGGTAATGACTATAGATAATATGAATTTTGTATTTAATAAGAGGTTATGATATATAATTTTTGTACACTCTTAAAAAATTTAATTACTTATTAAAAATGTATAAAACCTAAAAAATTATATAAGATAAGATATTGAATATCAAAAGGTGACCAATAATAAATTTCATATAAAAATATAAAAAATGGATATAAAAAAATTTCATTCAAATCCATGAGGTAAAATAAGTCTTTTATAGAAGTTAAATAATAATATGAATGCTAAATTTTAAAAAAATATTTGGATGTGAATTTTCATAAATTATTTCAGACATCTAGATAATTTTTCTAATGGGAAAATATAATTATCTTGGGAAATTATCCTTTATGTATTTTTAATTGACTTATTGGAAGTGTTACTATAGATTTTACAATAGATAATGAAGATGAATGTGATAAAGAGAGTATTTCCTCACATAGATTCACTAGGAAGAATAATTAAAAAATCAATATGCTGAATTTTGTCTCTATGATAAAAGAATATAAGTACTAAAAAGTACAAATAGTTATGTTATATTTCAATGTTTGATAGGTATGGAAATGATGAAAGTTAAAATGAGAGAGAATCATCACCTCGAGATACTGTAAAGAAATTAATTATTACCAAGTAAAATGATGAGGAATTATATATTGAATTATATGAATACTAAACAAACAAGGGAATAATATAAAAAAGGGAGTATAAAGATTTACATGAAAAAATATTAGTTAAAAATAAAGAAATTAATAATATAATAAAGGCACCTAAAATAATAAATAAGGTTAATATTTATTAAGGTAAAAAATAATTATATATGAAGAAATAGATTGATATTTTAAATTCATCAGGTTATAAAAAATATAAAGATGATTTTTGAAATACAACTTTTAATTAATGAAACAAATTAAATTTTTTATTTCCCCGAATTCTATTGTAGGATAAAGATAAATTAACAATTATCATGTTTGAATTTGAAAATTTCCTATATGAAGCTAAAGAAATGTAAAAATTAAGTGAATATAAAAATGGAGTATCAAAGAATTTTTGGGAAAAATTCATATCATTATAAAAATTATTCAGTGGGTTTATAAAGATGTGAAGTTAATACAAAAAGTGTTGATGATAAAAAAAATAATAATAAATGTGAATAAGTTCATAAAAAATATGAATGAAAATAATTTCTTTTTTCTACAAATTCTGACACTGAATAAAAATATGATTTCATATTTAAAATTTATTTAAGTGAGTAGTGATATCTAAAGACTTTCCTGGTGTTTTGGTTTACCAAATTGATGACATAATATTTTTTTAAATGATAAATTTTAGATAATTATTATTGATAGATATATTCATTATTTAGTGAAAATATTTTATTTTATGGTCATTGTTGGTAAAAAATGTCCATAAACACATAATTGGATAGTTTTCATTTAGTGTATGTACATTTAATTACATGAGAATAAATTGAATGCATAAATTTAGGTGGAGATCCCACTTATAAAAGAAAAATTAATAGTGTAACATATGCATGTTGAAATATTTTCCTTACAATAAAGAAAAAAATAAGTGAATATGAATACATTAGATATTATTAAATGAGAGATATAGAGAAAATAAATTACTTTTGAATAATGTTTAAGGTGATTTAATAATTTAATAGTTCAACTATTTGAGGTTGATGAAATATTCTAATAAGGTGATAAAATTTCCAAAAATCACATTCATTATTCTAAAAAATTAAATGGTGTGGAGTAAAATTAATGGATGATTATTAACTATGTTCTCATCTTGAAGATGAGAATTAGAAACCATATCCAAATATAAAATGGGAGTTAAACATGAATTTGTATGATCAAAAGCGTTTTTAGTCATAGATGTTATTGAATACAATGAATCATATATTGAGAAATAAAATACAGCCTTCCTTTTTCAAATATTGTTAAAAGAATTATAATCAAAATATCTCTTATATTTGGATTATTATTTCAAAATGAGGACATAAAGATAAAATTATTAATTATTAATTTTTCCTGAAATTTGGTGACTTATAATTAAGGGATTGGGGGAATGTATTTTAGGGATAAAGTCAAGAAAGAAAAGTTGTGAGTTGAACATAAACATATGTATGTGTGTAAATATAGTTTATATAATTATTTTAATTGTTTTTTATCTATAATGATTTTCTAATATAATATTTTTAATAAAGATTATTGAATAAATTTTTTTGGAGTTTTATATAATCATGTCAAATTATGTGTGAATGAATGTGCAATGTATAGTTCTATTATTATGAATAATTATATTATATTAGTCAGTTATTCATTTTTTTTACATAGAGTATACTCATAATTTAATAATTTATGATTTATGGGAAACAACCCAGTAATTAGATTGAGTGGAATTGACACTAATAAAAAAATATTTTTTAACATTAGTTTTTTATTTTACCATTAATTATTAATAAAAAATATTATGTCTAAGATTATATTTATATTTTAATGTTGGATATATAAAGCTGATGTGGAGAGGTATTAGAAAAAAACCATCCATTTTAGTTATATTTTTAACCAAAGTGTTAAATCATAAACTATATTCGAATCTAACGTTTTAGTGAACATTAGATGAAATCTATTAAAAAATTAAGAAACTCCTCAAAATATTAATACAACTAAAATTAATAAAAACGGTTAATTATTTTCATTCGAATATATAGTTTACCTCATTTAGATTTAGATTAATTAATATATGTTGATAGTCATTTAATTTTGATTAAAAACCCATGTAAAATTTTTACCACTAAATAATAGATATCATATGAAAGGTTAATCATTATTTAAAGCATCATCTTCAAAAAAAAAATTATATTTTTTATAAAAATTTATGACATGTATAGAAAGTGTTAATATAAATACAATTCGGATATATTAACACTATAACTGGATCTAATTTTGAATAAATAGTAGATAGAGAATTTGGAAAAGGAGGAAATTAAATTTTTTGATGATAATTATTTGTAGAATTAAAGATGATGCATTTATAAACGAACCAAACTAAATGTTTTGCATTGTATTAATATTAAAAAATAAAAAAGTCAAAAGAAAATGAAGTGAAAATTTTAAAATTATTAATTTGTTGGTTTTAAAAAATTTCAAATCACCCTTTAAATATTATTTTTTAAAAAAAATATTAATAGTACATTTTCAAACACGGTATCCCTTTAAACATTGGTCTCTAAAAAATATCTATGTGTAAGACTGATTTTATACACGTTTAATTACATTGATTATATCATAATTAATTATCCTATTTTGATTCCAAAAAAATCAAATGTCGAAATTGTTGGGACCACATATTAATTTTAGACATAAATGATTAGAGAAATCCATTTGTTCATATATATTAGAAATTATACCACCCATTTGAGAAAAAACCATGGTATGTTTTTTAAAAAAAAAGTTATAAATAATTCTTATTTCAATTCTAATAAAATATATAGAGGTTGTTTTTAGAGAATTTAGTCATAGTTCTGTCTTGGTGATTCGTAATTTGGTTTTAGTGGGTTTAGATAAAAAACACTATATTAAGTTTATTTTGTGATGTTCTTTGATTAATATAGTAAATGAATATTCCAAATTGACCCCCCAACATTTATGAAATAAATCAATAATGACTTGTAGGCCTTGAATGATCTATTAAATCACATTTTAGAGGGAGTTTATGGAGGTTATGAAATAACGTTATTTTATGAATTTTTAATAAATAGTATAGTGAGGGAGATAGACCTAATAAGAGTAATTTATTTCAAAAATATGATGTAATGTATAATGTATTATAAAGGAGAAAAAATAGAGAAGATAATAAATTATATAAGAGGGTGAGATGTGAACATATTGGTTTGTGTGTTTTAAAATGTATTGTGAAACCATTTATGTGTAATGAAAATGATTAAGTATCTAAAAACATCATGACTTGAAAAAGTGTAAGAAAAATTGATAAATTTGGGATACAATAAAAACATAATGGAATGAATAGTTATCCCAATATTTATGGATAATGAATATAATTTTAATATTTGAATGATTTAATTAATAATTCTTATTATGATTTCTTAATAGATTGAATTATCAATTATTTTTATAATGTTCAATGATATTCCACAAAAATTTTATTCATAATTGTTATTTTATTAAATTATATGAAATCATGTTATTTGGATTATGAATAATATATATTAATTATTTTTCTATGGTTAAGATTGTATATATGAGGTTATCTTGATTTTATATTTCGTATTTCAAAATTACAATAGACTGGTCAATTACTCTGATAAGTAATGGAGTCTAATTTCATATAATTGTTAAAAATAAAACAAAAAATTAGTAGATTAATTAACCACACTCCTAGTGAACTATCATTAGTTTAGTTTATATATTTATTGGGAGAATAATTGTTTCATTAAAGATTATATTTTGAGTACAACCACATAAAATTGTATAAAAATAGTTCTGTTATTCGTGATGATATAATGAATAACCCAAAATCCCATAATGATATTGGATTTCCTAAACTTCAAAACAACCTTCATAATGAAATCTTTCACGGGGTTTAACTCTATCTTAGATGGAAGTGGATTTAGTTTTAATGAGGAAAAAAATGAAATTCCTAACAGTATTTAGAGGGTAAATACGCAAGAAATTTACCAACAAATAAAAATTGATAATCAATAAATTATATCATGTATAAATCTAGATTATGATGAATAAATTTGGAATGAATATATATTTTTTAAATTTTATGTGAATAATATTAAATCTTTCACTTTAATGTTCCCAAATTATGAATGTCTCTTCATTTTTTTGAGATATTGGTTATTATTTAGTTCTTACCACATATAGCTGCATAAACATCTATCATGATAATGAGGTTATATTATGTTAAATAGATTAAAACAAGACCACATTGAAACATTTTATTATAGAGTTTTACTAGAATATATTAAATATAATAGTATGACATTGGTTGGTGATGGTGTACATATTCCCTTGTAGATTAACCTTTTTGCAGAACTCAATTTCCGAGTTATTTTACAACCATATTCATCTAGTCAAATGTGGGTTCAACATTTTTGTATATGTTTTTGGTCTAGGGTGGTGCTCTTTCAATATCATTCACCATGTAATGCCCCATACCAAATATTTATATGAATCCATATATTATATGGATTACATAATGTTAGAGTCTTATAGAATTTTTATTTTAAAATTTAGGTTAAAGAATAGTTATTTTTTGTAATTGTTTATCTGATAGAAGATAATTTTTTGAGGTGTTAACTTTATTGGACATGATAGGAGAAGAAATTTAAAGCTATTGATGTTTCAAAAAAAGATAAATGGATTATCATGCCCCTTAATATGGTTGTGTTGTGAAATAAAGTCGCATTATAGACACATGCATGTCATTGGTATCCTTGTAACTAGACATCGAGAAATGAGTGGCGATCAATTTCTAGTATAGTTTCCCTAATATTACTATGGCCCAAATGAGATATTTTTATTTTATTTATATATTTATTTATAATATAAACTAATAATATCATTTACTTTCACTCTAATAACCCATTATTAGGGTAGATATATGAACATGAACCCATCTTCCCCATTACATTCTTCATAATCTATCTTCTCTAATATTTATTTCTTTATTGATCTATAAATATAATTGGGATCCTATCAATGAACCTTAGAATTGTCCCTATTAATTTCAATTTTTTCTGGTTTATAATTTTGTTGTAGAATATAAATATATTTTTTATTATTTTTCTCTCCAATTCATTCATTTCA
This sequence comes from Viscum album, assembly GCA_963277665.1. NCBI lineage: Eukaryota > Viridiplantae > Streptophyta > Magnoliopsida > Santalales > Viscaceae > Viscum > Viscum album. Next base: position 2,068,993,722 of record OY728132.1, read on the forward strand.
ATAAATTTAGGCCATTTAAACATGTGATTATGGGTGATCTCACAACATCATGTACATGGTTGGTTGATACATTCACTCTCTCCTAGTTTATATCCATTTTAATATATAGTGAGATTATGTTCTAGGGCCAGAGGGTTAATTTGATTATGGACATGGATGATAGCTTTCACAGTGCTCGTGATAAGTTTAGTTAGATCCTTATAACATTGATCTATGTTCTATAAGTGAGATACATAAATTTACTCATATCTATTTATAATTATTAGTTGAACATTTTTAAAATTATTATAAATTCAAACCATTAATGTTTGTGGACTTTAATTAATTCTTGAATATTATTATCATGTTACATCTATTCTTGATAAAAGTATCACATTTTACATCTATAATTTAATAGGGTTTTTATGTATTTTTCATTTTACATTATATATATTTAAATTCTATTACATATAGATGAGACTAATTTGATCATATACGTGTTTTCTATTCTTAGAATAAGTTCTATATCATTTATAATGAATTGGGTTGATTTTTATGACACATGTTCTATTTAAATTGATTAGTTTTTAACACACAAACAATGTTATTGAACCACTTTTTAATGATACGTTTTCTTAGTTGGAATATTCTTTTTCAATGTCAGCATGTTTTTCAATGAAATGGTACCCCAAAATGTGATTTTATGTATATGATGTTGAAAGGTTTCATTCTTCTTTGATAATTTCCTAAATTAGAGAAGGATATACTTGAATTTTCTAGTTATATATATGTTTTTATATTTAAATATAGAAAAGGGAGTAACACATTAAACAATGATATAATTTATTGAGAATTAGTAATCTGAAACTTCCTACACTGGGTAACGACCTAAAGTTCCCCATGGATTGACCTCTTAAGAGAGGTAAATCATTTATCTTGTGTTGGACCATTTAATCATGTGAATAATTAAAAAAGTAGTATATAAATGTCTACAAATTGATTCATTTTATAATCATATGTATTTAAAATAATATCTTTTCATTGAAAATAGTTTGAAATATTCATGTTTGGAATTTTTTATATACAAATGACATATTTAACATAATAAAATTGTTATTTTAATGAATAACATTACAATTATTTCCCTAATATGTATACATATAATGGATAATATTTATTTCTATTGATAGTAATAATCTATGTTATATGTTTATTCCTTATTTCTATAGTTATATTATTGATACATGTCTATTCCATGACATTCAGTGACATTGAGTATTCTTAATTTTGGATAAATTATATATTATTTCATCTAATTTTCCATGAAAACCCATATGTTATATTGGATTACATGAGATACTATACTATTATTGACAAATTTAAAAGCTTTAGGATGGTCACAAGTAATGAAACCCATCAAATAAACCTTGATTTGGTGTTATGTTAGTACATTCGAAAAGACAAAAATGAATTAAACCCAATGGATCGAATAGTTTAGTTGCCTTGGTAAACATGATACATGCTTGAATCATGAATTAAATTAGAATACAAAAACAACACCCTCATTTATATATGAAATTTTATTATCCCCTATAACAGTTCCATGACAATAATTCATAGTACATTTCATGTATTCGTAGAAAATGAAACAAAATATGTGTGATCTCAGATACTAAGTAAGATTTATGTAATGTGGAAGGTATGATAAATAAATAAGATGAATTGACATAGAATGGAAATTTACTAAACACACATTCCATTTAAATAATTTTAATATCACTATTTGATAAGGAATAAAAAATATTGGATGATAAAATTTTGGAGACACGTTTCATTTAGTCAATAACTTGATTATCATGACTATATAAGGGATAATGAATATGGTATGATAAGAATATAAAAACACATTCCATTTCATCAATAATCTAAGAATGAAATGAATCCACATATAATATCCTTATAAATATATTATGGATAATAATAAAAAAACTCTAATTTCAGGATATTAATACTTATGTAATTTCATGATCTCAGGAATCATGATAACTCTACTTTTAATACTTCTCACAATACAGCTGAAAAATGATGGGTTTTTTTACTCTGGAAAAAAATATAACCAATGGTAGAAAACAGATTTATATTATGAGACGATCAATTTATTGAGTTGATTACTATAATTGGGCCCCATCGATCACAACATATCCAAATCATTCATAATATATAAAAAATCGATCAGATTTATGAAAAATATGGATTATCAATAAATTTATATATTTATTTAGGATTAATAATTAATATTAATTTCACCAATCAATAAATTAACTATCAAAGTGAAAAAATATATATATAAATGATATTTGGTTTATGTAACAAGTATATCCTTTATAAATAATATTGTAATTTATGTAAAATGAAATGTTTAATGATAAAAATAAATTAAATATTCAATGGAATATTAATGTGTACAAAAATCAATCATGAAATACAATTTCTATAGTTTATTATGTCAAACTGATCATAAATAATTTATGCATATAATAAATATTTTATCTATAAATCATATCCCTAGTGTATTATAAGTATAGTAAATGTTTATTGTTATTGATTAATAGAAATTCTGTAAAAATTTCATTGAAAACATTCTTGATGAAAACATCCTTTTTTACTTTGAAAGTATTTTTAAAAAAAGATCTCACAAATAAATTTTAAAATAATTATCATTTATAATATCCGTTAAAAATTAAATTTTACAACTATTAGTGGATATGATGGTGAAAAATTCCCTACATGGAAAAAACATTAAACAAACAATACATTCACATTATTAGTAAAACAAATATCTTCCATTCTTAGAAAACAACAGGAAGGTTCCATTCATTTTTTTATGATTCAAAATGAGTAAAAATATCTTTATTAAATAGTTTGAAATTTTTTTAAAAAATTAACAATATTTATTGAAAAAATAGTGTTAGAAAAAAAGGACATTTGATTGAAGAGATAAATAATGTCATTTTTTTAAAACATTTTCTTAATCATTTTAAGAACGAATATTAAGAAAATTTGTAATATTTTTTAAGAACTACCTAAAAACTATAGGATTTTAAAATAAAAGGGGGATTTAATCCATTTAACATATAATTTCATTTAATAGAAATTCAGCCATAACTAATTTTGATTAAAATGAGATTGGTAAATAGGCCTTTATAATGATCATAACATTGATGTCGTAATTAAACAATGAAGATGTTTTTTATATAAAATGTAAATTCAAATAAATTCAGTGGATTTGAGACAAAATATGGTAAAAATTATTTAACAAATAACATTATAATATTAAATAAAATGAATAATTAATAAGAAACTACTATAATCATTACCTATACCCATAGTTCAAAGCTGTTGGTGTAGCCTAAAAACAGTCAGTATAGGATATCCACATAGTTTAATGAACCATGGGTCCATAATCTATCTAGATAGACCCATACACACATTTTTACCATAAAATGGGTATAAACGACCAATAACCACTATTTTAAATCCATTGGTGTTGTAAATTTTAATGGAAAAACAAATACTATCTTGTTGGTCAGATAGTGAGTAAAATTCCCTTATTAAAAAAATATGTTACTATTAATTGATCCTAACACATTAATCATATAATACAATGTTCATACCAAAATTCTATGGCACATTTTGTTTTCTTATATTCAAATATATATATATATATATATATTTATACTAAAGTGTATATTATTATTATCAAAAAATAATTGGATAACCTGTGGAAATTGTTTGCAATATAGTGTGTGTAGGTTCTTTATTAAAAAATCCACTTAATTTAATTGATCCTAGAATCATCCACTTATAATATGATTAAAATACAAATATCCCACAAAAAAATTCAGGTTCATATACTAATATATATAAATACATGTGTGCGTGTACATAAAAAATTATTTATATTAATCTATTTATTATTATTTTTGTTATTATAAAACAATAATGGGCCAACTGATACCCATATTTTGGTCAAATGTGTTTATAGGTGACCTATAATATCCTTTATACCAAAACATTATTATAGGTTCCCATACACATTACATATACCCATTACATGGTTAAACAGTGGGTATTGGTTTTTACACGTTCATTACACAGAATACCGCCTCCAAAATATATTGCCACAATTTTTAAAAATTATAGTAATAGGGGCGATCTATAACCATTGTTTTTTGGGAACTAGGGTATAGGTCCTTCTAGTGATTTTTCCCATGGATATATGGGTGACCTATATCCATTGTTTTTTAAAATACCATTGGTATGGTCTTGTTTACCAATAATGTGACACAACTAAATGAAATGAAGTGATTAAATTCAATACCACTTTTAAATGTTTATATAAAATTGCCTAAGAAGTAATAATAAAAATTTAAATTAATGATAGTATGAATTACTAACATATCATGATATATCAGGTAATGGTATATTTATATAGACCAAAAAAATAATTAGGTTGATAAGATTATAATATACCACAAAAGGGAAATTGAGATGATGTCCCATACCAATTTGGTAATATTTTGAATAGAAATACAAAATAAAAAATTACAAAAAATAAAGCCTTAATGGTTATGAAAATAATTACATCCATGATATAACATGTGAAAATTTCATACATAAAAAAAAGAAACATGTGGGGAATATGGAACATGTCTCTCAGAAAGATAAATGAGACTTCAAATCCATTAACTCAAGCTTCTGTTTGGTTCAATGTGATTTAACAATCTATATAATCATTTTAACCATTAAATTATTTTATTAATGAACCATATTAATATTTATAATATCATATATGATTATTTTTATCCTTCTATCACCTATTTGTTAATAATGTTTCAATATTGCTATTGTTTTAGGTGTTACTTGACATGTTTTCTCATGTATGTTTCACAATGAAGTATATGATCATGAGAATATTAAACTATTAAATAATATCAAAAATTATATTAATTTAATAAATATAATTTTATTCATTATATAAATTTTAAAAGTAGAATGGATCACATCACTTAGTAGAGATGGTAGGCCATGTGCATGTTTGAGTGACATTATCATTTCCTTAAAAAGATAAAGGGTAAGGAATTGGTTTAAATATAAATTTTAAAATAAAAAATATATTATCATTTATATCAAATACATTAATTAAATAATTCTTAATTACCATATATGTAAATAGTAGATGAAAAAAAATCACATCGCTTCGTGAGGTCGTAGTCTGCTGTACACACGAGTGATTTAATCTTAATTTAAATGACATTGGAGTTAAGAAGTTGCATGTGATATTATAAGTAAAAAAGTATAATTATATGATAAATAATATATATATATATATATTATAATTATATAAAATAGTGTGATTTTTAGTTGGAAAAAGGGAAAAATTTGTTTGTTGGGAAGTAGTCCCCCAGTCACACGATCAACGATTTGGTTTTCCATTGGATGGTGGAGGATTTGGGAAAATATTATTCAATAAAAATAATAATATCAATTTATGTGGTATATAATATGGTTCTAATATTATAATTGTTTCAAAATTAATTAATGGTGGGAAAATAATAAATAATATGAAAGTGATTCACTAAGAAAATTTCATTCTCTTAAAGAAAAAACATTTGGTTTTCCACTTCAGAATACTAGGGTTTGTATTTTTGGAAGACCACCAGTTATATAATGAATATAAGGAAATATTTGAGAGATTCTTTAGTTCTTGGTTGATCGACATGTCTTTATATATGTGAAAATGTGAAGGGATGGATTGGCCTTATACAATTTTGGGAGTGTGAACACATGGAGTTTATGATAAAAATAATGTAAACTGAGTTTTTTCACAATAAATAAGACATAGAAGTATGATTTTATAAATTATTATAGCATATAAAGTCAGAATATTTATATAATTAATATTTTGAATATATTTTATGTCATTTTTAACCATTATGTCTCTAGTTTAACTCTACTATAATCCTTTTTTTACATTAACCAAGATAATTAATTTTTTTAATATATTTTATATTTACAAAAGTAAAAAAATTTTAATGAAATTATTATATAAAATATATTATATGTATTTAATATATTGTGTCGAATTTTCATATTAAAATTAATTAAAGTGGAACAATTATATTTAAAATTAAACTCACATATGATTTAAATATGAATTTTCCAAAAAAACACTATCAAAAGATAAAAAATGTTTTTGTATTATAATTATAAATTAAATTTGTTCCAATTTACTAATTTAGTTAACTAATAATTTAATTTAACTAATTCTTCCATAAAACAAAATTAAAATATCATTTATCTTGGTAAATAATTTAAATTAAAAGGGAGTTTCCATTAAAACTGAGTATTTATCAATATTCAAAAAAATATTATTCTTTTTTAGTATTCTAAAAAACAATCCCAAGGATAATTTTGAAATTTATAATTGAAAAATAAAATTTATTTTTTCAAATAAATTTTCTAAATGTGGTAAAAATTACATTTTCAATAATTATTCAAAAGCACGACTAAACAAACTTGTAGAAAAAAAATAAATTTTCGTTAAACATTTTATTTTTTGAAAATATATTTTTTATTTCTCATAAATATATAACCAATTAATTTCTCCATAAATTTTTAAGAAAAATATTTTAATAGTTTTTCACTATTTCTACCCACTAACATAACAATAATGTTATAACAGTCATATTTTAAATAATAATATTTTTATATAGTATTGTGTTTCATTTAAACTCGATGTTTCATGCATCAAAATCTATTAATGATTTTATATTTATTTGATAAAAATATATCACAATGTCTTGGGGTGTAAAATTAGCATCTAATATTAGTTACACATTTCTTGTATTCTATCAAAACCAATATTCATGTTTTAAAATCATTTTTTGTTAAGCTACACCCCCATAAATAAATTGTATCCTGGGAATTTAATCTTAATATCAAAAATCAAGGGATTTACATTTGATTTTTTTTTAAAACCCGGATCTTAAAAATTGTTAATAAAAATTCATATTGACGTGATAGAAAGGGATTTGAAAATGTCATCAAGAATTACAGATTACTAGGTTTCAACGTGGAAAAACATTCTTGGGATATGAATATATGGACTTTTAATAAAAGAATAAACAATTATAGAGATTGATAATGATCATTAATCACAAGAATGTGACTAACCAATGGAATGATTAGTACCTTAAAATACTAAATCAATAGTGATTTAAAATACCATTTATTCATTGGATATAAAGGTAACGGGACAATTTTTTTCAATATAATTTTACCTAATGTTAATATATTCCATTACATCTTGGTTTTGATGATAAAAAAAATATTTGATATCATTCTATTTCATAAGAATAATTTCATACGTTGGTTTACATCGATCAGTTTTCACTTCACCCCTACTCCATTTAATGAATATCCAAAAATGATTTTTAATTCCTAAATCACAAATATTTACAATTAATGGATTGAAATATCCATAAAAGAGTTAAAATTCATTGATTCTATTTTTTCATATTATGAAAAATTAATACCTTATAATATGTTATCCAATATAAAAAATTAATCTCTAAACCACTATATTGAAACTAATTGTTCAACAGTACTACCTATCCACCAAGTCATTGAAGTAAAAATATTTATATATTGGCGAGATAATAACATAGACTAGTGGCAGGAACAAAAACCTAATCACAAATTGGTTATGGTATCATGCACTAAAACCTTACCGGATATGACATCTTTTCACCCACCTTATGGGTTTCATTTTTCCCAAACAATATTAATATAATTCATATAAATATCTTAAATTTTGTTGACACATAATTAAAATAACATCAAGGATAAGGTAAATATTATATATTCCAATACCAATAATATTAATTCTAAAAAATATAAAATACAATCTTCCTTGAATAATATTTTTATATACTAAACAAATGGTTTTTATTCTTATAAATATCCCCAAAAAATACTTAATCTTAGCATATATCCATGACATATAACCTAAAATTTTTCGTTTATGACATCAAACATTTAGCTAATCAAAAAATCATAAAACCATGATTTTATCCTTTAGCGTTAAGGTAAAAATACTTATATTCATAATAAAAATAATAAAATCCTTATATATTTAATTATTATTATAACCAATAAAAAATTGGTAAAAATAATTCTACAATTTAATATATGTATCCCAATATATAAATACATCATCAATTTTTATTCACTATAGGTTCTTCCTTATTATATGGGTATCCTTTAGAAGAAATATTAGACTCTAATAATTCCTAGGTTCCCCAGATTTAAGACAATAAGCTATAAATGGATCCATAGGATTTAATTTATTAGATTTCATTATAGACTACATTTTTCCTCAAAAATTCATTTTGCAGGGACTATCTTTTCATAACATTAAAAATTTTACCATTCTGATGAGGCAATTTCCAAGGATTCTCTTTCTATATTTATAATATGATGTAAATTGATATATCGTTCATCCATGGGCTCCACCACTCAAAATCATAGTGAAATAAATCCTTATAGAATTTGGTGAGGTTAAGAGTTGGTTAAGTTATATATTTTTAATCTTATTTTGGGTTTAATGTTTAGGAATAATCTACAAATATTTCACACATGTCCTAACCTTCATTGGTTGATCAAAGTCACCACAATTTCCTTTATAATAAATGATAACTTCATTCCTTTATCTTATATCCACTTACTAAAAAAATTTATATGATAGACAATAATCATATTTGGAAATCATTGTATCATTTATAGGATTTATAAATTTAGAAACCTTCTCTTAATTCTAATAAACAAATGGTTTATACTAGGTTATTCATTTACATCATTTATTCAAATCCTATAAAATGATTTGTAAAAAATTTTAATTATCAAAATAATATCCCCTCTGATTTTCAAAAAATATGTGTAATGAGTGTTGTTTTCATATACCAGGTGTTGCTTGAGTGAAGCCTGAAGTTCCTTTTTTGATTTTATTTCTCCTAGTAAAATCTTTTCTAGAAACATGACCACTTATAGCATCTGGATAAGGTTGTTTTTCTTGGTAAAACCTCATAATATGTACCATAATTAATATTTATTATGTTTGATTAGACTTATCTTCAATGTCTATAAGGGTTATTTCCCCTAATATATATTTTCATAAATTTCGTTTTATAATATTCAACCATATACCCTATTATACCTGGTGTAACAACGTTGACCTCATTACCCCAGAGCCAATGGTCAGATTACTACATTGTCATAGGATTCTTGTGATCACATTATGAAGGACCAAATAGTTTTTTATTTTTAGTAATATATATAAATACTTTTGACTTGGATTATAATTGAAAAAATTTAATTTTTTTTTCTGAATATAATTTTTACCACTAGTAAATACTTGCATATCATTGAACATACACTTCCTTTATTCATGAGATATAATAGAAATAAGGGGAAGTTAATATTGTCATTAAGAGTTACGTAATTAGGAAGCTATCACGAATATTTAGGCCACTCAACATAAAATAGTAAATAACTAAACACAAATTCCATTTAAATGATTTTATTATAATTATTGAACGAGGTATAATCAATATATAAAGGTAAATATATTGAAACACATACCATTTATTAAATATCATGAAAATCAGGATTAGATAATGGATAATCAATATATAAAGGTAAAAAATTGGAAACAAATGCCATATAGTCAATAAAATGGTAATTGAATTCATCCTGAGATAATAACATTGTAGAAATATCAAGGATAATAATAACTAAATTCTTAATTAAGTAAATTCTTAATTATTGGACATTATTAACTTGGGCATCATGATACCTCAACTATTAAGAGACTTCATAAGGAATTATTAAACTGATGAGTTGGTATACACTAAAAACCCATTTAACTAAGTATATTCAACTATTTTATCTCATAATAATACCGAGGCCTTGAAGGAATATTTATTATTCATCCCACATATCATGGAATTTTAAAATAATTATTCATATAACTAATAATATATTAATTTTTTTAAAAATATATCTTATCAAAAAATTTCCTTATCGAGTATAGAATATGGATTAATAATAATTTACCCAGTCAATCACATAACTTTCATAGTAATATACCATATATAAAATTGATATATTGTTTATGTAATATGAATAATTATTTTAAATAATGTGGATCATTAGGATAATTATGATGTTAAATAATGAAAATAATGTGACTATTTAAGGAGATGTTAATAAATAAAAATAATTAATAATGAATGTGAATTTACGTACATTCCATGGTCATAGTAATTTTAAACTATAATTATAAAATTTTATGAGGGTATTAGTAAAACATATACCAATTGGATGATAACAAAAATAAAGGGTTCATGTCATTTGTGAATAGAAAAACCACAAAAACGTCATTAAAAATTTTCTTCTAAAAAATATCCTTTTTAATTGAAAAATCTTTTGAAAATAAATTTCAACAAATAATTGAAAAAAATCTTTGAAATTTTCCTTCGAATGTTATAAAAGAATATTTACAGCATTAACTCACTGTGATATCAAAAAATTATGTAAATGTCATAAACATTAAAACAAATATAACTTCTCATTTTCTATAAAATCCTACCAATAATTATTTATAAAACAACAAAAATATTACACTAATTTTTAAAAAAAATTATCATGTGTAAAAAATTACTTAATAAATTTATTGGTTGGTTTAAAAACAATTTAAAAACATTGTTAGATAATATTGTTTTAGATGAAAATGGTTTTTGACCAACGAAATAAATAATGTTATATTTTAATTAAAAATTACAAACATTTTATATAAGAATGATTGATAAAATGGCACTATTAATTGAAAAAATAATGAATTCTCAAGAGATAAGAAAATTAATGTTTTTTTAGTTTCCATCGATCTGGTATTTTCCTTTAATAAGAATTTACAAATAAACAATCCTCACTAAAATTATATTGTTAAATAAGCCTTTAAAAGGATCAAATTATTATTGTGATACTTAAATAATTTATCAATTATCTGTCTCATGTATTAATATAGATAAAACATGTGCATATACAGCGTAATATAGTCAAAATGCATTACGAACAAAACATTTTAATATCAAATTATGGATTGTAGAGTTTATAATGGCTATAATGGGGGTGAATTTTAGTTTAAAAATTTTAAATAACTAATATTCAAAACCACTATTTCAAATTTTATCATACTAAGATATAAGATGATGATCAATTTAGCTATATTAGACACATAATAAATCCATGAAATCAAAGATTAAGAAGTCTAATAAAATAAATTTTCTATTATAATGCACAGTTGAAATATAAAAAATTATAGAAAGTTGTGAAATGAACAATGAAAGTAAATGTAACCGACATGTGTTTTTATGAAATATTTTGTTGAAATAATTTTAATCCTTCAAGAGATTTATATTAACACATTCATGATTTTAAATGAACCTGATGATGCCATTAATATAAAATTATCATTATAGTCAAGTTGTTAGGTTAGGGGAAACAATTATAACTAACTTTGGAAAGTGCATTATGAATTTTTTATCTATTAATTATTTATGAAAAATATAAATCTATTATATCTGTGTATTAATTACATTTTGTAATGATATTAAAGATATATAAGTGTTATATACATAATAAAATATATATTTTTTATATTCATCCAAATTATATCTTAGTCATAGGGTATGAATAAAACTGTATTTATGTATAAGAACCTATTTTTTAAGAAAATATCAATTTTATAACATTGAATGGAGTACCCGTTTTAAAATAATATTTTTTCACATTAATTATTTCTATATGAAAACATAAATATTTTATTTTTAATTGGTATATAAAATTGTACTTGGAAAAAATTTCTAATATTTTTCCGATAACGATCATGTTTTTATGAATAGTAAAAATACAATAATTTTTAATAAAAACAAACTATTTTCATCGAGATAATTTATATGGTTAAATTATAATATTTAATGGTTTTAAAGTATTAATATAATATATTGTTACTATTTAATATAATTTAAGTCATTGTCATTAATTTTACATTGAATTCATAGGTAAAAACATTCCAATCTTCTACAATGTTTTAACTTTTAAAATCCATTTTCTCATTCCATTAAGAGTAATCTTAAATAAACTATTAAAAATTTTGTGATTTCTAGTTGTAAAAATGGATTCCATATTTCCAATCAGAAGGTAAAAATAGTGTGAATAGGTACCTTTTTAGGACATTTTAAATATTAACTTTAGTAATTATTTAATTTACCATGGTTAATGGGTAGATCTGGAAAATAAGGGTAAATAATAATAATTTAAAAACAAAATACTACTCTAAATGTGTTCTAATGATATTGGATAAAATATTTCCATCCATTGGAATCCTTGGGTCGATTTTGGGACCCCATTATTTCACATGGATATGAGAATGACATTTTATAAAAAATAATTTAAAATAATGATATTTATAACCAAAACATTTAACTTTTACTAAATCGATTTTAATATAAGGATTTATAATTGTTTTATTTTTTCAGAAATAATAATTATAAACCCATAAATATTTCCTAAATCCTGGTATTTTATTTATAATTTTTAGGTGTTACCTCAATAGTATTATTTATGACACAAATAGGATATAGTGATTACGTCATTAATGAATGATTTAAATAAATTAATATATAAATATTAAAACAAATTTTATTTGGTTATTTGGATGCCATACATGAATATAATGAATGAAATTGACAAATTATATTCTTGTTAATGCCTTATTTTTTGAAGTAATGTTGTTTTGATGAATTTTTTTGAAAGTCAAATATTAATATTGTCCAAGATTGACATAATTCATAACCTAAACCATAAAATACCTTATTAAATTATATTAAATTCCTAAAATACTATGATTCATCCAAATGGTCAATATATGTCAAAATATTTCATAAATTTTTTTTTGGGTCATTTCACATGATATATTAATTACATTAACCCACAATATGATAATATCTTGATATCATAGTTAGATTAAAAAGGGTAAAATAAAGGTAAACCAAAAATAATAAGGATAAAAAAATATTCAAAACTTGAAAAACAATTATTGAATGATGTGTAGTAGTAAAATAATAATCTTTTCTTAGAATTGAATATGATTTGGACAATTTTAAATGGAAATTTAATTTATAATAAATTAATATTTTGGAACATTCCAAAAGATCCCCTCTCCAGTATTTTAAAAGGGAACCCCCTCCCTCTCCTCTTCACTCCATATCGAGCCTCCATGGTCGGCCAAAACCTTCCCTTTTCACTTATAAACTTTCCAAGTGACATTATTGAGGTTTTGGTAATCTCAAAATACCAACTCTAGTACTAATGTATACATTTGAAGGAGCCATATCGAGGAAGAGGTAATTTGATCTACCAATTCTTTCAAATTTGTTTTTTCTTCTACATTATTTTATTTATTTATTTAAATATAAAGTAATAAAATTACTATAAAAAATATAATGAGTTTTTTATTAATATAAAATAACCCTTTTTCACATTCTATATATCCTACAGAAAACAAAACCACCACCCATGTGTACCTACGGCTTACCGTCTGCACGCTGAGGTGTAATCTGTTTTTCACCAACACATGGATGGGTATAATGGTGGAAATAATAACTATATATTTTTATTATAAGATTAGAATAATTATGTTTTAATTTAGACCATCCACTTCAATTCCATTCAACAATTATGGTAATGATATTATCACTCGTGCATACGTACGGCATACCTTCTCCACAGTACGATGTGAGTTGTTCTACATAATATTCAATAATACATAGTTATATAAATGAATTTAATGAATATATAAGATATATATTATACTAATAACATGATATAAATGATATAAATATAACATAAAATTATTAATAAGTACTTATCTGACAAAACATACATAATTACATAAAGTAGTTAATACCCGAATAAAGAGTAACAATGAACTGTTACTAACAAACACATGAAAATATGGTCATAAATATTTTCATAAAAATTATTATGAATTTGGAATAAATCAGTAACATTTTATGAATCATTATATAGGAGGTTTTGATACATAACAATTACATGGGACTTATGGTAAGGGATAAATTTTCCAATCTCATTTTATGAGAGATTATTTAATTGTAAGTATCCACTGTGTTTATATTTATCATCCATGACCATGATTTCTAAAAATATTCTCATGAAAAGTTTTTTAATCTTTAATTTATGGTTATGGTCATTTTTACACATTTTTACTTTTACTACATGGTTTATAAGGAATCTTTCTTTTGTTTACCATACGAGGTACTTTTTTTACTTTTCTGACAAAAGTTTGAGAAGAATATTTTTTAACATGTACAACATAATCATGTTTTTACACATTCACAATGCCTTATTTCCATAAAGATTCCTATAAATTTTTAAAATAGTATTTTCAACTCAATTATTTTCATTTAAAATCACATGATAGTTTGATAAAAGAAAACATTTTTGATGAAGAAAAGATATTTTCCACATTAATTAATTTGAAGTGTTTTTAAAATAATTTTCCATCTAATATGATGATTCGTAAAATGGTTTATGTTTATATCCATATCATTAATATGATTGTATTGTGCTAATAATAAAATGATATTTTATATGGATTATTTTATAATGGAATAATGTTAAATAATCCAATATTATTTCATGGGTTATGCTATGGTGAATGTCTTTATGTTTTGTGGAACACATATGAATGGATTCATTATTAGATGGGTGACCATGATATATCCATCCAATGAATTGGGTAATGATTTATAACTCATGAGATAGAAATGGACTAAATGACAAGTTAATTTCCTTCTTGATATATGGCTGGAATATGGAGAGAACATAGTTCAGAAATGGAATTTGTATGCAATTATGGTTTTGGAAAGGAGCCTTGACTAATATGAATTTTTTTTCTATACTTATGGGTGTATGACACCTAATTTCATGTTTTATGTAATTATTATTTCAATTGCATTGGACATCTATGATTATATCATGACATGATAATATGATATCTAATGTGTATGATAAGATTTTAAAATGTTATATATGATTGATATCTCCATTGTTTACCCTTACTGAGCATTTTAGTTCACCCTATCATATGTTTCTTTTCCCTGGGTCAGGAATAAGGGTATTAAGTATGCTATTCAAAAAAGTGTCTAGTCTTGATGAAATAAATGGGAGACAATATAGATGTTTTATGAACAATTTGTTTATGTTTATTAGTTTCTAAACACATTATACCTATATAGTCCTGTTATGATTTTGGTATATGTTAAACTAAAAATAAATCATTTCTGAAGTAATATCAATGAATATAAAATATAGATCATTATTGTTAGTATCATAGGAAAGGTATAGGTAACCTTTGGAACTTAGGTTGAGAAAGACATTGTATGAACCATAAGGATATCTCTAAAATAAGATACAATCCTAGTGTTTTAGAAATAACCTTGAATATACTATATGAAATTCTAAAGTTTCGTAAATTGAATTTTTATTCTTGATTGTGTGGTTTTTCTATTGTGATTATTGTTTCTCACATTATACTTCTTGGTTTTAGTTAATGATTGGAACCCGAATGAACCACGTTAATGCTGAATACGACAGCTAATGCAATGACTTCCCCCCCCCTGAGAAACCAAATGTTATATAAGATTGAATGGAAAATCATTTTTCCATGATCACACAACATTCTCAAGATATAAATCATACAGGACTTCCAAATGATAAATGGAAGGAGAAATAATTTGTTGATTTTTTCATGAGTTATCGTCTACCTTTATTCAGCGGGTCATCTGATCCATTAGTTGCTGAACATTGGATCAGTACCACTGAAAAGATATTTTAGGTTCTATGATGTTATAAACATGATAAAGTCATATTATAAGTATATTGTTTGTAAATTTAAGTTAATCAATGGTGTAATATTATCAATAATATAAGGAAAATATATGAAAGTGAGTCCATGTTATGGGACTAGTTCAAGAACATCTTTTTTGATAAGTACTTTCCTCATATTCTTTGAACAATGATGGTGATGATGTTCCGAGAACATATGATAAATTATGATGAATCCATTGGTAACTATGAAAATAATCTTACTGGACTTTCAAGGTAAGCATCTGGAATTATTATCCAACACGAGAGTAAGAATGATCAATTCTTCAGGGGATTAAAACCATGTCTCTGATGGCCATTATCCATAAGGTACATCAATAGTTATGAGGAAATTGATTGATGTAATATCAATGTTATAATGGATAATAGAGTATCCCATCAGTCATGTGGGTATGATAAGAAGAGGAAAATGGAATTGAAAGGAAAATATAATGACCCCACTTAAAAGAAGATGAGTATTCCCTTATGCTCAATGCGAGGAAATAAACATGGAGGGAATTGTATTAAATGAAATAGTAAATGTTTTATGTTTGGAAAAGAAGGTCATTAGTGAATTGAATGACAAAGTGATGGAAAAAAAGATTTATAATGATGCGAACAAAGAAAAGGCTACACAGAATGCACCTCCTACACCTCAATGTTACCAGTGCAAGGAAATGGAGCATTTTGTGAATCAATGTCCTAATACAAGAGAATTTTATGAAGATCGACTTCAAAAAACTATTATGGGAAATGAAAAAGTAATGTCACATGAAATTCATATCGGTGACATGGAGTATAATAATGAAGTGGTGAAAGGTACCCTTATCATCCACTCTAACGTATCAAATGTTTGATTTTATTTGGGATCCACCCACTATTTCATTTCTAAATAATATTCTATGGGTATCATCAAATTACCTCAATAATTATATGTTGAGTTAGTTGTGACAATGCCTAATGGAACAACGGTCACATCAAAATACTACAATTCTTTTCCAAATAAGGATTGTGGGAAAGTGCTTAATGAAAATATTGTCATCCTTACTATAGTGGAATTTCATGCAATTCATGTCACAGATTATCATTATTTATATAGAGATCCTATAAATTTCCAATTAAGGGAAGTCGCATATCATATTCCATATCAATCAATGATTAGCTATCAGTGTAAGGATGAATATAACCTTCCATTGGAATTTCCATCCAAATTATAGTTCTTGATTCCAATAAATGAAAGTTATTGATCTCAAATGGTTATGGAGAAACTCTTGATTAATAATATGCCCATTATAGGGGATTTTGATGATGAATTTCTGGAGTAATATCTATTTCATCAACCAAATCATGAAGTTGATTTTTTAATATAACTCATAACGGGTGCTATTCCTATTTCTAAAAAACCATATAGAATGGCCCCAATTGAGTTGCAGGAAATAAAGAGGAAACTCCAAAGGAATTTTGACAAGGGATTCATAGGACCAAGTGGATCAGCATGGGAGGAACCTATTCAATATATTAATAAGTATTATGGATCAATGAGACTCTACATAGATGATCGATATTTAACAAGGTCTCTATCAAAAACAAATATTTTCTTCCTCACATTGATGACTAATTTGACCAACTATGTGGAGCTCAATACTTTTCCGAGATTTATCATCATTAATGGTATCAGCAATTAAGTGTCAAAAATGAGGATATACTGAAGATGACTTTCTGTACAACTTATAGACACAATGAATTTATAGTGATTCCTTTTGGTATTACTAATTCCCCTGCAATCTTCATGGATCTAATGAATAATGTCTTTTGAGACTATATTGATTAGTTTGTGGTAGTCTTTATAGATGACATTCTTTTCTATTCAAAGAATAATGAAGAACATGAATATTACTAAAAAATTGTACTAAAGGCCTTTAGAAAGAATAATATTTATGCCAAATTTACCAAGGGTGAATTTTTTCATTAAAAAGGTTCATTTGGGGGTCACATAATCTAAAGAGAGGGGATATCTGTGGATCTAACAAAAAACAGAAGTTACTGAAAAATGGTCAAGATGAACAACAATAACAATTATCCAATTTTTTCTTGGTTTGGATGGATATTTTTGACGTTTAATAAATCATTGGTCATGATTTTCTAATATACATACCAAGATAAATCAGAAAGGAGTTATGTTCATTTGGACAGAGGAATATGAAGAGAATTTCAAAGAGTTAAAAAGAAGGTTAGTAGGTGCACCAATGCTCATACAACCTTGTAGTTGATAAAGGTTTGTGAACTACAGTGATGCATCCAAGAAAGGGATGGGGTGTGTTCTAATGAAAAATGATATAGTTATAACATATTCTTAATGATAGTTTAAAACCCCTGAGAATAATTACCCAACTCATGATTTGGAGTCAGCTACAGTAATCTTTGAATTAATGATATGGAGAAATTATCTTTATGGTGAAATATGTGATAGTTATACTGATCATAAAAGTTTTAAGTATATATTTTCACACAAAAGTATCTACTATGCACCTAATATTATGGTTTGATTTTATTATAGATTATGACTGATTAATACATTACAAATCCGGAAAAGAAAACAAGGTGGCAGATGCATTAAGTTGACAAGACCGTGCTAGCTTATTCATGATGAGGATCACAAAATGATCGAATATTTATAAATTTTTAAATGATGGAACTTGAAATTATAATGATAGAGGAGAAATAATATCTTTCTAAAATGAATGTTCTACCATATATACAATTGTAGATTAAAGAGGCATAAAAATAAGATGTAGAGTTACAAATTAAGGTGAGAAATGTTCCTAAATTCAACATTGATTGTGATGAAATAATAAGGATCAAGAATCAATTTTTTGTTCTCCCCATTCCAGAATTAAAGAAATTGATATTACATGAGGCTCATAGTTCTTAATTCACTATTCAATATAGAAGCACAATTATGTAGATGAACATGAAATAGTACTTTTGGAGGGATGGAATGAAAAAATATGTCGCTGAATATATCTCTTGATTCTTGGTTTATTAGCAAGTTTAGGCTAAGAGACAGAAGTCTATGGGGATGTTACAACAATTACATATACTAGAATTGATATGAAAAAACATCACTATGGAATTTTTCATCTGTCCTCTCAAAACATCCAAAGTCAATAATGGTATCTAGGTTATAGTTGATTGCCTTACAAAGTTGGCACACATTATTACTATTATAGAGGATTTCTATCTTGATCAGCTTGCCCATATATTTATAAAATAATTGTTATGGTTGAATGATGTACCACTTTTGATTATATGTAATTGGGATATGAGGATTACATAAAAGTTGTGGTGAAGTATTTAGCATATTCTAGATATAGAGCCATGTTTTAGAACTACTTATCATCCCCAAATAGATAGTCAGTTTGAGTGGAATATTATAACATTGGAAGACATGTTGAGAGCTTCCTTTAGGGATTAAAAAATTGGTTGGGATCAGCAAAAACCATTGGTGAAATTTTTAGACAATAATAGATTTGACCCAAGTATTGAGATGCCTCGTTATAAAGCCATATGTTGAAATAAGGGAAGAACTCCAACTTGTTTGGATGATGTTGGGGAAATAATGATATTTGGACCTGATCATGTTGATGAAATGGAAGAAAAGGTCAGATCTATTCAACAACACAAAATAGCATCCATGAATTGAAAAAAATGATATGATGACAATGGAAGGAAAGAACTAGAGTATGATGTGGTTGATAAGGTTTTTTTTACAAATATCTCCCCGGAAGTGAGTATTGTGATTTGGAAATAAGAGAAAGGTGAGAACCAGGTATATTGGTCCTTTTTAAAATCTAGATCATGTTGGGAAAGTCAATTACTGGTTGGCACATCCAATAAATCTCCCTCAAGTTCATGAAGTGTTATATGTATCCATACTGAGAAAGTACATACCTGATCCTTCACATGTAGTAATCTTAGAAGTTTTACTGCTGGAGCATGATCTTTCTGTTGAAGAAAGATCGATAGAGATTCGTGATCATAGTGAAAAAGTTCTATAAATCAAGAAAACTCGCTTGGTTAATGTTTTTTGGTGGAAACACAAATTATAAAATGCTACATGGGATCTTGAGGAAATTATGAGGGATATCCAACATCATCTATTTATTTCCATGTGACTAATTTCAATTGAAAAATTCAGTTTAATGGGGGTAGAATGTACCACCTGGATGTTTTTATCAACTATTTTATTTATATAATTTTAATCCTTTTGTATCCTTAATTGAATGAAATCTAGAGTTTAATCAAATTGTCAGATCCCATAAAATAAAATTATCATTATAGCCTAGCTGTTTGGTTAGTAGGAATAATTATAACTAACTTATGATAATTCATTATTAATAATTTGGGAATTAATTATTTATGAAAATATAAATCAATTAGATATTTGTATTTATTATATTTGGTAATGATATTAATGAGATATATTTGTTATATTGTTACTAATTTTTTTATATTCATACAATTGATATTTTAGTCATAGTGCATGAATAAAACCCTATTTATATATAAAAACCAATTTGTTAAAAGGTCAATTTTATAACACTTAATGGTGAACAAATTTTAAATTAAGATTTTAGCACATTAACAATTTCTATATGATAACATAAAAATGTAATTTTTAATAGGTATATAAAAACATTATTGGGAAAAATTTCTGATATTTTTCTGATAACTTTCATGTTTTGATGAAGTGTAAAAGTACGCTGAATTTTAATTAAAAACAACTTTTTTAACAAGATAATTTATATTGTTTAATTAACATTTTAAATTGTCTGAAAGTAAAAATTGTATATATGTTTATCATTTAATATTATTTAATTCATTATAATTAATTTTACATTGATTATATATGTAAAAACACTTTCATCTTTTTCAATGGTTTAACTTTAAAAACCCATTTTCTCATTTCAACTACGAGATTAATTTTAAATCAATTAGTGAAAAAATTTGTGTTTTTAATTTGGAACAATGGATTCCATATTTGAAATCACAAGGTCAGTATTGGGTGAGTATGTACCTTTAGTTTTTAGAAATTATGATTAATAACATCATTAATTATTATTTTTACCATGATTAACAGGTAAATCTGGTAAATAATCGTAAAAAATAATAATTTAATAATATAATACTTCCCAAAAACATATCCTAATACTATTGTATGAAATATATTTTCCCATGGGCATCCTCAGGTCGATTTTTGGATGCCATGTAATATCAGGTTTTTGAAAATGATATTTTATAAAATTTTATTTAATGTGTAGATATTTATAACCTAAACATATATCTTTTACTAAATCTATTTTAATATAAGGTTATATTATAGATAATTTTTTTTATAAATAGTATTATACATATAAAAATATTTACTAAATCATGGTATTTTATTTATTATTTTTATATATTATATAAATACTATTATTTTTGACACAAATATGAAGTAGTGATTACCTCATTAACGAAATGATTAAAAATATGAATTTATAAACATTAAAACAAATGTAATTTGGTTATTTTGATCTCATAGAAAAATTTTATGGGTAAAAATGACATATTATATTTTATTTAATTCCTTATTTTATAACGAATAAAGTTTTATGAATTATTTTCAAAGATAAATACAAATTGTGTCCAAAATTGAATGAATTCAATATTTCAAACATAAAATAGTTTATTAAATGATATTTAATTATTAAAAATATAATATTTTTATAAATTGTTAATATAAGTCTAAATATGTCATAAATAACTAATTTGGGTCTTTTTGACATGATATAATAATTACATTAACACACAATTTTTAAATAACATGATATCATGGTATTTTTAAAAAGGGTAAAATAAGGGTAACACAAAAAAGATAAAGATAAACAAATATTCAAAAAAAAATTAAAAAAATATTTTATGATGGTCATTCGATCAAAAATAATATTATATTATAAATAAATAAGTTTTGGATGATTTTAAATATAAATTGAATTTATAATAAATTAATATTTTTGAATATTCTTAAAGCACCTCTCTCCTCTCTTTTAAAGGGGTACCTCCTCATTCTCCTCTTCACTCCATTTGGTGCCTTATATCTTTTCCAAAACCTACTCGTTTCTCTTCTAAACTTCCCTAGTAACATTATCAATGTTTATTTCTACTCAAATGACCAACTCTAGTTCCAAAAGAGGAAATTTAATGGAGGCATGTCGAGGAAGAGGTAATCTCTTCTACCCATTCTTTCAAAATTATTTCTTCTTATACTTCTTCATTTTTAGTTTTTTCAAGATAATGAAAAAAAATCACTATAAATAATTTTATAATATGTAATTATAAATATTAAACAACCATATTTCATCTTCTATCCATCCTGAAAAAAAATAAATCATCACGCGTGTGTACGCACAACTTACCATCTCCACACTAAGGTGTAATCTGGTTTTCACCGCCACTATACAAGGATAGTTATAATTGTGGAAATAAAAAACTATTTATGATTATTATAAATTTATAGTAATTATTAGATATTATACACAATACACTTTAGTATAATTCAATAATTATGGGAATGATATCATCGCTCGTGCATATGTATGGCTTACCATCTCCAAATTGTGATGTGATTCATTCTACATAATCTTCATTTAACCATGATTATATAAATGATTTTAATGAATATATATGATATATATTATACTAATACCATTAAGTAAATGATATATCTACAACAAAAAAGATAAAAAAAGGCTTATCCCACATAACATACATAATTACATAAAATAGTTAATATCCGAATAACGAATAATAAGGGAATATTACTAACAAGAGGATGAAAATATGACCATAAATATTATCAAAAAAATAATATTATTATGGAAAAAATAATTAACATTATTTAAATCTTTATATAATAGGTTTGGAAACATACAAATCATATCAGACTTTAGGTAATGGATAACTTTTCCAATCATGTTTTATCCGAAATTGTTTATTCAGAAGTATATATTGGGTATATATTTATTATCCACATACATGTTTTCCAAAAATATTCTCATGAAATGTGTAATATTCTTCTTTTTATGTTTGAATAAATTTTAAAACATTTTGAATTTAACTACATGGTTTGGAATAAATCATTATTTTGTTTACCATACGAGGTACTTTTAGACTTTTCAGGAAAAAGTACATTGAGAATGTTATTTACCTTATACAGAATCAATGGGTTTTTAAATATTAATAATTCATTATTTCCATGAATATTCTAATATATTTTTACAATTATATTTCTAACCCAATTCTTCTATTTCAAAATTTAACTACAGTTTGAGAAAAGTAAAATTTTATGAAGAAGAAAGAATATTTTCCTCAAAAATTAATTTCATGTGTTTTATTAATATTATTTTCCATAAAAAATGATCTTTAAAAATGGTTATGTTTATATACCAACTATTAATATAATTTTATTGTGATAATTATAGAATTATATTTTATAAGGATTATGTGATAATGGATTGATGTTTAATAAACCCATTTTATTTCCTGGGTTATGATATGATGAATGTTTTTATGTTTTGTGGAACATGTAATAATGATTTTATTTTGATATGTGTGGGACATATATATTCCTCTAATGAATTGGGTAACAATTTATATCTCATAAGATATACTGTGCTAGAAAAGAATGTCAATCCGGTTTAGTGATACAGGGTTGGAACAAGGATAGAACACAATTCAGAAATGGACTTTGTTTGCTATGATGTTCTTTACAGTGAGCCTTGACTGTTATGAAATGATTTTATATTCTTATGTGTGTATGACACAAAATTTAATTTCTTATGTTATGATTTTTGAGATTACATTTCAATTTTATGATTTATCCCAAGACATGATATTATGATATCTTATATGTAGGATAATATTTTCAAATGTTATATATGATTCATATCTCTTTTGTTTACCCTTACTGGGCATTTGAACTCACCCTTTAATATGTTTCTTTTCCCCATGATAGAGATAAGGGTATTAAATATAATATGCCAAAAAGGAGTCCTTTCATGATGAAATAAATGGGAGACAATATAGATATTTTTTAAACCAATTGTTTATGTTTTTTATATTCTAAAGACACTATAGCTATATGGTTATGTTATGGTTTTGCTACATGTTGCACCAAATATATATAAATTATTAAGTAATATAAATGTATATAATTTATGGGTAGATATAATAAAATTATGAATGTATCAAAACAGATTTAGTAATCATTAAACTCAAGAGTTAAGTATGTAAAAAACTATGACGTTGATTATTCCATGTTTTCAATATAACTATAAGGTTTGTCTCTCTATAATAAGAAATCGATAAGTTATAAAATATCTTAATAAAGTATTTATTTATATCCCCAAAATCCATTAATTATCATGATCAGAACTAGAAGTCCTCCATTCCCCAAAATCCCTCAATCTAATCCCATATGAGACATTGAAAATATAAATTTAAAAATATTATAGATAATTTAAATTCCACCATCAGATCCCATAGAATAAAAACAATATGAAAATTTAATAGGTGAATACAATCAGAGGTTACATCATAGAAAAATGTCGATGGGTTGAGTCACAAAACAACTAGCCCCTTATCTGAAATGAACATCTTATTATAAGAACACCACCAATTTTTCCATTCCATGATTCTAAAAGACTGTTTCAATGGCCTCAGATGAGATCATTATTGAAAGATCAACATGTCCATCTCCATCTGATTTCATTTTGATCTCATCATTATAGACCTGAAAAATATTCAATCTGGTAAAATTATTATGACCCTATTATTATAAATTTTATTATCCTCATTAAATAATAACATTTTTATTCTTATAGAATATACATAGTCACACTGATATACAAAATTTAGCCATACCAATATACTAAAATCGATCACACCTATAGAATAAATCACGTCCCACTGATAAACTAAAATCATTCACAAAAATAAACAATATTTAGTTATACTGATAGTCCAAACTCTTTATGTCTATTGGACCAATCATTATTCAGTTAAATGGGCCAAACCTTATTTATTATGATGGAAAAAAATTTAGTTAGTCCGATGGAATAGATATTACAGGGTATAATGTACTAGAATTTAGTCATCTTATTGGACTATACATTATTCAATCTGATGGAATAGACTTTAGTGAATAAAATTTATATGAATTAGTTTTATAATTATTTCTTCTTATGGTAGAATAAATGGTTCTCTACAAAAACAGTCTAAAAGACTCTAAAAAATATAGTTATTAAAATAGAATTTATAATAATAATTTTTGTGACATTAAAAACATACTATATAAATTTTTGAGTGAAAGACCATCAACACAATTATCTCCCCCTTCTGAAAATCACCAAACAAAATACATAATTATAACAATTAATAACTCTGAAAATCACAAAAAAAAACATTATTCCATTATGAAAAATTATCCCCATATCTTTTTTATCTCAACATATCATTTTAACTCTATTTTAATTCAATCAACAGTGTCTGAATATATTTAATGTGTATGGATAAGATACAAACATATTAATAAATTCTCCCCAATAATATTCTTTAATAAATTCGTTCATAATAATGATTTCATCATTAAATTATCCCCATTTGGGATATTAATATATAATATGGGAGGTAGAATATTCCTAAAATAACATGGGAAAAATACTATAAAAAATTCATTTTAAATTAACATTCATTACGAATACAGAAAGAAAACTCAGCCTAATATTATTAGGGAAAAAGTCAAACAGAATAAGTGGGGAATAATTCATTCAAAAAAGTATTCATAAAAAGGGTGGTTTGTATATGAAGAGTCTAGATGGAAGAAAATATAAATTTTATTCTAAAATTTCATGAATGTAATTTTCATAATCTAGAATCCATCTTCATTCTTTTCTGTCTCAGCTATCGACGACTCTAACTGGGTGAATTTTTTCCTTGAACATGTAATCTTTGAAATTTCAACTTTAAACTGACAACATCTTTATTAAGGAATATAATTTTTCTATTTTATATCTTAAAATTATTAACATATTCTCGAGTCAATAAATTTATATTTTTAGTCTAATTTTTATTGGATATGATAGTTCAAAAAAATTTCAATCGATCATAATGATTAAACATCCCAAATACATCAGATGAAGTCTTATCGTCGAAATGAGAGATATATAAGGGTTATTTATTTAATTCATTAATTTGACCATCCTAGAACATAAAATCACATTCAGTTTATTATAACCATATTATGGTACGTTTTACCCCTATCATTTCAATATATGACTCATCATTAAAAGACAATATGTCATATTTACTCCAGAAATATATTTCTAAGAATTGATTCTATAAAAAAGATTAAACATTTTTCATCATTTGAATATTTTTTATTCATGATTTAATAATAGGGTTAAGAGTTATAAAATAAATGAGATTTATTAAATATTAATTTTATTATGTAATCCTCTCTTCATTAATTTTATTTGATTGAGTATTTAGAGAATTAAATATGTTTGATAAATCATCGGAAAAAAAAATTTATAAAGGGGACTACATTTAATTTATATTATTTATGTTCATTTTAACTTTTTCGATGAATATGATACACGCATTACATCTACATTTTTATCGAATTATTTCATTTATGATACAACTGTACGTGATTGGTGATTTTAAATTTCAATTTCAGATGATTTATTTTCATTAGATTCTTCTGAGCCTGCAACATTATCGGTTATAGAATTGAAATATGAGTTCTATAGAGAACAATCTTCTTTTTTCAAATTCATGTAACCAATTTTATATCTTCTTTTTTATCCTTGAATCACTTCTAAAATATATTATGCATGTTTTATTGAAAAAATAATGAAATCAATCACGAACTTGTTCAAAAATATGTTTTTCAACTCACAATATTTTATTTTACCTCTCTCAAGAGGTTAAAGAACTTTTTAGGTTCAGAATTACTCAGGTTTTGTTACATAAGTTTGAGAAACAACAAGAACTAAATGTGGAAGAAGTTATACTAGTGATCATGGTGAAACAAAAATAAATCATTCCTTATAAGAATCATAGAAATAATTATGTTCTCATTCAACTAATTTTATCATACATTCAATAAAAAAATCATGAAACATTTTAATATCTTATTTTTTTTATCATGGAGCCATCATAATTTTTTATAAATCTATTTCCTCCAAAAATATCTTTTACATAATATTAATCTCCTGGTTTATTTTCTAAAATTCCATTCCTCAACTCTTTGTACGCTTCATCATGCATATATTTTACCTCTATTTCTATCTCAAAGGTGAAAAAAACCTCTTTCAATTTCTCTGGAATCTTTTATTTCAATTGAATAACCTCATCATCAATCATTTCCTTTTATTTTTTCTCCATAAATTATTTTAAATTAGTTACAAAAGCCATTTTCACTCTCAAAATAACATATTTACCTATCAATGACGGATTTTTCTCATACAAACTACATAATCTATTTTCTTCATCATAATCATGATGATTACCAATATCTTTTACACAAAATAGAGAAAAATGGAATTATTAATTTTATCAAACTCTTATTCACTACCTCATCCAATAAGAGAAAAATATCTAAAAATTAAATTTCCTCATATTCACCAAAAATTCCAAAATACAGATATCCAGTACCTTCAATGTGTCTTGGTCTCCTTTCCTCAAATTTAGGTATACTTGAATAAAAAATTTAACTAATTTTGTATCCAGTTTCATCAAATGTACATTCTTAAAATTCACAAAAATAGAAAACATAGAAGAATATTCCTTATACATCTCAAAACATCCAGGTTTTTCAAAAATCATTTGGGTTACTAAATAAGATTACCCCTCATGCATTTCTTCAACAAGATCCGGTACTTTTTTAATATTAGGTTACAACAAAAATCTGTAAGGATATACATGATTACTTCCATAACATCTTCCATACTGAAAATAATGAATAATTCTAATTCATTTACTATCATAGGACAATGAAGATCAAAATTAGTCATTTCTATACAATTTTTTTCCATTATATGGATTTTAATAACTTATTTCAATAGGGAATCATTACTATAAATCCATTTTTTATCAATATCTCTATTATAACTCTTGTAATAACAACATATTCAATTGAATTCATTTTTCAAAAAATATATCACATGAAAAAAATGTGATCAATCAAATGAAAAAAGATAAGAAAAATAACGAATATAAGGACAAGGTTTGTAATAATATGAATGTCCAATGTGGGATGTGGTGGGAATTATCAAATATTTGATAGCTCAAATTAAATCCCAATAATTATTACATAATCCAAATTTATCCTCAATGTATTTAAATATAAATTCGGAAATTTTAATGGGGTTTTTAAGAGACATTATTCTGATAAAATAATTATGAATATTGTTTAACACTATTATAAAAGAGAATGTTATAAACAAAAAGATGATAAAGAAAATATTGAAGACTAAATATTATAAATTACCTTTCAGATAAAAAATATAATGTCAGGACCCGTCCCCCAGGACCCACGTCGTGACTACCCCGAGCCCGCCTTCCATAGGCCAGGGGGTGGCGACTATCACCAAAGGAGTAATTCCCTAAAACTGGGAAGGCATTGCCTTTATAACCTACACACCCACACAACAGAGCACAAATATGGATACAAAAAACTAGGTAGAACTGTATAAAAAAGAGTGCTGAAAAGTAAAAGGGGTTGAATATATAAGCCCAACTATAAATTACAAGGAACTGGAAGTAGACGTACAACTACAGAAGGAAAAAATAGTTGTAGGGTCATCTTCCGGGTTTCCAACCTGTAGGCCTGGTACAGATCACCTACTCAGCACTCCACGTCCATCTTTCTCCTCTGTCTACCAACTCACCATATGGTTCAACTCCCAGTACCGTATAGTCTAGGTACTCTCAGTCTCAGTCAGTGCTGTCAGTCGCCTTCATCCAACACTATAGGGGATGGGCATAGCCCGTGCAGGGGTGAGTATAAAGATACTCAGTAGGGACCCCGAGAGCCTCATGGTCCCACAAAAATACACCATGGATAAAACAAAAAGTATGAAATCAACATATAACCTTACTTTTGTATATTCACATATATATACCTATGTTATCATGTGATTCATCTCAATTATGAGGAAAACACAGAAAAATTGACTCAGCTCAAAACTGGATTTATTCTAGGGGTAAAAAATTTCAAACCCTCAGATACTGGATAAATCTTCCTCTATCGAGTATAGTGGGAATGCCTCCATAACCAGGTGCTTCCAACTAACCATGGACTGCTGAGGTACTCCTCCAATCGAGTATGATGGGTCTGTTACGTCACCCAGAGGCGCTCCCGGCCATGGGTTTTCCACAACAACCAGGCGCTCTCCCTCATATCCTACAGAGGTACTCCTCCTGTGGAGTACCACGGGTCTGCCGCCACAACCAGGCACTCCTCCGCCATGGGTTTGCCTCCACAACCTGGCGCTCCCCACTGGGCTAGTCATGTCACTCCGAGTAAATCGTTCATCAGGCATCATGTTTGAGCCAGCTACTATTTTCCCATACAAATTCTTTCTTGCCACCGAATTATCCGCTCCACAAGCTACTGGTCAATGCTCCAACTACCAAGAAGTCTCCTGAAGAATTATCCAAAATGACAGCAATGTCATAGGGGTCTCAACGCAACTAATGGCGCATCAATCAGACACCCAGTCTATGATTTATTACTCTTCTATTCCCGGGGTCCTAGTTGGATTCGTGAGCAGTCCAACCTGAACGTATCTCAAATATAACCCAACTTTTTGTGGGGTATACTCAAAGGGACCATCACCCTCCAATAATTCCAGCATCCCAGACAGTTTGTCAAACGGACGTCCGATGTTAACAATATAGCCAAAAGGAGAGCAAATGGGTCGTTGTGGGCCTGGGTCTGATCTGACCCGGTCAGACCGACCCAGACCGATCCAGTTTGGGCTGACTCGGATCAGGTTGACCCGGTCTGCTGGGCCCATCCGAGCAGGCCGTATGGGCGATTCAGCCTGGATGGCGCCACGTAGGCGGCTCGATCGGGTGGCATGGAGCCGGTTTGGCTTGGAGCGCCATGAGGGAGCATCTGGTTCGGCCTGGAGGGCAGCGCGACTGGAGGGGCGGCACACCCGGTGGGGTGGTGCGACCGATGTCGAGGCACCACCGGTGAGGAAGTGCAGTAGGGGGCGGTGTGGCCAGGGTGATCGTGACCGGGGCGTGGGTCACAGTTTAGCCAGCGATCGGAACATCGCAGAGGCAGCGTGGGTCGTTGAGGCCGAAGGTGGCACGACCATTGCTTTCATCGCCTTCATCACCTTCGTCATTGTTTTGAATAACACCACAAAGAAGATCAGCGGGGGGTCGTGCCCTGTTAGTTTGGCCCACAACCTCTACTTTTGGAGTGGTAGAAAATAGTTTTCAAGAATGAATCAAATAACATCATGGAATATATCATAAAAACATCAATTCCCTTAATCCATGGTTTAACAAAATATTCCCATCCTGTAAGGAAAAACATCCACGGATCAACTTTATAATAAGTTGGTCTACGTTCATTATTTTAGAATGAATGAATCATGGGAATAATATCATACTTAAAATAAATTCCCCACCCTATTCATTTTTTGTAGATGTCGGCCTGAGAAGGCAGACATCGATTCATTGTAGACAAACACATCCTACATCGAAGGAGGTTCTGAGGAAGAAGTTAGTAGTCGAGGACATTATTAATAGTCCAAGGCATTCCACATCGGCGTTCTTCGTCAGTGGATCATTATTCATTGGGACAACGTTCTTCGTTGGAAAACATTATTTCTACCAAGATCTCTCCTCTCCCAAGATCCAACAAAATTAAAATTCCAAGACAAATTAATAGATTTTGTTATCTATTATTTAATTTTTGAGATAAATTTCAAAATGGTTATGTTGGCTTAATTAAAAGTTAGAGGAGTTGGAACATTTATTGGTATGTGCATTGGCACATTAAAGGTGGAGGAGGACAAAAGGCGCTCCCTCATTTATGAGAGAGTTGAGATGTTTTCCTCTCCCACCATTATTATGGGGGTTTAGTCCCGGGTGGTCCCCACACCGTAACCTCTCGTGGGAGGTTAGGTTTAGGTTGGCCCCACTACCATATCCTCTCATGGGAGGTTATAGTGTGGTGTTCCCAACCTCTAACTTCCACATGGGTGGTTATAATAGATTAAATAAAATAAAACATGTGTTTATTTTATTTTATTATTTCCAAAATAACCCCAAAAACTAACTTTTATCCTCGACCAACTATCGTCGAGGTGAAAGTCTTCTAAAGATAATACCATCAATGTGAGTTCAATGGTGCCCTCAGATTTCAATTCCTTGCACCTGTTCAAAAGTTACAAAACTCTGCTCGCGCGTTTACTGAATGTACCCGAAAAAAAGATCGAAAAATTATTATCAGTCATCCTCAACCAGTGCCGGTCAAGGTTAGGATCTGCCTAGTTGAAACACGCCGAAACGAACCCAACAGTACTATCGGATTTTCAATCATAGTTACCGTTTAGAAGTAATTTATTTTTATAATAAAATAAATGTCAATTAATTATTTTAGTTGGGTCCAAAAACTACCATTCTTGGGTTACCCGAATCGGCCAAAGTTAGTATCTGCTTAAAGAAAGAATACCCTAATGAGTTCAACGGTGGTATCATATTTTTAATCTGAGTTACCATTTGCGAGCTATTAGCCTTTGAAAATTAAAATAATTTATTTAGTTATTTTATTTATGATTATATCATTTTTTGGTTTTTTCATAGGAGGGATGCATAGACTATTCCTAAGTCACTCCTAGGGTAAACCTTCCATCTTGAGCACAATGGCTCCCCCAAATTTTTGATCCGAGTAACTATTTAAGAGTTACTCTAATTTTCTAGGAAAACTGCTTACATGAATTAACTTATGCTTAAGAAAACTTCGACAGATCATTCCGAGTACTCTGTGCCTCAAAATCACACGCTGTCAGACTTTACAGGCCCATAAAATCCCCATATATTTAAAAAAATCACTGACATTCTAGGTCTTTACATTCCCCCCACCTCAGGGCTCTACGTCCTTGAAAACCACAACTCATCTAGTTAAACAAGTGGGGGTTTCAAGCATGAATCTGAGCCTCCTGCTCTCATTTGCTCTCATGGAGGTTCTCGTGCATACTACGAATGCACACCAGAGTTATCAACTATCCAAAAAGGACCCACTCACGTCGATCCTATATATGTAATGGAACCTCTGTAAATGTCACCTTATCGTTGGCGTCCAACTCTCCATGTTTGATTATGTGAGAAGGGTCATCCATGTATTTCCTCAGTTGGGATACGTGGAATAGGTCATGCACCTGGTGCAACTGAGATGGAAGAGATAAGTGGTCAGCCACCTTGACAACTCTACTGAGGACCTAAAAATGTCCGATGAATCTTGCAGATAAATTTCCTCCTCAAAAAAATCTTGGTAGACCTTGTTGAGATGAGACCCTTAGGAAGACATGGTGGCTCTCCTTGAACTCTAGAGGTCTCTGCCTCTTATCGATATACGACTTCTACCTTCTATGTGCAGTATTCATCTGCTCCTCGATGATCTGCACTTTCTCTGTGGTAGCTGGTACCATTTCTAGTCCCATGAGTGCTGACTCCCCTGGGTCAGTCTAGCACAAGGGTGATCTGAATGGTCACCTGTACAACGCCTCAATAGGTGCCATCCCTATGGTAGATTAATAGATGTTGTTGTATACAAACTCCACCAAAGGTAATTGATTCTCCCAGCTGTGAACATAGTCTAGGACACAAGACACAGCATGTCCTCTGGGGTTGAAATGGTCCACTTAGTCTGACCATACGTCTAAGGATGGAAGGAGGTGCTCAAACTAATCTGCGTCCCGAAAGACTTTTGAAACCCCTTCCATAGTGGGGAAGTAAAACATGCATCATGATTAGAAATGATCTTCAAGGTTACTACATGTAACCACAAAATCATCTTCATATAGAGGTGTCACATGATCTCTACTGAACTATGCTCTTTGATCGGTAGGAAGTGGGCCGACTTGGTGAGTCCGTCGACGATCACCCAAATCGAGTCATGACACCTGGATGTACATGGAATTCAAATCATAAAGTCGATGGATATCCCATCCCACTTCCACTATGGGACCCCTAAAGGCAGAACCAAGATTACTGGTACCTAATGATTTTCTTTCACTTGCTAACAAGTGAGGCACTGAGACACAAAGTCTACAACTTCTTTCTTCATTCCCGACCACCAATGCTATTGTTGCAGATCTTGGTACATAATCAACACTCAAGGATTTACTGCTAGAGGGGATGTGTGGAATTCCCTCAACACCTCTTCCAGATGTGAAACTGGTACCGTGGTACGTCACCAGAAGAGAATGACGTGATCCCCACCTTCATAAAATTCATCATGTTCATATCCTGTGGTTATCTGAGAAAGTCGTGTCTCGTAGTCAGCATCTCCATGTTGCGCCTCCCAGACTCACTAAAGGAGAGGGAGAATGACTGTAAGAGACTGAAGAAAATATTCTCCTTCTTGATCCACAAAAGATATTTATAAATCAACTAGCTGCTCTGTCGCCTCACTCAGAAGATGTAGGCTAGTCCTCTTATTGAGTGCATCGTCTACCATGTTCCCCTACTCTGGAGTATAGACTATCTCAATGTCAACCTCTGCTACCAAAATGGTGAGGTTTACTAACTCACAAGTGATTGGATGCACCCTCCTACTCATGATTTTATCATGTGCTTCTTGGTTTTCCCTTTTCACCAACCAATGAACACCCCATCCCAACTTTGTAGATAAACCAAAAACATTTTGCCTAATAATGTCAATATGAGTGTGAAATTTGGTTGTCAAGTCCAAACCCAAACTAACATTGAAATTACTCGACGCTTCCACCAAGAGGTTCCAACCTAAACTCGCGCCTCAAGGGTCAGATCATACCATCGGCGTATGTGTGATTATTTAGTCTCCTCTGAATGGTATCTCCAGACATGAGGGTCATGTCAATGGTTTAACTAGAAACTCTAGGTTCTGGACAAGATTTTTGGATATAATGAATGATTGGTACATATTTCTATTGATACGGTAGCTAGTAGTTGACATTGATCGTACCTCGAATCATTCTTAGATCCCTTGGGTAGGATTCCTTGACCGCATGAAACTAATATCTTCCCCTGTCCTCCAACTCCCTGAGCCTGGCATGGTCCAAAAAAAGGGGGGTTGTAACATGTCAAAAAGTACATCACCTCATACTTATCTCATTGATATGATTCCATGTCTGCTACCCTACAGAATCATCTGTACCCAACACATCTTCTTCCTGAATCATTATAAATGCCAAAGTCCCTGCTACTGACATAGATTTTCGGCATTCCCACTACTAACATTTACTGGCTGTATCTGCTCAGCCAAAGAACATTCAACCACAAAGGTTATATCTATCAACCTAACATAAGTAGGAATGCATAGAGGAATGGTGATGGCACAAATTTCCTTTAAACAAACATCTCTCTGATGTTTGGGCCCTGAAGCACTGATCATATCATATTCATCGAGTAACAAGAATGATCGGTACACTTCGATGAATACTCAGTTACCGACATGTCGTCATGACGAAGCTGTAGAAGTTCTAGAGAACTCTCTGCCACCTCCTCAATCCAGTCTTCAGCCGCCTATGAGTAATGCACACCTCATAAACTGACGTGTATCTGATGTTGAAACATGTGCAACACACTAATCCTACATGTTTACTCTACCGGTATCGCCGATTTTAACTGCTAACCAACGAGTAGTGATATAGCTAGAACACTACCTGAAGGTACTATCTCGGGAAACAAACCATATACTGAAGCCTCATCACTATGTACACCATCCTCATGGTCACTCACTAAAAAATACATGTAGTTAAGATCACTGTCTCCTCTACTGGTGTCTCAACTATATGGGAAACTCTATAAATCACCTCTATCCAGCCCTCAGCTATGTGGGAATCTATCTTGCCTCGAAACCCCTGAGGCCTCTGCTGCTGGAAAATATGCAATTTGCTCAGTCGGCATGCACCGTCTGCTAGTGTGGTTGGTGGAATCTACTGCCCAATGGGTGGTGGTGATGCTGGTACACCACTCGAAAGTGCCAACATAGTAATACGGTCCTAAATCAAAGCTTCCTCACTCGGTGGGTTGTAAGTGCGTACAACTCCCAGAACTCTAACTGGAGGTCTGCGTGGAGGCATCCCAAAGGAAATAGATGTGATACGGTCAAAATATTATACATGGTGAGCTGACCTGGTGAGCTAACCAGTTTGAGATGACTTATAGAAAATGTTTGAAAACACACACACAATTAGTTTTTTTGTGCACTGAGTTGGAAATCAGTAGTTAGGGTCCTGGTGTATGTATACATCAGCTGCCGGACCAACACTGGACACCCTGAAATGAAAACCACACTCACTAAACTTAACAATATTGCTTCACAGAAAAGATTAGTGTCCTATGTTCTTCAGTAGAACTGACTCCTTTGATAAGAATTTGTCACAACATATCCCCTGGGGCTCGTACCGTGACTTCCCGAAGCCTACATTCCATAGGCTAGGGGCTGGCGACTAGAACCAAAGGTGTAATTCCTTAAAAATGGGAAGGCATTGACTTTATAACTTATATAAAGACACATTATAGAACAAAGATAGATACAAAAAACTATGTAAAACTGTAAAACAAAAGAGTGATAAAATGTAAAAGGGGATAGAAATACAAGCCCAACTGTATAGTATATGGAACTGGAAGTACAATTACGGCTGAAGAAGGAAAAAACTGCTTCTGGGTCATCCTTTGAGATTCCTACCTGAAGGGAAGGTACAAATCGCCTCTCCACCACTCTACATTTGTCTGTCTCCCCCATGTACCTACTTGCCATATGGTCCACCTCCTAGTACCAACCATTCCTAGTACTCTCATCCTCATTCAACACTGTCTGTCATCTAAATTCAACACAATAAGGTACAACCATATCCCGTGCAGGTGTGAGTACAGCGATACTCAGTAGGGACCCCAATACCCTCATGGTCTCAAAAAAATCCACCAAGGATAAACCATAGAGTGTGATATCAACAAATAACCATACTTAGGTCTATTCCCCTACATATAAATATGTTATCAAGTGATTCATCTCAATCATGAAGAAAACACTAAAAAACTGACTTAGATATTACTAGGATTTATTCTAGGGGTAAAACATTTCGAACCCTCTGCTGCTTGAGATCTCCTCCTCAATCGAGTACAGTCACCACAACCTGGCGCTTCCCACTAACCCTGGAATACTGAGGTACTCCTCCTGTGAAGAATTGTGGGTCTACTATTTCACATAGAGGCACACCCCAACATGGGTATTCCTCCACAACCAGGAACTCCCCACTGGGGTAATCGAGTTAGTCCGAGTCAATCAGTATGCATTGGTCAAGTCTTAGCCAGCTACTAGGTTCCCACAAAAATGCTCGCTTGTATCTATAAGATCCACTCTAAAAGCTAATATTAAATGATCAAACATCCACGAATCCCCATAAAGAATTATCCCAATGGTCCACCGAGTCATAGTGGTCTCAACGCAACTGACGGTGCATTAATCAGAGGCCTGGTCTGTGAGTTAGTAGTCTTGTAGTCCCGGGGGCCCAGTTGGATTCGTGCACTATCCAACCTGACCATATATAATCTATTCTTCAAACTCTAGTGTTTTATACTCAATGATAAATTCATAGTCCAAGAATTCTATCACGGCTGACGGTTCTTCAAATGCATGTTCGGTGCCAATGATATGGACAAAAGATGCGCAAATGGGTCGTAGTGGGCCTGCGTTCAGTCCGACCCAACTCGACCTAGTCTGGGCCAACCTCGTTCGGGTTGACCAGACATGACCCAGTCACGGATGACCCCGTTCGGGTAAACCTGGCTTTACCTGTTGGTTCTAGATGGGCCCAATCGGCCAAGCCTAGTAGGCTGCGAAGGTTGTTCGGCACTGAGGGCGCTGCGTAGGTGGCTCGGACCGATGTCACGGAGCCGGTTTGGCCCGGAGCACCACGAGGGCACGGTTGGTTCGGCCTGAAGGGCAGTGAGGCCAGAGAGATAGGGCATAGCCGTCATGGTGGAACGATCAGCGAGGGGTCGGGCCATGTTAGTTTGGCCCACACCATCCTCGTTTAGAGTGGTAGCATAAGGTTTGCAAGAACGAAGCAAAGAACATTATAGAAGATTTCTTAAAAACATCAATTCCTATAATCCCTCATTTTAAAAAATATTCCCAACATGCTAGGAAAAACATCTACATATGAACATGAAAATAAGTTGGTCCACGTTCTTTGTTTTTAAATGAAAGAATAAAGGGAATAATATCATACTTAAAATAAAATCCCTACCATGTTTGTTGTTTATAAACGTTGGCGCGAGAACATGGATGTCAATTCGTTATAGATGAACACGTCCTACATCAAAGGAGGATACAAAGAAGAAGGTAGTAGTCGAGGTCATTCTTCTTAGTCCATGTCATTCCTTTTCGGAGTTCTTCATTGGTGGAGCGTTCTTCATCCGGAGAGCGTTCTTCGTTGGAGAATTTTATTTCACCCAATCTCTCTCTTCTCCCATGTTCCACCAAAATGAAAATTCCAAGCCAAAATAATATATTAATTTATATATTATTTAATTTTTGACACAAATTTCAAAATTGGTAAGTTGACTTAATGAAAAGTTATAGGATTTGGCATATTTATTAGCATGTGAGTTGGCACAATAAAGGTGGAGGAGGCCATGAGGAACTCCCTCATTTATGAGGGAGTTTAGAGGTTTTCATCTCCCACCATTATTAGGGGGGTTTAGTCCTTGGTGGTCCCCACACTGTAAAATCTCTTGAGTGGTGAGGTTCGGGTGGGCCCCACCCCCATACCCTCTCATGGGGGGTTGTGGTGTGGTGGTCCCCACCTCCAACATCCACATGGGTGGTTATAATAGATAATATAAAAAACATGCGTTTATTTTATTTTATTATTTCTATGAAAACCCCAAAAACAAAATTTCACCCTCGACCAACTACCATCAAGGTGAATGTCTTCTTAAGTGAATACTAGCTCTACAAGTTCAAAGGTGCCCTCAGATTTCAATTCTATGCACCGGTTCAAAAGTTACAAAACGCAGCTCGCACATATACTGAATTGAACCGAATTTTTTTTGGATATTTATTATTAGTCACCCTCGAGCCGCGCTATCGAGGTTAGGCTCTGCCTAGGTGAAGAATACCCCAAAAAACCCAACGGTACTCTTAGAATTTCAATCTGAGTTACAGTTTGTTGTTATGAATTTTACAATAAAATAATTTAAACTGATTTATTTTATCTGCGGCTAAAAACTAACATTCTATGGTGGCCCACGCATACCAACGTTAGTATATACATAATGAAAGAATACCCTCATGAGTTAAGAGGTGGTCTTGGACTTTTAATCTAATTTAATGTTTGTGAGTTATAAGAATTTGAAAAATAAAATAATTTATTTAATTATTTTATTTATGATTATG
Source organism: Viscum album (assembly GCA_963277665.1). Taxonomy (NCBI): domain Eukaryota; kingdom Viridiplantae; phylum Streptophyta; class Magnoliopsida; order Santalales; family Viscaceae; genus Viscum; species Viscum album. The sequence goes on from OY728132.1 coordinate 2,069,032,507, forward strand.
CTATTTTTTGGTTTTCTCACAGGAGGCCCACACCAACTAATCTTATGTCACGCCTATGGTAAACCCACCATCTTGAGCACAAAAATGCCCTCAGATTTGTGATCCATGTAACCATTTATGAGTTATTCATCTTTTTCTGGAAAATTGCTTCAGGACGTTATTTTAAGATTAATAAAACTTTGACAGATCATTCTGGGCACTCCGGACCACAGATTCGCACACTGTCAAATTTCTTGGACCCATAAAATTCCCATTTAATTTTTTTTAAAAAATAATTCATGGAAATTCGGGTTTTTTAGATATAGCATTCTATAATAAATTTTATTCAGTAATTGGTGTTACGGTTTTTAATAAAAAAAAATTTCCAATGAAACAATAAAATTAGATAATTATTTTTTAGAAAAAGTAAAATTGCAGTAAAAAGTCTGTTTTTAGAAAAATATATATTTTTCCTAATAAATAATTTTTTGAAGAAAATACCAAGAATTTCAGATAAAAATATTTTTTATAAACATTAGAAATTTTAGAAAATGAAATATTTCTTGAAAACTTTATTTTTTTATAAAAAAATTTTATTGAAAAAAAAATGAAATATTTAGAAAAACTAATGTTTTTAAAGAAACTATAGCATATATACCACTTTTGAATAAATTATTATTATATTAATAATATTGGAAAATAGAATATAGATCATAATGATAACATAATTATAATTATTCCTATATTCTATTTCATATATTCAAATCCATCAAGACTAACAGGTTTCAAAATATTAGTATGTTATTCGTCTGTTTTGATGAATTGTAAAATAATTGTTTTTGTGATTGTGAAGAAAATTATATCATTTATTTATTTATTTTTCTAAAGAGTGACGTAATACTTTTTTCCTAGTGTGATGAATCTTGAATCAAAAAAATTAGAGTTCTACTAAAACTCAAGACAAATTTAGCGAGTGTGTATTGAATCCATAACAACTGATCAAAACAATCTATAACTACTACATATTAAGAATTAGAAGAAGAATGTGTTATAGAATATTGTTTATTAAAACAACTAGAAACTAAATATTCTCATAATAAGTGCAATATTCTAGTTTTAATTTTTCAATCTATTTTACATCAACAAAAGTGATCATCAGAAAATCATTTTACCGAAGAATAATATCTAGCAGATTAAAATAATACATAACCTATAGTTACCTAAATATGATGAAAAGTTATTATTTAGTACATTTTAATTATATTCTTTTTGATTAGATAGATATATTTCACCCAATCATAAAAAAAATTAAATATGGATGGATAACTACTATGTATAATAATCTACCAATAATTACTCAAAATATATTTTGATCAAATATTTTTTTGACTCAAAAATATCTAATTTTTTTTAAGTCTTTCATAAAGTAATGAAACTATTTTTGTCACCATACATAAATTTTTTTAGATTTTCATTTATAAATATTGGTTCAGATATAAAAGTTACATTTTTTATTTGTGAAATTTGAAAACCATAAAATTATGTAAGTTAACCCATTATGAACATTTCAAAATATGATTCCATAAAATTTTAAAAGGAATTCATAATATTTTTCCAGATTTGATAAAAATATAATTTCATCAAATAAATTTGAATAGTAAATATTTTTTTAGAGGAGATTTTTATTAAATTATTTTGAAACATATCTCCATTATCTAAATTAATTTATAATTAAAATCTGGTTAACATGTCATGTCAGGATCTAGAAGCATGTTTGTGTGTTTAAATATCCTTTGTATGTCTAAATTGAATGCCTAGAGATATTTTATTTTAAAAACAGTGGAAGTTTTCTACATAAACATCCTTCTATACATATCCATTGGGAAAATTAATCCTCACAAACATTTTAAAAGGTTTGAAATTAAATATTTCTTCATATACTAAGATAATATTAATAGATTCATATCCGGATACTATAGAATATGTTTCATCATATTCTTTTTCATATTGTTGATTATATGTATTTGGAAACATTCTCCTGATATTTATTATTATAATTCCATTTTCATTAGAATTATTCCAAAAAACCCATTATACACTAATTATAATAGTGTATTTTAGACATTTAAACAAATTCAAAACTTGATTACATTCGAATTAATTGATTTTCTCTTGTATTTTTTTTATCAAATCATTATCATATAAATAATCCAGAATAGTTTTAGGTTCAAATTTTGATAAATGTGCATAATGTTAAAATCAAAATAGTAAGGAACTTGTTGTCATAATAGGTTGATCTATATCACCAATGATATGATCACTAGTATGATTCATATGGATAAACTATTTCCATGGGTTTATAATATTCCATTAATTAACAATAGGTTGATATTTTAGGATGGTTATAACATCATAAAAATACTCATCATTTTTTCTCATATAATAATAAATATTTTAACATTGGTATAAAATTATTTTATGAAATAACGTCTGATGATGTGTATTGAGGTTGTTTGAAAACAAAAGGGTTAGTTTAATAGATATTTAAATATACTATTTTCTCATTAGTACTTGTGTTTTTCAAAAATATAAATACCATAGTAGTTATAGAATATCATAGAAATATTCATTCATCAAATTTTGGAACAAGATTACACTAATTATCATTAGAATTCATAATGAGCACTTTACATCCAAAAAAATTAAATTAAAAAATATTAGTCATTCTTTTAGTCCAAAACTCATAAAATATTTTTATTTATAAAAGAACATCTTAGAACACAATTTATCTAATAGTATGTAGTAACATATGATTCAACCCAAAAATGTTTAAAAACTGAGTATCCACTAATATTTTTCCATATAATTCCCCATAGATTTATATTCATTCTTTTTGTTAAAACATATTTCTATAGAGGTCAAGGTGGTGGTAAGATATATATTATTATCATTTAAAAAAATTGTTTCAAATTTATAAATACTAAATTCTCCCCCATTATAACTATTAATATTTATCAATGAAATATAGGTTTCATTTTTACTCATGTTACATAAGAATTTAAATAGAATGTATCTTTTGAATTCTTTACTATAAAATTGAACCATTTATATCTAATGTATTCATTCAATAAAAAATATACACAGTTTTTTCCATTGATAATTATAGTTTTTCTAGGACCAAATAAATACATGAGAACTAATTGTAAATCATTAGTAGCTGAGACATTACTAAAAGATTTAAAACATGACTTATGTTTGTCTATGAAATGATATGGATCAAAAACTTTAAAAGAATCCATCTTATATTCTAGTACAACATAACTATTCTTCTAGTATATATTTTATCTATCATTACAATGTTATTTTTCCCTAATATTGTATTATATAACTATTATTGGCCATAAATTTTACTAAGAGAAAGTGGATCTTGGCTCTTTAGGTCTTCTATGTTATGTATGTAAACACTCTCTTTCCTATTATAAGAAAGAAAAAATTCATATTTTTTTCTATGAATAATACATTTATAAATCTTAATGTTCCCAAGATATAACTCATTGAATAATTTAATTATGATGAATTTTTTTCCATAATACATACAACAAATAAACAATATTAAATTAATGATTTTCCGAGAAGAACAATGTAACATATACATATAATTTTACTTTGTGCAATGTCACCAAAGGTAACTTTTTCACCATTAATTATAATAATATTGTTGTATATATATTTGTTTCCAATAATATTTGTGGAAAACCGACTATCCAAATGCGTAATATTATAGTTTCTACCCTTTTCATTTTCCTTAAAACAAAATATTATTATTTCAGCACAGAAACCTAATTTTGGTCGAGTTTTATTAGAAAATGATATCTTTAGATTCCACATCTATCCAATTTTTCTACATAAATTATTTGTTAATTATTTGTAAAAATTATAATTATGAACACCAAAATATTGAAATTTATTAAATAATTTTTTTTTCTAATTTCCATAGCCGTGACATTTAAAAAAATGGGTCTCTTTTTAGAATAAAATAGATATATTTCAAAATAGGTTTTTTATTAGTGTAACCCATTTTAAATACATTCTTATGAAATATTAATTGGTTGTACATATTATCAATTTTTTTTCTAGTAGTATACATTGATATTATCATTTTTGAACAACAAAATTCATAATTTAGTTTCAGAACAATATTTTTATCCTTAATAGAGGTTGTATTCGAACTAATATTTTCCGATTATTTTTAAAAATTTGTATTTTTGAGATTATATTTCTCTAACTAATTTGAAAAGTTGGGTTTTTAAAAATTATATTTTTATAGTTCTTTAGATTTATTATAAATATATTTAGAAATTATATATTTTATATTATTTCCATTAGAAAATATTTCCTCTATAGTATAACTTGCTTTTAATAAAATTTTTAATCATTTAGTTTTCTAACGGTATTTCATAACTTGAGTCCTAATAAAAAAGGTAATGTATTTTTTTATTTCAATGAAGTAGATTCCTCATCAAATGATATATAACTATTTTAATTATAAATTTTTGGATAACTGGAATTTAATGTAGGATTCGATAATGTATCAAAAGATACCTTTTCCTTGAAGTAATTATTATTCTTTGGAATATCAGTATAGAACCCAATAATTATTATCATATACATTCACTGTCTAATGTATTTTTTGATGAACTATGACCTCTACTTATGCTCTAACTGATATATTCTTTCATAATTTTATAATTTTTCATTTATACAGTATGTTTTAAAATTGCATTCATAATTTATATACATCTTTTTTGTTATCATAGTCCTAGGACATTCTAGGCTTATATGAAAAACCGTTAAGAATTCTTAAAAAATTACTCCATACTATTATTTCTTATCACACATGTCCATATAAATTTTCTTCTAAATATAATGAAAATATTTTTTACTGACAATCTCATTTATACATTCACCTAATAGAGCATGATCAATATTAATTTTATCAAATGGTCTACATTCTCTCTCAATGAGAACTAAATTTTTATCAATGATTTAGAAACATTTTCATCTAATTTTTCTTTCATAGAATCATTTGATATTAAAGAAAAGGAAACACTATCATTATTATTTTTCATTTTCTCAGCATCTCTATTTATTTTAACCTATTAATGCATGAGTGTACCTATACGATCATCCAATGACAAATTATTAATTCTCCTGGTATCATGTAATAATTTCATTTTGGAAAACCATTCTCCAAGAATGATTTCAATGGTATTTTCAACTAATGTGTTATATGAAAAACATATATACCTATAATATTTTAGTCTATTTAAAAATTTAATAATTCAATCGGCATTCCAATGTATAAAATCAAAATCCTAGTAACCTATATGAAGAATTTGTCTTATTTCTTCATTTAATTAAGGTGTTTGAAAATTATTAATTTCCAAACATCCTATAATTAATGATTATAGCTTCACAAGAAGATATTTTACTAAATATATATTTAATTTTATGGAACAAATAAATTTATTACTCAAATTCTAATTCAACTGGTATTCTAATTTCTCTCGATTTATAAAATCAAGAAATAATTTCTAAGGAATCATTTAACTTCTATCTAGAATGTAAAAGTTATCATGTATAGTGTGAACAAATAAATTCACCTCTCTATCACTTCATCATTCATATTCTATATCAGAAAAAAATAGTGGAATGTAAGGATTAAAATTATGATGATTACTAACATTAATACAACCCATTGTATAAAACCCTCTTTCTGCACAATACACATTAGTGTAATAAAAATTTAAAAAATAATATAAACATGAAAAATTCCACGATATAAAAATGTAAGGAATTTTCATGTTTAGTATGTAGAACATTCTCTGATACAATTTTTTTGATTGATGGGTTTATAACATTTACATGAGAAGGGTAAATAAATTGATGTTTAATAAATTAAAGTAACTTAAAACCCACTCCACTATATTATGGATTATCAGACATAGATAACAGTTGATGATTAGAATAAATTTATCAAACACATATAAAATCTGTTAAATCAATTTTTAGAAGTTTAAAAACAAATTATATAAAATATTTAACAATAGAAATATATTAAAATTTAGAATAATTTAAAATTAAATAATAGAGTAAATTTAAGAATAATAAAATATGCATAAAATATTTTATTATCATTACCCTTTAAAGTTAATGATTTCACAATATCAGATATTGAGTATCCCCTATTGTAAACGAATACATAAATTACTTCTTGATACATTATGAAATCCAACCTTCTTAAAAGATAAAAACCATCGTTATCTTTCTATCCCAGTAACCTATTGTTCAGCATGATCAAAACCAATTATAATCCTATCCCATTATTCTCAAGATTTAAACCCATAAAAACATATTTAATATAAATGAAAAACGTTTCTATGTAATTCCAAATCCTTAGTCAAGTTCCTTTGAAAAAACACTATAAATGTTTACAAATCAAAATTAACAAGAGGTTAAAACATAGGAAAATTCAAATTGTTTGTGTTGTAAGATAATCAACAACTTGATTCTTATATAAACCTATATTTATATTCATAACTCTAATTATCATATTTCAGGGTTCTATATGTTGTTTTCAATGTATTATATTATCTGCAAGTTGATTTCTCAACATGTATATTTTCATCAAATGTATTTTTTATATCACCATTAATATGATATAAAATATTATATATAGTAGAATTGATTCTGACTATTTTATTATAATATTTATTATGTAGATAGAATAAAATTTTTACCATTATGATATACTAAACATTGTCTCGTCGATAGTTAAATTCAGTCACACATATATAATTTTTTTATCCACATTGATTGAATAAACATTTCGAGTCCTTAGTCCATTCGATGGACTATAATATAGATTCTTCAATATACAATAATTTAGTCAGTATGATGGAATATACATCAGTTGGTTTTATAGAGTTGTCATTATTTTTCATGATAGAATATTATTTAGTAAATCTGGTCTAATAGAATTTAGTTGGTTTAATGGACTACTCATTAGTCGGTCGGATGGAGTAGACTTCAGTTCGTTTGATGGACACGACTCTAATTAGTCTGATGTACTATAATTTATTCAATCTTAGGTATATGGTGTTACTGTGGAAATTTTATATTATATATTTATAGAAAAATATATGTGATTAGAATAATAATGATATTTCTATAAAAATATTAAAAGACATGGAAAATATAATGTTTTTTTAAAACAATTCATCAGAAACAGTGTTGTTATTTAAAAAAGGATTAAAAGTGTAGAATGTTAAATATTCTACACAACATCAAATTAAATTAACAATTAATATATCCAAATGAAAATAAATTATGTTATGGTATTGTTTACCACATGGTAACTTTTAGGTTAAATATCATTGGATAAAATAATGAAAATTTAAAAAATTAAATCTGTTGAATTATTAAGGAATCAAGATATTACTTATCAAAGGGGAAGTATATGTATTGTATTAAAATAAATTAGGTGTAAAATTTTTTTATATACATAAATATATGTAAATTTAGATGAATTCCCTAACCATTTTTGTAATATTTGGAATCATAAGACCTTAAAAATAATAACATCAAAAAAAATTAAAATACTATGATATTTTGGATATTTAGTATATAACATGTCAATTGGGTAGTATGTACCCAAAAAGAATAAATTAATGGTGAATATAGAATATGTCTCCCAGAAATAAAAGACAAACCCAAAATCTCTAACCACATTCTTCGTTTTTTTTGAAAAACTTTAACATCATATACAGTGGTTTTTATCATGATATTAATTTTTAAAAATACCTATTAATATAAATAATATCATATATATAATCCATTAATAACATCATGTAACCCATTCTATAATAATATTTCATTATTACAATTGTTTTAGTTGTCAAATTCCTTGTTTTATTATTTATGTTTTAACATAAATTTCATAGATATTGAAAATATTATTTTCATTAAATAATCATCGTCGTATGACAAAATATGTAGATATTATTTTTTATTAAATAAATTTTCCGAATCTCAGTTAAACATTACACCTGGAGAATGGATCACATCTCTTAGAGGAGACGACATGACATATGTATGAACAAGATACATTATCATTTCTTCAATGGGTGAAATTGTAATGAAATGAGTGATATACTAATTTTATAGAATAAATATCATATCTTATATATCATTTATATTCAATAAATTTATACTTATTAGCTTTTATGTAATGGATAATATAAAAATGAATCACATTGCTTTGAGAGATTTTAGTCTGGCTTACAGATGAGAGAAAATATCATAAGATAAAAAAGATACATGAATACATAAGAGAAGAAGAGGATCCCGTATCATGAGAGGGTGATTCAAAATACATTAGAGGAGATTCATGAGATATTGGGGGAAACATGGTAGGAATATTGATATGGGAGGTTAGAGTATGGTTGTTATTCAATGATTTTATTTTTGATAAATGGTAGATTGGGTTTTTTATATAGGAAATGGGTGGGGAATTGTTTATTATTTATCAGAAAAATGTTTTGTGATCAATATATTAAAATTAACAAAACTAAAAAACATTTCATGGTTTCAACCATGGTTTCGGAAAATTTGGGTGGATTTCATTATTTTATAAGGATAATGTCTCAACTTATTATAATATTTCCCATGCTGATGTGTAAGTTAGTCATGTTCAAAAAGGAATGATTATAAAATAGTAAAATAAAATATAGGAATTGGAGGATATAAAAATAATTTATAAAATAGTAAAATAAATTTGATATCATATTATTTATAATTATAAATAATTATTTTTTTGATACTATTTATTGTATTTATAAAATCATTTTAGGACATTATGATGTCATAATACACAGCGTATATTTACTCAATATTATGATTGTACCTGGAAATTCTACTATCTAATAAAATTATAAAAATTTAAACATGGGATTATTTTGATTTTATAACTCCAAAAGTATTTCATTTTAACAAAAAAAAATCTAAATATATGAATTTACACGTTTAAAAATAGAATTGACAAATATTGAGAAATGATGGATTTTTTTAATAATAGTTTTAAACTGTTATGAAAACTATATTTGGTTTCATAAAAATTATATGAGAATTTATATTTTTAAAAATTAATTAATATTAATATTTTTATAAAATGATATTTATTTAAAAAATCCATCAATTCTTCAAAAAGAATCATTAATTAAATTTTAATATTACCCAAAAATAGTATTTCTGTTTTATTTCATCAGAATTAAAATTATTGATAATGTAAAAATAAGAAAAAAACACAAAAATTATTATATTGAAAATAATATATATATATATATATATATATATTCATATATTTAAGGTCTTGATAAATATCCCTTTAATACCCTAAAAAATGTCTTAGGAGTAAGGTTCATGGTGATGAAATTTACTTGGGGTGGTTTGGTGTACATTGTTTCGACCAGGATACTAATGAGCTAGAACATATAACATCAATGATTTCTCTTATTTTTAAGTTGTTGGTTCATAGTTTTTGATTGGTCAAGGGAATATCCTTGTAATGGTATCTATATTGGATTCTCTAATAAATGGTCTTTATAGGGTATTATCATACTGGTTGAGGCAATCACTTCCTTTTTGTGTATCGATTGGATTTTATAAAATATTATATTTATAATAATCAAATGATCATTATAAAATGGTTATATTGTCCATATTATTATTATTAATTGTTATTTAAATATGATTGGAAATAATAAAACACAAAAAGTTCATGTTTTTTCTATAACCATAACATATAATATGACAATTAATTCAATAACAATGTTATCTTTATTTATAACAGTTCAGGTCGTTACAATATTCCCCCCATATAGAAATTTTTCAACAGAAATTTTAACTTGAATCCCAAAAGACATGAGTGTAATTCTTTTTAATAACCTCCTCTGGTTCCCACATTTTTTCTTCAAAATTATGGTTTCTCTACAACACTTTGACATGGAGCATTGTACTATTACATAGAACATTGTCTCTATGATCTATGATGTTCAAAATATTCACCTTATATAATAGAAAATTCTTCAATGGTACCCACTATAGACTGAGTACTTATGTGGACCTGACCTTAAACATTACATAATATTAAATTAAATGAATAATTCACATTGAATATTATTTTATGTTTAGAGTTTCAGTGAATTAAGACATAACTATTACATCTCAAAAGATTACACGGTAGACATATCTACACAGTTTCCATTTTTTTCATAAAATAAAAACTCTTGAAATAAAGAGTCATGTCTAGTTCCATGTTTTAGACAGCATGACTTTTCCTTGATCCCATCCTTGACCCTATTCATCCTTATGTCCTATGAAAACATTTCAAAACTTGGGATGAGCATAAAAAGATTAGTAAAGGTTATAGAAAAATGAATGAAAAAATATGTTCATAAATACATAAAAAACATTAAATCATTTACTTACCTCATGAAATCATAAGATTTAAGAAAGACACATAGAAATCATTAATCATAAAGGTGACTTATGGCATCTATATCATACTTTCGTTATAGCTATCACAACTACATAGAGTGTTATTTTGGAATACCCATCAAAGTATATTCCCTAAATATATTAGGAGAAACATTCACGTTAACCTCCGTCATGTTACCCAATGCATTGGAGAGCTCTCTTGTGGTCACCCGCCCAAGGTTTATCACGGAACCATCCATATACGTAAATAATTCCCAAGAACCATAACATGATCTTAACACATAACATAAGAGTAAAGGAATGATAACATTTCAACATAAAATATCATTTCAATATATTTAAATAATAAATCCATTATCAAAATCATTTTCAATACCAAAATACATAAAAAGAGTATATGGTATTTGTTTATCCTTTTAAAAACATTCTGTCTTGTTAAGGAAGCCAAGGACGAAATAATACTCGCGGCGGTGGAATGGTCATTGTCACCACATACGTAAAAAAAAGAAACATTACTTTTTTTCATTTAGTAAATCGCTTAATATAAAAATATTACATTTAAATAAAATAAAAATTCAAAGGGTTTTTACACCATATAAAACAAGGTCTTGTATAAAACTACAAATGCCTCAATGAAAGGAGATTGAGACGATATCCCTTACCTCATGTCCGACTTGACTCGATCAGACATTAATCTCATGAATAATAAACTAAAGTTAATTTCAACTTTCTTAATAACCTTTTTAAAGTTTATTCTTCCATTTATATAACTTATTACCATGTTATAAACATTATGGAATAATTTAAGTTAATAACATTCATTTTGTCGATATCTGGTACTTCAGTAAAAAATGAATAGCTTATATTAAAAGTTGTCCACGTGGTCAATAGAACATTATATCCATAATTATATTCATTATTTAGATATCATATATATCCACTATATACATGTATTTATAATAGTACATAACATTTATAGGTAAGAAATGAAATGCACCGTTCATGGAGACAGTAATCTGTACATACGCATGAATGCTACTTTCATTTATATTTCTTATTTTAATTGAATTTAAACACAATGATACATAAGTATATTATAATTATAGTATAATATCATATATAATATCATTAACTCTATCTTTTAATCATCCCACACAAGGAATTAACAGGACACATCCCTTTGAGGTGGCGGTAGTCCGCACTTCCTCAAATGAGATTATCATATTTACACACTATAGAAACCATGATGGAATGCTTAAATGGAAAATAAATAAGCATAAAGAAAAAATAAAAATTATATATATCATATATAAATATAGTACCATCATAATGGCCACCATAAGATGTGGTAATATGCAATTGAAGAGTCATCAATTCGCAAGGCCTTAGTTTTCTATCCACAAAATCATTATGTTCTTCATCTATTAGATGGATGTGTGTGTAAGTGTAGTTAGAATCCTTCTCATAAAAAACACCCTAGTATATTTAGTATACTGGATTTGTTACAAACGAAAGGAATAAAAGGATTTTAGGGGTTGGAGAAATAAATAAAATAATACAATTTAAGAGAAACGATTACCTTTAATTTGGGTAGATCCCTTTGGTTTGATCAAAAAAACATCTTGAAGTTCCTTTTGCCTAAGGTAAGGATTCCAGGAGGAGGAAGAGAGGGATATAGGGAGATTAATTAGAAAGATTTTGGACATGGAAAATGGCATGAGAGGTGTGTTTAATTGGTTAGAAGTTGTATCCTTTTATAAGGGGGAGGAAGGGATCTTTTGGAAAGTGTGAAAATATTATTTTATTATAAATTTATCGTTGGTTTCAAAAGGACCAAAAATCATTATAGTCAAATATAAGACGACTCATGGTGGAAAGAAAGTCATCCATTCATAATTGGACATGTTTCTGGATAATATTTTAATCATTATAATCTTATTTATTTAAATCATTTATTAATGAGGTTAATACTACATCATTATTATGTCATGAGTAATTTAATTTCTTAGATGTCTAAAAATTATAAACAAAATACTATCATGTGAGAAATCTTTTTATCTTTCCTATTAATATTTATATCCAATCATATAATTTATATAACCCCTTCTAAGAATTAATTTACTAAAAGATATTTTCTTTTGTCATATTTTCCTTTAAGTTAATTAATCTAAATTGTCATTATCACTCTCAAGTGGCTCAATGGGGTCCCAAAATCGACCCAATGATGCCCATGGTCGTAAATGACTCCACTGATAAGGTTTTGACAAGTGTTAAGGTAATTCTGAATTATTATAATATTCTTTTATCATTGAATTACCCTATTTACCTTTAACCGTGGTAAATAAAAATAATAAGATAATATTCACCAAAAATTATTTTCATCTTATTGAACCACTTATTACCTCTTGATAACAACCATTTATGTCGGATTTTTGTAATTCAATTCACAGAAGTGGTAATATTTCATTTAAATGAAAAAAGTCAGTTTTTTAACTACTACTAAGTGGTTTCACTATTCATAAAAAAATGATGTTTTTCAGAAAAATACCAAAAATTCAGACTAAGAATTATTTGACATTCTGAATTAAAAATTGATGTCTATTTTTCCAAATTCAAATCATTGAAGTGGAATTAATTAATGTAAAAATTAATTCCTGATGTTAAAATGAATAGTCTGTTTTTCAAAAACAATAACTATCAAAATATTGATACTTTTTTATGTCTTATTTCAATATTAAAATAATTCCAATGACCAACATTCGATTAAATGGTAAAAGTATATTTTAATTTCAATTTAAATCTAACTAAAATTATAATCTAACCATATAAATAAATTAGATAAAATGTCACTTTTGAATTAAAATGCAATAGTTTTCACTATTCATTAAAAAAATGAACTTTCTCAGAAAAATAGCAAAAAATTACCCAAAGTAAAATTTGATGTCCCCATTCTAAAGAAGGATTTTATTTGGTCAATAATAATGTATTAAAGTAACCAAAACTATTTTTAATAAGGGTTCACCATTAAAAGGTGATAAATCGGCCTTTTAATATAAATTATGCTTAAAATTAGATTCATTCACATTTTAACCCTCTAACGTTTTAATGGATAATGGAAATACACTTACCAAACATGTATAGTTTCATTCATTCCAGTCAATACAATGGCTAGGAGTTAACTACCATTTAATATAATAATATTATATTATTATTGTGCAACATAAGATTCCAAAGAAACCTATTGTTGCGTATCAGGTACGCTATCGAACACAGAAACCCCTTTATAGTAAAATTAATATTTAATTCACAAATATTAATAAATAAGAAATATGTATTATTCTTCATTTACCTGGGATGTTACATCCTTCCACCCTTTGGGGAATTGTGTCCTCGCAATTTTTATTCAGCTATCAAAATAAGTGGTGGTATTTATCTCTCATAGAATTTTCATATTCCCATGTTGCATGTTCAACCATATGATTTTTCCACAAAACCTTTACCTATTGAGTCACCTTATTTCGCAACACTTGCTCTCTATGGTCAAGAATCTGGACTGGTTGTTCTTCATAAGAGAGATTCTCTTCCAACTGAACTACCCATGGGCTCAAAACATGAGATGAATCTGGAATATACATTCTCAACATCAAAACATGATAAACATTGTGTACCTGAGATAAACATGGAGGTAAATCCACTCTATACGCAACTGATCCAACTTTCTCCAAAATTTCAAAAGGTCTAAATAACCTCAGACTCAACATTCCATTCTTACCAAAATGAATAACACTTTTCCATGTAGATACAATGAGAAATACATGATCACCTACCTCAAAAGAAAGATCCTTTCTCTTGTTATCCATGTAAATTTTCTGTCTGCTCTGAGTTTTTCTCATGTGCTTTTGAATCAACTAGAATTTCTCTGCCATCTCTTCAAACAATTCTAGTCCCATCAGCTTCCATTCACCAACTTCATCCCAAAAAACTGAAGTTCGACACCGTTATCCATATTATGCCTCAAAGGGAGACATCTGTATACTAGAATGAAATCTGTTATTATAAGAAAATTAAACCAATGAAACATGTTGGTCCCTAGTTCCCTAGTAATACATCGAGCAAGCATGTAACATATCCTCCAAGGTCTGAATTGTTCATTTTGATTGTCCATCTGATTGAGGATGAAAAGCTATAGTAAATTTAATTCAGTACCCGATTACTTTTGAAGGCCCTTCCAAAAGATAGAAGTTAACCTCGGATCACGATCAAACAAAATGGTGAGGGGAACTCCATGCAACTTAAATATCTCTTTAACATACAACCAAGCAAGTTGATCTAGATACAAAGTATCTCTAATAGGATGAAAATGAGAGAATTTAGTAAATCAGTCAATTATAACACAAATTGCATTATTACCTCAAGATGTCTTTCGTAATCCCACAAAAAAGTACATGGATGTATTTTCCCATTTTTAATCTAGCACCGGTAATGGATGAAGCATTCCTTTTGGTATCTATCTCTCTGATTTAACCTTTTGTGAATTCAAACACTTCACAATAAAATAAACAATATCTCTTTTCATTCCATCCCACTAGTAATACTCCTCAGGATCTCTATACATCTTAGTACTGCCAGGATGAACTGAAAATGGAGAACAATGAGCTTCACATAACAAATCATTATTCAAATATGAATAAAAAGGAACACATAATCTCTTTCCAAATATCAAAATACAATAATTATCAATGTTAAATTCAGGAAACTTACCCTTCTGAACCAAAAAAACCTTTTTTTGCAACTCACTGTCTTCCTTCTACGCTTTCTTAATTCTATCTGATAGAGATGATTTCACTGAAACATAAAACAAAACAGAATAATTCCCTAAAACAACAACTTCTATGCCAAATTTCATCAAATTAAAAACCAAAGTATCTCATTCCAAACGTAACATGGTTAATGAATTATTACATTTTCGACTCAAAGCATCAGCCACTTTTTTTCATTTTCCCAGATGATAAAGGACCGTGCAATCATATCCATGATTAATTCCAACCATCTCCTCTGTCTCATTTTTAATTATTTTTGAGTGAATATATACATCATAATTCTGTGATTAGTATATATTGCACACATCACTCCATAAAAATAATGCCTTAAAAATTTTAAAGCAAAAACAAAAGCAGCTAATTACAGATCATGTGTAGGGTAATTTAACTCACGAGGTTTCAAATAATGTAAAGCATAAGCAATTACATGAACATCCTGCATAAGGAAACATCCACGTCCTTTCAATTAATAGTCACTGTAGATAACAAACTCACCATTTCTAGAAGTTAGTTCCAAAACTGGATCCTTCACTGATCATCATTTCAATTCCTGAAATCAATCATCACATTGTTTTGTCCAGATGAACTTAACACCTTTTCGAGTTAACGTAGTCATTGGACTAGATAAATATGCAAAATCTTCAACAATAATCCAGTAATAACCTACCAAAACATGATAACTATGAATCTCAATTATATTTGCGGGTCTTGGCCATTCTTCACCAAATTTCATTTTAGCAGGATCAACAGTTATGCCATTTTTTGAAATAATTTGACCAAGGAACGAAATTTGTTGTAAACAAAACTCACACTTGCTGAATTTCCCCAATAGTTTATTTTCATTCAAGGTTTTCAAGATAACCCTGAAATTACTTTTATGTTCCTACTTACTTTTATCATAAACCAAAATATCATCAATGAACACAACCACAAACTTATCCAAAAACTCACTGAAAATTCTATTCAAAAAATCGATGAATACATCAGGTGCATTTGTTAAAATAGAAGTCATAACTACAAATTCATAATGGTTATATCTAGTACAAAATGCGGTATTTATAACATCTTCTTCCTTTACATTCAGCTGATGGTACCCCGACCTCATGTCTATCTTTGAAAAATACTGAGCTCCCTAGATCTGATCAAACAATTAATCAATATGAGGCAAAGGATACTTCTTCTTAACAGTGATGTTATTCAATGGTCTATGATCAATGAAAAGTGTTATTGACCCATATTTATTTTTAACAAACAAGATAGGAGTACCCCATAGTGATGTGCTAGGTCGAATGAAACCTTTATCTAATAACGCCTGCAATTGCTGCTTTAACTCAAATAGTTCAATTTGAGCCATTCGATATGGAGGTCTTGAAATTAGCTTAGCATCAGGAACTAAGTCAATAGTAAATTCAACATCCTGATCAGGTATAATACCAGGAAACTCATCAGGAAAAACATCAAGGTACTCATTTACGACTAGTACATCATTAATCTGAACAGTTCTTTTGTTTTCAACAATATGTGCAAGGTAACATTCATTTACATTTTTTACTAGTATCTCTGCTTCCTAATATGTAATCAACAGCAAGGGTTTTTTGTATAACAACTGAAAATAATTCTGAAAAGAAAACTATTTATCTCTACAGTCAATATTATCATGATAAAAAAAATCCAATCCATGCCAATATAACATCAAACTCTACTAGAGGCAAAACAATAAATTTTTCAGGTAGATTATTTCTGCACACAGGTACATGAATGTTCTTATGTGTTATTTTTGTCTCAAAAAATCTTCTAGGTGTTTTTTTCAATAAGTTCACTATTCATATAATGAGATGGAATTCCCAATTTAATAGAAAACTTCTCCGAAATGAATGAGTGTGTAGACCCTGAATCAAACAACATATTGGCATAATTTGAAAAAACAAACAGTGTACCAGACACAACTTCCTTTGATGGCCCAACAACTATTTTAGTAGTTGCAAAGGATTTCACCACCCCTTTCTACTTGTAGTCTAGTAGATTTCCTTCAGTTGAGTTCTTTGTTGGAGACTCATTAGCATAATGACCCATTTCATTGCACTTAAAACATTTAACTGACTGTAAATTAGATTTTGTATGACCATTACCATGATCTTTTTCAGTGAAATTACAAGCCTTATGTCCCATTTTAACACATCAGTAGCACTTACCAGAATTCAAAAGACATTCCTCACCATGATTTTTACCACAATTTTCACAAAGAAAAAACTTAAGTTTCTTACAATCAGACTTTTTGAAGAGTTCTTCCCTTTCGCATGCCACCTCGACCTCTTGTTCTATTGTTTTTCAAAGAATACTTGATCATCAGAAAACTCCATTTCCACCTCCACACAAGGAAAAAAATTTTCATAACATTTTAACTCACGAGAAGCTAAGGCCCTTCAATACATTGGATGTAATCCTAAGTAAAAATGGTTGATTTTACTATCTAGATCTCATATGAAATTTGGAGCATACCTTCCTAGTCGAGTGAATTTTCTTCATAAGAATCCACTGAGTCATCCTCCTGATCAATTCTAGGAATGTTATTCCATCCTAAGATGAACCACCTTAGGAAAATATTTCTCAGGAAACATACCTTTGAATTCATCCCAATCGAGAACATAAAACTCCTCACTATCCCTAAGATTTTTCACCATCGACCACCACTGATCAGATTCACCTTCCAAATGGTAAATAGAAAGACTAACCGTTTGATTTTCTGAACAATAAATGACATCAAAAATATTTTCCAGTTAATTAATCTATCCTTCTGCTAGCACCGGATCATATGATCCTCTGAATGATAGGGGATGTTGCCCCATTAAATGCTCAACAGGTGACATGTTCCTCTATGGTTGATCTCACAGATCTCGTACATGGATACCACCACCATTTATAGCCTAATTCAACTGTGTCATCACTGGAAGAAACTGTTCATTTCCAATTCTAACCATCTCATGTTTCTGAATTGGAAGGTCGTCATCCTCTTGATGTCATCCCAACATAGCTTCCTTGTTTCCTCTGTGGAAAACTATTCTGAACACAGAAATATCTTAGGTGAAGAAACATGATAATCTGTAAATTATATATCATTTCAATATTACCATAAATTACTTTACGGATATTACATTAAAAATACCCTAACACCTAATGTTATCTAATACGACATCTGATAACAACTATAAGGACACAGCCTAAAACATTACTTTATTATGAATTAAATGAATAATTCACATTGAGGATCTTTTCAGGATTAGAGTTTTAGAGAATTATGACATAACTATTACATGTCAAAAGTTTTCAAGGTAGAAATATCTACACTATTTCCATTTTTTTCATAAAATGAAAACTCTTGAAAAAATAATTCATGTCTAGTTCCAGGTTTTAGAGAGCATCACTTTTTCTTGATCCCATCCTTGACCCTATTCATCTTTATGTCCTGTGAAAACATTTCAAAACATGGGATGAGCATAAAACGCTCAAAAAGGGTTATAAAACAAATAATGAAAACATATTTTCATAAATACATACTAAAATTGAAATCATTTACTTACCTCATGAAATCATAAGATTTAAGAAAGACACAAATAAATCATTAATCATAAAGGTAACTTGTTGCATCTATATCATACTTACATTGTAGCTATAACAGCTACATGGGAGTTATTTTGGAATACCCATCATAGTATATTCCCTAAATCTCGTAAGAGAAACATTCACGTTTACCTCTATCTCGTTACCCAATGCGTTGGAGAGCTATCTCGGGTTCATCCACGCTAGGTTTATCATAGAACCACTGGTATACGTATATAATGCCCAAGAACCATAACATGATCATAACACATAACATAATAATAATGGAAAGATAAAATTTCCACATAAAATATCATTTCAAGATATTTAAATAATAAATAAATTCTAAAAACATTTTAAATTCCAAAATATGTAAAAAGAGTATATGGAATTTATTTTTCTGTTTAAAAACGTTATGTCTTGTCAAGGAAGACAAAGACGACATAATACTCGTGGCGGTGGAAAGGTCATTGTCATCGCTTACGTAAAAAAAGAAACATTCTTTTTTGTCTCTTATAAAATCACTTCGTATAAATAGATTACCTTTGAATAAAATGAAAAGTCAAAGGGGTTTAAACACCGTATAAAATAATGTCGTGTATAAAAATTAAAATTCCTCAATGGAAGGAGATTGAGACGAAGTCCCTTACCACGTGTCCGACTTGGCTCGATTGTTCTTTAATCTCCTGAATAATAAATTAAAGTTAATTTCTACTTTCTTAAGATACTTTTTCAAGTTTATTATTCCTTTTATATCACTTATTACCATGTTATAAACATTATGGAATCATTTATGTTAAAAACATTTATTTTGTCGATATTTGGTTCTTGAGTCAAAAATGAACACTTTATATTAGAAGTTTTCCATGTGATCAACAGTTCATTATATCCAGAATGATATTAATTATTTTGATATCATATATATCATATATATCTAGTATATACAAGTATTTATAATAGTACATAACATTTAGAGGTAAGAAATGAAATGCGCCGTTCATGGAGATGGTAAGCCGTACGTACTCATGAAGGCTACATTCATTTATATATCTTATTTTAATGGAATTTAAACATAATTATAAATAGTTATATTTTAATTATAGTATAATATCATATATAATATATTTATCTCTATCTTTTATACATCCCACATAAGGAATTAACCAGTCACATCACTTTGAGGGGGCTGTAGTCCGCACTTCATCAAATGAGATTATCGTATTTACCCACTATAGAAACCACAAAGGAATGCTATAATTGGGAAATATAGAAGAATAAAGAAAACATAAAAATAATATATATCATATATAAATATAGTTCCATCATAATGGCCTACATGAGAGGCGGTAAGATGTAATTGAACAATCATCATTTCGTGGGGCCTTAGTTTGTCATCCACAGAAATATTATGTTCTTCATCCATTAGATGAAGGTCTGTGTAAGTGTAGTTAGAATCCTTCACATAACAAAATACTTGTACATTGAGGATACTGGTTTTGTTACAAAATAAAGGAATAAAAATAATTTAAGTATTGGAGAAATAAATAAAATAAAATAATTTAAGAGAAAATGTTTCCATTAATTTGGGTAACTCCCTTTGGTTTGAACCAAAATAACATCTTGATGTTCCTTATGCCTATGGTAAGGCTTTTAAGAGGAGGATAGTTATGTATTAATCTTAATGGTGCAGAGGTTGGACGAGACAA
Organism: Viscum album; assembly: GCA_963277665.1. Classification (NCBI taxonomy): domain Eukaryota; kingdom Viridiplantae; phylum Streptophyta; class Magnoliopsida; order Santalales; family Viscaceae; genus Viscum; species Viscum album. The sequence continues at coordinate 2,069,053,166 of OY728132.1, forward strand.
ATGGCTTGAGAGGTGTGTGGAATTGGTTAGAAGATGTCTCCTTTTATAAGGGGGGAGGGGCTCTTTTGGAATGTGTGAAAATATTATTTTATTATAAACATATATTCGGTTTCAAAAGGTCCAAAAATAAATATAGTTGATGATAATATGACTCATGGTCGAATAAAAATCATCTAATCAAAATTGGACATGTTTTGGATAATATTTTATTCATTATAATCTTATTTATTTAAATCATTTATTAATGAGGTAAATACTACATCATTATTGTGTCATGAGTAATTTAATTTTTTAGATGTCTGAAAATTATAAAAAAAATACTATCATGTAATAAATCTTACTATGTTTCCATTGAATATTTATAGATAAAAAGATAATTTATATAACCCCTACTTGATATTAATTTACTAAAAGATATTTTCTTTTGTCATATTTTCATTTACTTTATGTTAATTAATCTAAATTGTCATTATCACTCCCAAGTGGCTCAATGGAGACCCAAAATCGACCCAAAGATGGCCGTAGTCGTAAATGACTCGACCAATATGGATTGGACAAGTGTTGAGGTAATTTTGAATTATTATAATATTCTTTTAACCTTGAATTACCCTATTTACCTTTAACCGCGGTAAATAAAAGCTGAAAGTTACTATCCACCAAATATTATTTTCATCTTATTGAAACAAATTTTACTTCTTGATAACAAAAATGTATGTCAAATTCACAGAAGTGGTAAAATTTCATTTAAATGAAAAATCCAGTTTTTTATCTACTACTAAGTGGCTTCACTATTCATCTAAAATTGAAGTTTTTCAAACAAATACCAAAAATTCAGCCAAAGCATTATTTGATATTCCGAATTCAAAATTGATGTCTATTTTTCCAAATTCAAAACATAGAAGTGGCATTATATAATTTAAAAATTAATTCCCGTTGTTAAAACAAATAGTGTGTTTTTAAGAAATAATAACTATCAAAAGATTGATACTTGTTTATGTCCAATTTCAATATGAAAATAATTCCAATGACCAACATTGGATTAAATGGTAAAAATATATTTTAATTTAACTTTTAAATCAACTATAAGGATAATAAAACCATATAAATAAATTATATTAATAGTCACTTTTGAATTAAAATGTAATATTTTTCACTATTCATTAAAAATTGAACGTATCAGAAAAATACCAAAAAATTACCCAATGTAAAATTTGATTTCCCCATTATAAAGAATGATTTTATTTGGTAAATTAATATTTATTTAGGTGACAAAAACTATATTTAAAGAGTGTTCTCAATTAAAAGGCGATAAATCAACCTTTTAATTTAAATTATGCTAAAAATTAGATTCATTCACATTTTAAGCCTCTATATTTTTATTGGATAATGTAAATAAATTTAGAAAACATGTATAATCATATTTTAGTTATTTTCATTCATTCCCGCAAATAAAACGGCTAGGAGTTAACTACCATTTAAATTAGTAATATTATATTATTAGTGTGTAATGTAAGATTCTAATGAAATCCGCTGTTGTGTATTGGGTATGCTATCGAACATAGCAACCCCTTTGAAGTAAAATTAATATTTAATTCAAAAATATTAATAAATATTAAATATGTCTTATTATTTATTTACCATGGAAGTTACAGTACTTGAGAGTGGACTGGTATGTACTTCCTCATCTTTTGTATTTGGAACACATCATGTACTGGTGATAGGTTAGGTGGGAGTGCTAATTGATATGCTAACACTCTAATGTGATCATGGATCGAGAAGGGGATGATGAGTCTTGGAATAACTTTCCCTTATAAAAAAATATCATGACTTAATTTCATTGAGATATATGGAAGAATACCTTATCCCCAACATCAAACAATATGTCTTGTTGATGGGTTTTTTTATAGCTTTTCTTAAACACTGAGCAGCCATTATATGTTACTAAATAGTCCTTACATTTTCCATTGTTTCCTCACCCATTTCCGAAATTATTAGTTTTTATTCCCCAACATCATCCCATAATGTAGGTGTCATGAATGAATTTGTATAAATATATTCATTGGGATCCATTTTAATTCTAGAGTGGAAACTATTATTTTATGATAACTCGTTAAGAGTAAGATGTAGATCCCATCCACTACTGTTGTCAATTGAGCGTGTTCCCAATATATCGTAATGTTTTTATATAGAATACTTGTATAGTATATTAGGATTAGGTTGATAAGACATGATGAAGTTCACTATATTATTTTGATAATATTGGATACTCTTCTAGAACATGAATGTAAATCCGAGATCTTGATCAGATATAATCAATAGTGGCATTCCAAAAAACTTATCCACTTTTCTAATTTATATCTTTACAAGTTGGCCAATTGAGGACATATATAATGGAAATGATATGGGAATTATTTTTTGGATGATCTACCATAACCCATATATAATCATTTCTTCATTATGTATTTGGAATTCTAGTGACAATGTCCATAGTTATTTTTATCATTCCCATGTAGGCAGGGGTAATGGATGCATCATCCCCTTGGATTTTTGAATTTACAACTTCTCTTACTGATACACAAGACATATTGATGTATATTCCATGACCTCTTTATTCATATTGTCCAACCAATAGTTCCCTTATAGATCTTAACAAATATTCATGCTTCATGGATGGGCATAGATGTATGGGCTATGTGGATTATCCAACAAATCAATCCTTAACACTAGTTTTTATAGTATATATATTCATGACCCAAATATCACAACTCCTTCTTTAATAAAATTTATATTTGAAAATTTCCATTGTCTTAGAGCTCAAAATTCTTTTGAATTCTCACATCATCTATTTGTGCATTGTTTATCTTATATAGAACATATGATTGAGAAATAATTTATGAAAGGATTGATGATGTACATTCCTTCATGATTCCGATTTTCATATTTATCATGTCTAATATTATTAGATTATTATAAATTATCATAAATGATGCAATTTCTATATCATTTCTACTTAGAGCATCTTCTACATTAATATTTATTTCTAGGATGGTAGTGGATTTGGCCGTCATAGTCTTTGACCTTTTCTATCGATATTCATTGATACAAATTTCTCAATTTCTATGGGAATATAAACATGAGGCTATTATGATCCACATATATTTCAAACTTATCCTCAATGAGATAATTCCTCTAGATTTCCAACAATAAGATCACTTCAACAAACACTAGATCATGTGTTTTGTGTTTATATTTGGTAAATATTAATTTACAAGAGGTATAAGATTTTACTTTTTTATTTTGTATTAACATATATTCAAATACCTTCTTATATAATTATTTTATTACAACAAAATTCCCCACTTGTTGGTAGCGTAAGTACAGGTGAAGTTATAATCTTCTATTTTAAATTCAGGAAGTTATCTTCAGATTAATTATTTGATTCAAACTTTACACCCTTCAGAGTTATATGTGATTAAGGGTTTTAAAATACTGATAAATTACTCAAAAATAGAAAATAATACCCTGATAACTGAACGAATGTATAGATTTATATCATAGATTTTGGCCTCATCCATCTTACAATCTCTCTTGTATTTGAATGGTCTATAGACATCCCACTACTTATGATAATATGACACAATAATGAGACTACAATTAATTAGAACTCACATTTTATGTAATTTTCTTAAATATTATCATTTCATAAGGTCATTAGCATAGTTTTTAGATACACCCCATTCTCTAACTTACTTATAGGGTATATTAGGATATCATCTATAACAAATACCCAAAAAATTTATAGGTGATATATAAAGACTATATTCATCATGTCCATGAATATCAAAAGAGGGTTAGTTAGATTGAATGGAAATACCATGAACTTATAGTTTTCATACCATGTATGAAAAGCGATGTTACATATACCATCCTTCTTCGCCCATACCTAATAATAGCCAAAATAGAGATTCACCACAGAGATTTATTTTGATTCACGTTGATGATTAAGAATCTTATCAATATGTGGAAATAAATACTTATTTTTTATATAGATCATTTTTTTCTCACAACAAAAAATTTGAAGGTGCATTGACCCATAATTCATCTTGAAGATGAGGAATGGTGCACCCCAATGTGATTATATTTTTTGTATAAACACATTATCCAAATAATTATATAATTGTTACATTAGAACCTCATGTTCCACAACAACCATTATATATAGAGTCTTTGATAATGTACATGAAACATGTACAAGATAATTTGAAAATTAAATCTCTAACCTAGTTGTAAGACCAAAAAATTATTCAGGAAACACCTCCATTTATTGCCTCACAATGGGAATGTCTTCAAGGATGATCTTTTTCCTTATATATCATCATTTTGGATAAAAACACTTTCATAATGGGAAATAATATCCATTATATAGATCTGGGTGGTAAATAGGATTCATCATTCTCCTTGAATTTTTACATAATCGAAGGGCGATTAATGGTATAAAGAATGATTTCCATCTCACAACAATTTATATTGTCTCAATATATGAAAATCAAATCCATACCCACAATTTTATCAAATTACACTAAAGGCTGTATCATAAGGTTCATTGGGATGTTCATCCTGCCAATTTTGATGTGGGATAAATTATATACTAGGGATTCAATAATAGGATTATCTTACATTTTCATCAAAATATCTACATCTGTGATTTGTGTTGGGGTGTTAATTGTAAATCTAAAATTACACACTATAAATGAATGAACAAAACAAGAATCCAAATTTAAATTTACTAATACTTAATTAATAACTACTGTAACTAAAACCAATTTATTTTCTAGATTCACCATGGGGTCTATATTTTAATAAGCTCACACTTTCTTCTTTGGAGGTTTTTGGTTGTCCCTAAAAACCCTTTTCTTAGTCCATTGGTTTGAGAAGTTCCATTGTTCCTTTTAGTTAATACAATGAACAATTCACTTAGGGTTTACCAGAGAATTCCTTTTCTCCATCTCATTAGTTATATTCTCCCATTGAATATAGCTGGCTAGGTGTCCTTCCTATACACACTTGAATCATTTCCTCACCCACCTTAAGAAATTTCCATGGTTCTTCTTTCCACAATATTCACCGGTGGGTCATCAAAATTTCATATCACCGGTAGATTTATCCATCATAATAGTAAGATTAATTTCCACTTTCTACTTCACATCCCCATGATACCCATGATATATTTTGATAATCATTTCGAATTTGGGGGCACATCAGACAATTTTTTCATAGCTATCAAAGTCTTAAATCACCAAGGATTTTCATATACTAGGTTATAGCTTGAAAATAAGTGGTCAATCTTTCATTTGGGGGTAATGAAAAATATAAAGGTTTATTATGCATTTTTTTTTGATGTTTTACTCATTCACCCAGATAGATTTATCATATTTTCTCTTGAGGGAAAGGAATTACCCTTACATTTTAATATGGTGTGTGCAAGGAAAATATTAGTTGAAAATAATTATCTATAATTCCTTCTAACCCATCAATACAATCTATTCCATAGGATTAATATTTTTTGAAATTCTCACCATTGACCAAATTATCCCTACATAGGATAGCAAGAAGAATAACCTTGTTTCTCTCATAACATTGATGATAGAGAAGAATTCTTCAATGGATCTGATTTATTGTTCTTTAATTAAGGCATCAAACGATCCATTGAATGTATGATGAATTTATTGCATAATTGTATTATTTACAACTTGTTTTCTCTTATAGAGATTTGGGAGCTCCTTCTGATCTAGGATTCTATTCATAAACATAGTAATCCAAGAGAGTATATACATAAACATCACTATATTGGCTCTAATTCGGTTGGGAGTCTCATTTGGGTAGTCATTGCATTCCCATTGAAATAAATTGTGTATGTAATTGCTCGTATTTTTTTCCATTGGCTAGAATAAAGGAAAAACTATGAATCATTATTTTTAAAATATTAAACATATAAGTGAGATTCCAACAACATTAAAGTGATAACATATAAATGATGTTTTTCCATTAACTTATGAATTTATTAGATTCAATATAGGTTTTCTATATACTATTTCTTATCATATACTCTTATGTGAATTTTTATTCCCTAGATAATTGTTTATAATGAGCTTGTGAATTAACCAAATAATATCCTCAATGCGTTTCAACCTATATGTGAATCAATTCCCATTTTCATGGAACAATTCCCATTTGATTATAGTTTGACATGGCGCTTTCATGTTTTAACCCTATGTACAACTATTCCACAACCACATCCACTTATAATACCCTTATAGGGATGTATTTTATTAGAAACTAATTAACCTATACATTACCAAAATTTAATTATGTATTCGTATGTTTATTTTTCCCCTAATTCAATCGCCAATGCTTGGAAATAAAAATTCATAAAATAACTAAAATTTATATTGATATTAACTATGACAACCCTACTCATAAATATGCATTAATTAATGATTTATTTCATAATATTACACATAATACAACCTAGAAGATTTATATGTATTGTGTTTTTAGTGAATTAGGTACATTATATAACAACTTACACCAGGGGATACAACAAAATTATTGAATAATTATTGACATCGCCATATTATTCTATTGTAATTGAATCTGAATAGGATAATAAGAAGACATACATAAGAAAAAAGGTGAGAAATAAATCCTAGTAGGAGAATAAATATATAATAACATGTATAAATCAATACATGATAGAAAATAGGAATATCAATGAGGCATAAAATGGGTGATAATCATAAAAATGAACAATGTTACATGATATAGTATGATAATTATAAAGGAAACATGGAAATGGGGTCTCAACTTAATAAATTAGAATATAACAATAGTTAGAGAAAAAATGACATGAAATAATGATGAAAAAGATATGTAGTAGATTATTTTAACACAATAGTCCCTTGAATGATGTCTCATGAGACAAAAACATTACTAAATGACTTTGATCACTATATAATTCCCAGAACACCCATTACATTCAATTATTTATGATGCATAAGTGTTCCTCATAGATCATAAAAATGGAATCATTTATCAAAAAAATCATTACATGACCATGTATTTTAGAATAAATTCATGTAATTACCCAATAAAATTAGTATATGTACATAAAAGTTAAAACCCTTGATTGGAAATGTGTAAGGTTATTCATTGCAGATTTATTTTCACATAAAAATCATAGTGACATTTCAACAAAATAGCGTGGACATATAAATGCTCAAAAGAGGGATTTATGAGATTTAAAGGGGTGTATAATCATTTAGAAATAAAATGGAATGTAAGGGAGATATATAATAACATATTCAAATATTATTAACAAGATATAGAAGACATAAGATAAAAAAGATACTTGAATAAAGAGGGGATGAATAGTATCTCATACCTTGAGATGATGATTTCAATGTTTAGGAAGAGCATCTTGTGAACATCAGTAACCTTAGGAGGAATATATAGTGGCGAGGGATGAGTATGGACTTTATAAAAGGTTTCATATTTATGATAAATGTGATAATTTATTGTTTTATATACGAAAATAGGTGTACTTCTTTATTATTTACCAAAACTGGGTTTTAGACTCTGTATAATAAAATAACATAAACCACAATCTTTACCTCAGTATTTTAACATGGTTTCATCCAAAAATGGGTGGTTTTATTTAATTTATAATTACATGGTATGAATGTATTAAAATAATACACTTACAGATGTGTAAGGTATTCATTTATATAAAGAAATTATACTGAAACCTTAAAAATGTAATATATGTTTTGGAGGATTTATATAGATTTATAAAATTAATAAAATAAAAATAAATTCCATTTATTTTAAGGGGAAATATAAATTTATTAATGTATACCATTTATAATATTTATTGCACCATCTTTAGGTCAATATGATGTTATGATATATACCATATATTTATACTGTATTTATTTTTTACTCAAAAATTCGACTATCAATGAAAATTTATGAATAATTTAACATAGGATAATTTCAATGTGATTATTCCTAAATAAATATTCATTTTAACAAAAATATTTTTTTGAATATATTTTTTAGCTTTAAAAAATAGAATCTTTATTTATTGAAAAATGATGGGTTTTTATAATAATATTAGTCAAACCCTTATAAAAATTACATTTGACATCAAAAAAATCTATCTTAATATTTATTTAATAAAAATTATGGAATAATATTATTTTAGTAAAATATGATTTATTTAAAAAATTTAATTAATTCCATAAATTCAACCCCTTTATTGAATTTAAATATTTTCCAAAATTATAATTTATGTTTCATTATATCAAATTAAAAATATTTTATCATTTAATAATAAGAAGTAAATAGAAGAATTATTATATTTAAAATATAGTATAAATATTCATATTTTTGGGTTGTTAAAACATATCCATTTAATACACAATAAAATAGTAATTTTAAGGTGCATATCGGTAAAAAATTCACTGGGTTTTTCAACATACATTGTTTGGTCCATGATCTCAATATACATTATATTCTCCCGTAAATGGTTTTGGTCATCAATAAGTAGTTGGATATCAGCGTGATACTAGTCATGGGAAAATCCTAGTGATGATATATCCCTTGGATGTTCTAATAACTGGTATTCGTAGGGTATGATCCTACTGGTTGAGGCCATCACTTCCTTTTTTTATGTCTATTAGTTTTGTTAAAACCGTAGATTTATACGAATAAAATGATATTTTTTCAACAACTATATTTTCCATGGTTATAATGCATATTTGTATTTTATATCCGATTGGATATAACAAAATCAAAAAAAAGTTAATGTGTTTTCTATAACCATAACACATAATAAGACATTTATGTTTACCATAATTTGAATTTTATTTATAACAGTTCTAGTCTCTACCTTTTCTTATAGTTTTTGAAGACTGTTCGGGGAACCCCATGACTTTCCCCAACAATGGAATACTTGTCATGTGAGTTTCATTATTATCATCCACCTGTGTTTTTAGGCTACGATGTTCAAAATGGTGTATAATCATGTATTGATGTCTTACTATCGATTTCAAAGAATCTAAAAACAGATCTATGGAGGTGGGGAGGATGAATATATATATTCTTCAATATTCCACCAAGAGATTGTGGGATGATGATACTAAAATGGCTCCTAATTGGGATATAGAATAAAAATATTTTTAAATATCATTATATGATTATTTTTATCAGACGAAATTAAGGGATGATAGATACAGAGAGATAATGGAGTTGGAACAAGCCATCATGTTTTTTCAGGACAATTCTGCCCATTTCCTGTTTCTCCTTTTTTCAAAACTATTTTTTTGGTAACAATTTATCTAAATATATATAGTTTGAGGATGGTCTCATGAATTATTTTTGATCATATGCCAATATATTTTGGATTACAACCATATTTTGGATAGTTAACCTGGTACTTATCACATAGAAAAACATGAGCGAGGTTGGGGGTGTGAGCTTTGGTGGTTATCAACCAATAAAAGGAAGAGTCCTTCATCATTTACATGGAGTTATATTAGTATCCACAGTATGTACTATGTTATTTTGGTGAGCTGCGATTAATGAGGAAGATTACAAAATATGAAAGCTCAATGAACCAATGACCCCATCGAGTGTCGATCTTATTGAATGACGGGTCATCTTCATTAATTCTACATTGATTTTCCACATGTGGCCAGTGATAGTGGTTCATAACTAACTCCACATTCAAGAGGGGCTTGAGTATATTCTCATTATATAGGGACACAGAGTGTGGCATGCTGATAAGAAAGATGTAGTGATCAAGGCCAAGGTAGTTAGTAACAATATCTAAAATTACAACAGAGTGAACCTACATAGGTTTTCTTGACTATATCATAGTGATAAATAAAAATAAAATGTATATAGTGTATCATATACCTAAGGAGAAGACTGTGAGAACTTGTAACATCCCAGGTAAATGAATAATATGACATATTTCATATTTATTAATATTTGGGAATTAAATATTAATTATACTTTATAAGGGTTGCTATGTTTGATAGCGTACCCGATACGTAACAACGAGTTACATTGAAATCTTACGTTTCACACTAATAATATAATATTATTATTTTAAATAGTAATTAACTCCAAGATGTTTTATTGGAGATAATGAACAAAACTAACTACAATATGATTATCCATGTTTGTTAAATGTATTTAGATTCATCCAATAAATGTTAGAGGCTTAAAATGTGAATAAATCTAATTTTAAGCATAATTTACATTAAAAGGTCAATTTACCACCTTTTAATAAAGAACCCTTTATAAATCTAGTTTTGTTCACTTTAATAAATTATGTATGACCATATAAAATCCTTTTTTATAATGGGGATATCAAAATTTACTTTGGGCAATTTTTTGGAATTTTTCTGATAAAGTTCATTTTTTATGAATAGTGAAAAATATTGTAATTTAATTCAAAACTGTGTTTTAATATAATTTATTTATATGGATATATTATCGTTTTAATTGGATATAAAGTTTAATAGAATATATTTTTACCATTTAATCAAATTTTGGTCATTGGAATTAATTTCACTTTGAAATTGGACATAAATAAGTGTAAATCTTTTGATAGTTATTATTTCTTAAAAACACGCTATTGTTTGACAACGGGAATGAATTTTAAATTAATTAATACAACTTCTATGTTTTCTAATTTGAAAAAATAGACATCATTTTTGAATGTGGAATATCAAATAAATCTTAGGCTGATTTTTTTTATTATTCTGAAGAACATTAATGTTTGATGAATACTGAAACCACTTAGTAGTAGTTAAAATACTGAAATTTTGATTTAAATGAAATTTTACAACATCTATGAATTGCATTTAGAAAATATGACATTCATGGTTGTTATCAAGATCTAAATTTTGGTTCAATAGGATGAAAATAATTTTTGTTGAATAGTAACTTTTGAATTTTATTTATCACGGTTAAAGGTAAATAGGATAATTCAAGGTTAAAAGAATATTATAATACTTAAAAATTACCTTAACAGTTTTCCAATCCTTATTGGTTGATTCATTTACTACCATGGTCAACATTGGGTCGATTTGGGGACCTCTTTGATCTACTTGGGAGTGATAATGACAATTTAGATTAATTAATTTAATGTAAAGACATAATAGACATTAACAAAAATCTTTTAGTAATTAATATTTATATGCTGTTATATAAGTCCAATTTTATACTATAAATATTCAATGTAAATCTAAAAATATTTCCTACATGATAGTAATTTTTTATAATTTTTAGACATCTAATAAATTAAATTATTTATCACACAATAATGATGTGGTGTTTACCTCATAAATAAATGATTTAAATGAATAAGATTATAATGATTACAATATTATCCAAAACATGTACAATTCTTATTGGATGATTTTATTTCTACCAGGAGTCATCTTATCTTCATCTTTAATGATTTTTTGACTATTAGTAACCTAAAATAATTATATATAAAAATAATAGTTTCACACTTTCCGAAAAATCCCCCCCTCTCCTTTATAAAATAAGACCACTTCTAACCAATTCCTCACAACTCTAAAGCCATTTGGCTCAACCAAAATCTGCCCAATTAATCTTCCTACATCCCTCTCCTCAACCTAGAATCCTTACCTTAGGCATAAGGCACTTAAATATGACCTTTTCTTCAAACCAAAGGGAGTTACCCAAAATAAAGGTAACAATTTCTCTTAATTTGTTTTCTTTTATTTTACTTATCCAACCCCTAAACTATTTTATTACTTTATTTTGTAACAACACCTGTATCCTCAATATACTAGGATTTTTTTATGAGAAGGATTAGAACTACACTTACACACACATCTATCTAGTGGATGAAGAACATAATGTTTCTGTTGATGAAAAACTAATGCCTCACGAAACGATGACTGTTTGATTATATCCAACAGCCTCTCATGGTGGCCATTATGATGACACTGTATTTATATATGATATATATTATATTTAGTTTTTCTTTATGATTATGTATTTTCCATTTATAGAACGCCATTATGGTTTTCATAGTGGGTAAATACGATAATCTCATTTGAGGAAGTGCGGACTACCGCCCCCTCAAAGTGATGTGACTCATTAATGCCTTATGTGGGATGTATAATGGATAGAGTTGATGATATTATATATGATATTATACTATAATTATAATATACCTATGTTTCATTATGTTAAACTTACAATAAATTAAGAAATAGAAATGAAAGTAGCGTTCATGCCTACGTACGGCTTACCGTCTCCATGAATGGTGCATTTCATTTCTTACCACTATATGTTATGTACTATTATAAATACATGTATATGATGGATATATATGATATATATGATATATAAATCATGAATATTATTCTATATATAATTAATCTTTGACCACCTGAACAACATGTAATTATAAGAAGTCCATTTTTGACTCAAGTACCAAATATCGACATAATGGACGTTATTAACTTAAATGATTACGTAATGTTTATAACGTGGTAATAATTGATATAAAAGAAATAATAAAATTGAAAAAGGTTCTTAAGAAATTATAAATTAACATTAGTTTATTATTAATGATATTAAAGAATGAACAGGTCAAGTCGGACACGAGGTAAGGGACTTCATCTCAATCTCATTTCATTGAGGTATATTTGGTTTTAATACATGACTTTATTATATACGCTATATAAACACCCTTGAGTTTTCAAAGGAAATATTTTTCTATGAATCATTTTACTAAACAACAAAATGCAATCTTTATTTTAACGTAAGCGATGACAACGACCTTTTCCACCGCTGTGAGTATTATTTGATCTTTGGCTTCTTCAACAAGCCATAATGTTTTAAAAAAAAATAAATACCATATACTCTTTTATGTATTTTGGTATTGAAAATTGTTTTGATAATGTATTTTGTCTGTTAATATATTTAAGTGATATATTGTGATTGAAATGTGGAAATTTTTTCTTTCCATTATATTTGTTTTCATTCTTATGATTTTATAATGGTACATAGACAATTGATAGGTGTTTACGTGATAAACCAAATAACGGGTGGTGTCGTGAATACTAGGATGGGTGGTTATGTTATAACCTCCAATGCATTGGGTATAGAATTCGGACGTATGGCTATTACATTTAGTGATATGTGTGGAAGTCGACCTTATGGTTATTCCATTTATGTATGTTTATGTCCCAAGTTACCTTTATATGTTATGTGTTCTTTTTATGGGTTTTATGGTAATATTTTGGTTACAAATGGGTAAGTAATGATCTTTTATTCAGTAAAGAGTATTTAATACTTCATAAAGGTGAAAAGTATTATTTATGTTAATGTATTCATGGTTTACTTGTTGTTTTGAAAAACTAATTGTTTTAATTCTTTGTGTATCCCTTACTGAGCTTTTTGTGCTCATCCCAAGTTTTTGAAATTTATTTCAAAGGATATAATGTGGAATAGGGTCAAGGATGGGATCAAGGAAAATTCTTGTGGTCTTAAACATGAAAGTAGACATAAATCTTTTTTTAAGAGTTCATGTTTTGTAATAATAATGGATACTGGGTAGAAGTGTCTACTTTGTAATTTTTTTGGGATGTATTTGTTATGTGCTAATTTTCTAAAACTCTAAATCTGAAAAGATCCAAAATGTGAATTATTAGTTTAATTAAATATTAAGTAATGTTTTAAGAATGGGCCCTTATAGTTGGTATCAGAGATTAGTTTAGATAACTTTTGGAGTTAGGGTATTGTTAAATTAATATTCATAAGGTAATATGTGGTAATATTGAAATGATATAGCATTATAGATTACCGTGTTTCTTCACATAAGATATGTCTGTGTTAAGAATTATTTTTCATAAGGGAAATAGAGAAGCTTTTCTAGGACAGTGTACATAGGAGAATGACCATCCGAATCAGCAACCTGAGATGGTTGGAATCATAATTGAGCAGTTTACTGCAGTGATGGATCAGTGGAATCATCGAATAAATGGTGTTTGTGTGTATTGATGATATTTTGGTTTATTCAAAAAGTAAATAGAAGCATGAATGTTATTTAAGGGTTTTCTTAAAAACAATTAAAGAAAAGAATCTTTATGGGAAATTCAGTAAGTGTGAGTTTTGGTTACAACAAATTTCATTCCTTGGTCACATTGTTTTAAAAAATGGCATAAATGTTGATCCCGCTAAATCAAAAGTTGTTGAAGAATGTCCAAGACCCATAAATATAACTGAAATTCGTATTTTTCTTGTTTTGGTAGGTTATTACCAGAGGATTGTTGAAAAGTTTTCATGATTATCTAGTCCAATGACTAAGTTAACTTGAAAAGGTGTTAAGTTCATCTGGACAAAATAATGTGATGATTTTTTTCAGGAACTGAAAAAAAAAAGATTGGTGAATGCTCCAGTTTTCACACTACCATCTAGAAATGGTGATTTTGTTATCTATAGTGATGTTTAATTGAAAGTACTAGGTTATTTCCTAATGCAGAATGATCATATAATTGCTTATTCATCACGTCGGTTGAAACCTCATGAGTTAAATTACCCTACACATGATTTGGAATTAGTTCATGTTGTTTTTGCTTTAAAAATTTGGAGGCATAATTTGTATGGAGTAAAGTGTGAAATATATACTGATCACAAAATATTGAAGTATATATTCACTCAGAATGAATTGAACATGAGACAGAGGAGATGGATGGAACTAATCAAGGATTAGGATTGCACGATCCATTACCATCCATGAAAATAAAATAAAGTGGCCAATGCATTGAGTTGAAAAAGTAATTCTTTATTAACCATGTTACATTTGGAATTAGATCCTTTGTTTTTTGATTTGATAAACCTTGGAATAGATGTTTTTGGTGCAGTAAATATTTATATTATGTATCATGTGTCAATGAAATCATCTCTATCAGATAGAATAAAGCAAGTGCAGAAAGAAGATAGTGAGTTACGGAAAAAGGTAGAGTTGGTTCAGAAGGGTACGTTGCCTAATTTTAATCTTGATAATGATTGTGTATTGAGGTTTGGGAAGAGATTATATGTGCCTTTTGATTCACAGTTCAATAATGAGTTTTTATGTGAAGCTCATAGTTCTCCATTTTTAGTTCATCCTGGTAGTACTAAGATGTACCGAGATCTTCGATAGTATTATTGGTGGGATGGAATGAAAAGAGATATTGCTGATTTTACTGTGAAGTGTTTGACTTTTCAGTAGGTTAAAGCAGAGTGGTAGTTACCAAAAAGGATACATCAGCCTCTACTGGTGCCAGAGTGGAAATGGGAAAATATATCCATGGAATTTGTTGTGGGATTACCAAAGACATCTCATGGTAATAATGAAATCTGGGTTATAGTTGACCGATTGACTAAATCTTCTCATTTCATTCCTATTAGAGATACTTTGTCTCTAGATCAACTTGCTTGGTTGTATGTTAATTACATATTTAGGTTGCATGGAGTTACCCTCTCTATTGTATCTGATCATGATCCCAGGTATACTTCTAACTTTTGGAAAGGCCTTCAAAAATCATTGGGTACTGAATTATATTTTTGTACAGCTTTTCATCCTCAACCAGATGGGCAATCAGAACGAATAGTTTAGACATTGGATGATATGCTATGTGCTTGCTCGATCGATTATCAGGGATTTTGGGGCCAACATCATTCATTGGTTGACTTTTATTATAATACCATTTTTCATTCTAGTATACAAATGGCTCCATTAGAGTCATCATATGGAAAGCGTTGAAAAACGTCAGCTTTCTAGGATGATGTAGGTGAATGGAAGCTGATGGGACCAGAATTGGTAGAAGAGATGACATAGAAAGTTCAGTTGATTCAGAAGCACATGAGAACAGCTTAGAGAAGATAGAAATGTTCTGCAGATAACCGGAGGAAGGATCATTCTTTTGAGGTAGGTGATCATGCCTTTCAAAAGGTCTCTCCATGGAAAAGTGTGATGCATTTTGGTAAGAAGGGAAAGTTGAGTCAGAGGTTCAATGGACCTTATGAAATTTTAGAGAAAGTTGGATCAGTTGTGTATAGAGTGTATTTACCTCCAATTTTTTCCCAGGTACACAATGTTTTTCATGGTTCGATGTTGAGAAATTATATTCCAGATCCATCTCATGTTTTGACCCCATAGGTAGTTTAGTTGGAAGAGAATCTCTCTTACTAAGAACAACCGGTCCAGATTCTTGATCGTAGAGAGCAAGTGTTCCGGAATAAGGTAATTCAATAGGTAATGGATTTGTGGAAAAAAATATGGTTGAAGAGGCAACATGTTAATCTGAAAATGCTATGAGGGATAAATACCTCCACTTATTTGGATAAGTGAATAAAAATTGTGAGGACGCAATTCCGAAAATGGTGGAAGGATGTCACATCCTAGGTAAATGAAGAATAAGACATATTTCATATTTATTAATATTTGTTAATTAAATATTATTTTTACTTTAAAAGGGTTTCTATGTTTCATAGCGTACCCGATACACAACAACGGGTTTCTTTGAAATTTTTCATTGCACACTACTAATATAATATTTTTATTTTAAATGGTTGTTAACTCCTAGCTGTTTTATTGGCGGGAATGAACAAAACTAACTACAATATCATTATACATGTTAGTTAAATTTATTTTCATTAATCTAATAAATTTTAGAATCTTAAAATGTGAATGAATGTAATTTTATGCATAATTTGCATTAAAAGGTCAATTTACCGCCTTTTAATAGAGAACCCTTTTTAAATCTAGTTTTGGTCACTTAAATACATTCTATATTACAAAATAAAATCCTTTTTTATAATGGAGACATCAAAATTTACTTTGTGTAATGTTTTGGATTTTTTCTTATAATGTTCATTTTTTTATGAATAGTGAAAAATGTTGTATATTAATTCAAAACTGTGTTTTAATATAATTTATTTATATGGATATATTATCTTTTTAACTGGTTTTAACGTGTAATTATAATATATTTTAACCATTTAATCCAATGTTGTTCATTGGAATTAATTTGACTTTGAAATTGGTCATAAACAAGTGAAAATCATTTGATTGTTATTGTTTCTTAAAAATAGGCTATTTGATTTAACAATGGAAATGAATTTTAATTTAATTAATTCCACTTATATGTTTTGAATTTGGAAAAATAGAAATCATATTTGAATTCTGAATATAAAATAAATCTTAGGATTCATTTTTTCTATTATTCTGAAAAACTTCAATTTTTGATGAATAGTGAAACCACTTAGTTGTAGTTAAATAACTGAATTTTTGATTTAAATTAATTTTTACCTCTTCTGTGAATTGAATTTCGAAAATCCAACATACCTGGTTTTTATCAAAAACTAAAATCTGGTTCAATAGGATGAAAATAATTTTTAGTGAATAGTAATTTTTGACTTTTATTTACCGCGGTTATAGTTAAATAGGTTATTTCCTGATTAAAAGAATTTTATAATAATTAGAAATTACCTTAACACATATCCAACCATTATTGGTTGAGTCATTTACGACCATCGGCGTCTTTGGGTTGATTTTTTGACCCATTTGAGCCACATGGGAGTGATAATTACAATTTAGTTTAATTAATTTAATTTAAAGACAAAATTGACATTAAAAAAAACTTTTAGTAATTGATTTTTATATGGTGCCATATAAGTCCTATTTTCGACTATAAAAATTAATTGGAAAGCTAAAAATATTTCCCACATGATATTATTTTTTTATAATTTCTAGACATCAAAAAATTTAAATTATTTATGACAAAATAATGATCTAGTGTTTAACTCATAAATAAATGATTTAAATAAATAAGATTATAATGATTACAATATTATCCAAAACTTGTCAAATTCGGATTGGATGATTTTATTTCGACCATGAGTCATCTTATCTTCATCTTTAATTATTTTTGGACTATTAGAAATTGAATATAATTATATAATAAAATAATAGTTTCACACTTTCCTAAAAAGACCCTCCTCTCCCTTATAAAAGAAGACCACTTATAACCAATTCCTCACACCTCTCAAGCCATTTGGCTCATCCACACTCAGACCAATTAATCTCCCTCATCCCTCTTCTCCACCTATAATCCTTACCTTATGCAGATGGCATTTAAAGATTTCCATTGGTTCAAACCAAAGGGAGTTACCCAAATTAAAGGTAATGATTTCTCTTAATTTTTTTTCTTTTATTTTACTTCTCCAACCCCTAAACTCTTTTATTCCTTTCATTTTTAGCAACACCAGTATCCTAATTATACAAGGATGTTTTAGGAGATTTATTCTAACTACACTTACACACACCACCATCTAATGGATGAAGAACATAATGTTTCTGTGGATGGAAAACTAATGCCTCATGAAACGATGATTGTTCGATTATCTACTACCTCCTCTCATGGTGGCCATTATGATGGCACTGTATTTATATATCATATATACTATTTTTATGTTTTCTTTATTCTTCTGTATTTTCCATTTATGGAATGCCTTTATGGTTTCCATAGAGGGTAAATACGATAATCTCATTTGAGGAAGTGCGGAATACCGCCCCATCAAAGTGATTTGACTCGTTATTGCCTTATGAGGGATGTATAAAGGATTGATTTGATGATATTATATATGATATTATACTGTAATTATAATATACCTATGTATCATTTTGTTTAAATTCCATTAAAAGAAGAAATAGAAATAAAAGTAGCCTTTATGTGTACGTACGACTTATCGTCTCCATGAACGGTGCATTTCATTTCATACCTCCATATGTTATGTAATATTATAAATACATGTATATGTTGGATATATATGATATATATGATATATAAATCATGAATATATTTCAGGATATAATGATCCTTTGACCACATGGACAACATTTAATTATAAGAGGTCCTTTTTTGACTCAAGTACCAAATATAGACAAAATGGACGTTATTAACTTAAATGATTACATAATGTTAATAACATGTTAATAATTGATATAAAAGGAATACTAATCTTGAAAAATGTTCTTAAGCAAGTGGAAATTAACTTTAGTTTATTATTCATGATATTAAAGAACGAACGGGTCATGTCAGACACGAGGTACGGACTTCGTATTAATCTCTTTCCATTGAGGCATATTTTGTTTTAATACACGACTTCCTTTTATACGCTGTATAAAAACCCTTGACTTTTCAAAGGTAATCTTTTTATATTAAGCATTTTACTAAATAAGAAAAAGGAATTTTTTTTCTTTTAACGTAAGTGGTGAAAAAAACCTTTTCCACCGTCGCTAATATTATTTGATCATTGGCTTCTTCAAGAATCCATAATGTTTTTAAAAGAAAATAAATGACATATACTCTTTTATGTATTTTGGTATTGAAAATGGTTTTGATAATGGGTTTTTTATATCAATATATTTAAGTGATATAGTTTTATTGAAATTTGGAAATTTTTTTCTTTCCTTTATATTTGTTTTCATTCTTATGATTTTATAATGGTACTTAGACATTTGACGGGTGGTTACGTGATAAACCAAATGATGGGTGGTGTCGTCAATACCAGGACGGGTGGGTATGTTATAACCTCCAATGCATTGGGTATGGAAGTTGGCCGTATGGCTATTCCATTTAGTGATATCTATGGAAGTCAACCGTATGGTTATTCCATTTAAGTATGTTTATGCCTCAAGTTACCTTTATAAGTTATGTGTTCTTTATATGGGATTTGTGGTAATATTTTGGTTACAAAAGGGTAAGTAATTATTTTTTAGTCAGTAAATAGTATTTACTACTTCATAAAGGAAAAAAGTATTACTTATGTTA
Organism: Viscum album; assembly: GCA_963277665.1. Classification (NCBI taxonomy): domain Eukaryota; kingdom Viridiplantae; phylum Streptophyta; class Magnoliopsida; order Santalales; family Viscaceae; genus Viscum; species Viscum album. The sequence continues at coordinate 2,069,073,100 of OY728132.1, forward strand.
AAGTATTAATGTTTTACATGTTGTTTTGAAAAAAATATAGTTTTACTTCTTTGTTTATCCCTTACTGAGATTTTTGTGCTTATCCCACGTTTTTGAAATGTTTTTCACAGGACATAAGATGGAATAGGGTCAAGGATGGGATCAATGAAAATTCATGATGTCTTAAACGTGGAACTAGACATTAAACTTTTTTTAAGAGTTCATGTTTGGTAAAAATAATGGATACTGGGTAGAAGTGTCTAGTTTGTAATTTTTTTGAGATGTAATAGTTATGTCCTTATTCTATAAAACTCAATACCTAAAAATATCCTCAATGTGAATTGTTAATTTAGTTCAATATTAGGTATTTTTTTATGGAAGGGTCCTTATAGAACTTTTATATTGATTGGTAGTATTTGAGTGACCTCTGTTAGACTGTCCTCTTATGAACATAGGTGATATCTTATTACTTCATATCTATATTTTCTGTGGGGACCCTTTGACTAGATATTGGATATTTTATATCATGATGAAACATAAAACTTTGTTAGTGATTCGATCATAGAGTATATTCCAATGAAAGGATTCACCACTCAATGTAGTTCAGTTTCAATTCACATGGGACCACTTTTTACTTCAATATAATAAGTTTTTAAATCAATCTCACGATGGAATGGATGGTTCTCTATCCGGATTGTGTTGACTTCAATCTTTGAAGGATGAATTCTATACCACCAGAGGGAGTATTTTTCATTCAAAAAGAATAATGGGATATCTTATTGAGCCAAGATACACCTGGGGATTGTGGTTTGGGTGGGATGAAAACCAAGATTTATAGCTTATACCAGAATGATCCTAGAATGATTTGGATAGATTCCCATTACGCAGTATATCATATAAAGGATGTTATCCGAGATTAATTTTTCGTAAAACCTCTTGAGATAAAGTTATACTTTTCCATATAGCCAAATCATCATGTTACACAATTATTCAGTCCTTACAGAATGTCTACTATTGAGTTTTAGGAGCTCAATATGGAGCAAGGGGATTTAGAAAATAGGGGTTTTATATGACAAGTTTATCACCATGGGGTTCAACTGTATCCATTGTGTCATAACAAGTATCTCATTGAAAATAACCAACGATTGTATGTTTTACTCTATGATTTATTTCATATTGGGGTATCATTAGGTACATCTTAGATCATTAGTTATACAACATACAACAATATGTTGAAGATATGGATTGTATGAGTACATTTTTGTGATTTTTTGTCTCATGAATATGTCATTGGTTTTCATGGATCTTATTAATCAAATTTTCCATCCATATTTTGATTAATTTGTTGTGGTATTCATATATGATATCTTATTGTTTTCTTACACATTAAACAATAATTCCAAACATCTTAGTATCTTATTGGATCATTGAGGGTGAATGAGTAATATGATAATATAAAAAAGTGAAACTATTTAATTTGTAATGTTTAATTATTGGGTCATATTATCACGAAGAAAATAGTATTATTTGACCCAGAGAAGGTGAGAGTGTATGTTTATTGGGGGAATCTGAATAATGTATTTGAAATAGAAAGGTGTAATGTTTATATTGACAGAAGCCTATGAAAAATCCAATGAGCAGTTGAATGAGAGACTAACATGAATCCCAATATTTCTTATTCTAGATCTGGGTAGAAGTTATATAGTTTATTGTAATGAATTAGGTATTAGGGTAGGAATAGATATGATATAATAGGATCAAACAGTGGTGTACGAGTCTCCTCAGTTGAGGCCACATGAGAGGACTACATGACACATTAGCTAGAGTTAGCCATTATAGTTCATGGATTATGTTGTGAAAGGAATTAAATAATGATAGATCATTTTGTATTTTATATAGACCACATAATATTCATGTACTTATTTAAAAAATGAATTTAATATTACTAAATTAATATGTTTTGAATAATTATAGTGTTTTATAATTGATATTTCTTATATACATAAAAAGGGAAATGCAGTTGCTAATGTTCTGAGCTGGTGGAATAATAACCATAATGTTTTGGAGAACCGTAGAGAGTGTCATGATATTGACCATTTTTAAGAGATGAATTTGCAGGATAAGGACTATCATTTAATTCCTTTATGTGCATCATTATCAAAGACATATATACTTATTAAGAGAGTGTGATGATATAACTATTAATTTCTGAGGTCATTGTAGTATACGTTATTATTGTAGGAGATGAACCACCTCCTTGTTTGTTATTTCATGATAATATGATATTTTATATTAAGGTAATGATATGGGTTCCAATAGATATATAGGAGGTGTTGATGTGATAGTGTCAGGCCTCAATTTGGGTTTTATATCAGAGAATTTCCCAGCTGTATCATGAATTTCACAACCAATAATAATGTCTGGGGATGAAAATTGAGATACCTAGGTTTTTTACATGATTTTCTACATATCATTAGGTGATGTAATAAAAACACTAATCAGTAGGTATTATTTCACATTTACAATTCTTGAGTAAACATTAGATGATTTCACCATGGATCTAATGAATGGATTTCCTAGATCTGAATATGGATGTAAATATATATTGGTTATCATAGAATGTTTGATAAGGGTCACTAATTTATAACCAATATTAGTTTCATTTTCAATGGATGATCTCGAGATAGTGTAATTTTTTTAGATCACATGCCTTTGTAGATTTTCATGTTCTATCACATCAAAAATGGATTTATGTATCATGTTGATGTTCTTGATGTGGTTTCATAAGGAACATTGTTCACATGTACTTTTCAGTATATCCTTTCACCCACAAACCACTAGTTTGTCGAGGAATATGATACGTGTTTTAGAGTTATGCTTCTAGAATGATTACTTTAGTTTGAGGTTCCTAGGATAATCACTTAACTTTTAGAGAGACATCAAAAAATAAAACATTCATGGTGACCATACGGATGTATCCTTGTGACTACCGTAGTAGTAGGCCCTATCATTCATGAATGTTCTGGTTAGATATAGGTGAGACAGAACTATAAGGTTCTCATCTTGTTCATGATACATTAGAGTTGTTTCAGAATATTAGGATTCATATGTTTATGGATCAATCTAGATAAAAGTCATAAAAGGATTGTTCCTATCAACTGTTTTTGTTAGAGGTGGGGAGTAAGGTTTTATTTCAACATTCACATTGATTAGATGATAGATGGATTTAGAAACAAGTTTATCCATCTCTTCATTAGGTCATTCCATTCCACATTATTAAGAGAGTAAGTATAGAAGCCTATAACATTTAGTTACTTTATTGGTACACGGAAATGCATGAAAATTTATATTTCTATCAATATTAACAATATCATTCTGATCCATCTTATATAATTTATCCTAAGTTAGTTGTATTTGATGTTGATGTATCCATTTATGAGCATCCTATATGTGTTTCTTATCATGGTGAAAAGGTTCTCTTGAAGTGTTAAGTTCCTCTCGTATGGGTTCTATGGAAGCAAAAACATGTATAAGATGTGACATGGGATTCTCATGATAATGTTAATTCCTAACAGTAGGGTTTATTCTTAGATGATGCATTACAACCCGTGAAATGGAATCCTGATGATGATTTTTTTCGGAGGGGGGGGGAGATTGTCTGAACCTGTGTTTTTTATGAGGTATATATCCGTAAAATTTTTGTTAGACACATTATTTTATCCTTATAAGTTTCCATAATCCGTTATAGGTGGAATCAATAGTTTGGGGTGTTATTTTAATTCTTGTAGCTCTAGTTTTCAGAGATAATAGAAGAGTTACATGGTTAACCGATGGTTAGTGTGAACCATACCCATAAAACCATGAGATCTCATAAGGGCCCCACACAGTTTATCGAAAATGTAAAATTGGGTTTTATATGATGAATGGAAGAGACAGAGGGTGTTCATGACCTGTGCATGAATTGTCTAGTCGTTTGCTATAGGGCATGCGAGGTGTGATCCTTGGGCAGTAGGGTTCACACAATTTCACGCATTTGTCCCAAATATGTGGCCAAAAAGTGATACCACATAAAAAGGGGTGAATTAAAATTTCCCCTATTTCTATTTATCTCAGCACAACTATTTTTTCCTCTAGATTCACACAACAAGTATCCTATTTCATTGAAGTTTCCTTCAATCAAAATCTTAGAATTAGTGATATATTATTCATTATGACTTTAAATCGCTTATCATTAGCCATATTGGATAGCCACTAATAATCATTCTATTTCACATTATCCATCCATAATTCCTCTTGATATTGATAGATTTATGTTGTTCTGACATCATATTCCATATTTTCACTTCTTTTGTTTAGTTTCTCGATTTCATCTATTAAATCAAGAATTAGAGGACATTGATGGATGATGAGTTCAATACCAATCAATGATAGTTAGTCTTGGGATTTTTCTTCGATGTTTTGGTTTTTATATTTATATATTCCTTTATGATGTGTAGTAAATTATTAAAACATCTATTATTAAATGATATGATTCAAAAATTAAATGTGTATTCTTCACTAGTATCAGCCACAAGACCAATTTATTTATCAATAAAGGTTAAATAACATGAATTTGTCTTCCCCATGGGGTGTGTTACATAAATGGATACAACCACTATGGGAGGTATTTGTATTTTATTAACCATTTTGAGTATTTTCATTACCCCTTTCATTAGGGTATTAAACAAAATGATTACAATATCATTGAATTGATTAAATAGGAAATCAATGACCTTTTACACATTATTGTTACCATTTCACTTCTCAATTTTTATTTTTGGGTACATAAAATATAAATACCCAAATAAAATTAATTGGAGGATTTATGTGATTATAGTAAATCTAATACAATAATTTAATATGAGCTACCTTATGAGGTGCGGACGATTTTTTAAATAAATGTGACAAACATTTGAATTAAATTTGAAATTAAATGGGATGATTATTTAATGTGACCATGACCATTATTATCTGCATGATGATATTTACAGAAGGGTTTTGATTCAAAACACCATAAATAGACTCATCATGTATATTTAATTAAATTAATTATAGTTGAAATAATCATGTGACTTGGGTGACCCATGGATTTTTATAAGAACACTATGGATATACTCACATGGAATATGGTTTATATATCTGATGAGTGATACCTAGACTTCCTATGTGGACTGCCAAGGACTGACATAGAGGGATATATGTTGTTATGCCACAAGTGTTACATCAAAACCCTATGTGGACTACAATGGGAAAACATTGAGATAATATAATTATATATGAAATTATGTGTTTTCCAGTACAAAGCGCAATCCTTGATTCAGTATGGTAATTACATTTTATTGACGAACTTATTATACGTATCTTTATTAGATATGTTTCATTAGGGATACTTGGGCGACAAACCATGTCCCAAGACAATATTATAATCTAAATTAGGAATGATTGATTACTCAATGACATTTCATATTATCCTAAAATAAGTAGTTTTGGATTGGTTATCCTTGGGAACCTATACTGATGTAGATGATTTATATATTTTCTGTTATATAATAAATGAATTGATGGAATTTGATACCATTAGTAGTGTCCTGTAGAATTTATCTCACACCCTGTACAAGCAGCTGATTTGTATCCAGATAGACTTTTTGGATACATGTAGGGATATAGTAATGTTCACGGTTGTCTACGTGTGATTTAATATATCATGGAAGGGATGGATAATAGATTCGAGCTACATATCAAGATGATATCTGGAGAAAATTTACTAGTCCTTTTTATTATTTGTATACATTTAGGTATGTATAATAACTTATATTGTTTCCTATTTTGTTTTTTTATTTGACGCCATGATCATATTTTTTAATATGGAATTTATGGATGACATTACTGGTTATTATTTATATATTGGATGTTTAATAATCACTTATTATGTATTATTTTATGAATATTCTATTGATTAATATGATTATTCCATTGTTTTATACTCTGAACTTGAGGGTACACTCTACCCATTCTTCCACCATGTACCCTCACTGCTAGTCCATAGTCTCATGAATTTGAGCAGGCAATATTGAGTTCATCTGGCCATCCAGGTTCATCTACTACAAAGTGAAAAGGGATTTATATTTTACATGTATCTTATACATCTTATATATAATCATTCATTTCCACATTTAAAAATAACCATTTCTCCCCATCATCTATTTTATATGGGTTTGAACCTCTTTTATTTGAAATAATTTATGAAATTAAATCATCAACATTAACACCATCTTCCATAAAATTTTCATAGTATATTACACAACATTTTATATCCCTTATTAAGAGTTATCCCATATGTATCCATCTCTTCAATTTATGGAGCTTCATTTTCATTATTTTATATAAAATATATGATATAATCTACTGGTAAATCTATATTAGATTCCAATATTACTATAAAAATGATGTTTGATTCATTGCATTTTATTTTTAATAAGAACCTGTTATAATCTGGCTATCAAATTTTTCTGAACCATTATTGTCATCAAAATATAAATATTCTCATGAGGTACAAAAATCTAATGATTCTCAAATAGAATTCATTCAATTTCTTTAATATGATATTATAATTATTTTTCTTTCATAGTTTTTCCACGGTAGGTATGTATGATGTTCCCTGGTTTCTTACATTAATAACATATCACATCCAAAGTATGCTCCCTTCATTTAGAATTTTCATATCTGTCCTTCTAATAATTAAAAAATTCATTTAGTGAGAGATGTGGAAAAGGATAAAAAAATAATAATGGTGTTGTTTCACCAAATATTTTGGAGTTTTTACTTATACATATAACATATTTCAGCTTACTATATTTATTAATGGTTATAATATATTTTCATAACCTAGTATTGAAATATTTTCTCAATTTATAAGGTTAATGAATAATGTTATTAAAAAAAGCATACAATATGTTTTCATATAGGAAAATTGTTGAAATTAATTTATTAAATATTTTATTTTTGTTATGATTTATATATTTAATAATAATTCAATTATTATTCCAATTAAATAATAAATTAATCTATAACATTCTATATAAGTTATTTATTAGTAATATCTATTTCATCAAGTGACTATAAAACATTATCAACCATCATGATGTATTGATATAGAGGTCGTTATAATTTTCCAAGTAGAAAATCATAAGATTGATAAGAGTATCTCAACATCAAACTTCGAGTATATAAAACCATAGGAGTAATAAAATTTTTCAAATGAAATTTCCTCTGAATTCCATTAATAGTTTCACATTAGAAAATATGATGGAATACATTAATCATTATAGAACATAATAAAGCATTCTATAATTTATTATTTGTTAAATACTCCAACTTCTCTTCAAGATTAAATGATGAAATTGTATTCTATAGAATTATTTTATTTTAATTATCATTTGAAAATGATCTACTCATGTATTAATAAAAAAATTATTTACATGATCACACAAATATTCTTTAATATCTCTATCCAAAATCAAACAGATTAATGTTTTCAATTTATATGATTTATAAAACTATAATATAAACCTGAATAGTTTATTTACAATCATATTAGTATAGGGCGTTAAATGTACCTTACAAAATTGAAACTATGATTATTACTAGTAAGAAAACATTAGTGTGGGGTGGGGATTCAATTAATTTAAAAAAGATACAAAACATTTTCCATACAAAAATATAAAATATTCCAATTATACGAACTCATAATATATAAATGTTTTAGAAACTGCAAATTTGCAATAAATTAAATCCAAAAATTTGTGTTTGTTTACTAAGATAATCATCCATTCAAAAAATAAAACTAATGAAATAAAAAAAATCGCAGTGATTATTAACTATAAAAAACACCTTTAAAGTATATTAATACATTTGGTTCTAATTAAAATGAAATCTCCAGCTTCATTGCAATGTTGACGGGGGACAAATATATTTTTAAAAGGAATTCAAGTTATAAACCTAAACCATAATTAAATAAATATCAGAAGGTAAATTATTTTACCGAGATATTATTTTTAAAATACCAATATCTAGAACAAGTTCCATATCAAAAACATTATTGAGAATCTCGTCAGTACCAGGGAACTCAATATCTTAGTTTCCCCTTAATCGACATGGTGAACTGAATTTCGTCACCTAAACAACAATAAACACTATTTTTGAAAGATATATATCCATTAAATAGTTTATCTTCAAACACACTTTTCTAATAAAATAATTGAAATAACAATAATTATATATCTTATAACAATTAACTCAAAATATAAAATTAAAGGAACAAAGAAATATATTAAAAAAATTTATCTCAACACCAAGGTAGTGTAGATATACTTAAAGATGATTTTACCATGTAATAATAAAAATATCTAATAAATTATTTGAATATTAGTTTCGATTGATCTAATTCACTATAATAGACATCCAATGACGACATGTGACTTCACCAAGTTAAATTATAAAAGAAGTATAACTTGAAAAACTATACATTGAATACAAATCATTATATATTCACAAATTTTAGAAATTTGAAATAAATTATTTTGTTATTCAATATTTATTAATAATAAATAATGAATACAAAAAAAACTAACATAAAATCATGAAATGAAAATTAAATAAGGAGGCTGTGGTGATTCCTCAAAACAATGGATTCAAATGTTATTTTATTAAAATAACCCAAAAAATAAATATTCTTTTGTCAAATAAATTTTTAAAGACCCATAAATTTCAAGGAAATTTTTTCATAAATGGTTTGGGATATTACAAGTACTCAGGTTTTGACGACACTTGATTCGGAGGCCCGGTGTGCCTGGAATCAATTTCTGAAGATCAGGTCGGGTATGTTCAGTGAACGAACGAGCCGGTTTTTCTAACTTTTGAACCAGTGCTCAGAATCGAAATCTGAGGGCACCAATGAAACCACAGCGCCGGTAATTGCATAAGAAGACATTTATCGGAGTTGCATTTACTAAGGAAGAGTTGATTAAAAATATTTGGTTTAAGTATAAAGAGAAATAAAATTGTGTTACATATTTTATTTCACTTATAAGCGATTAAACTGCACGTATGGGAGTTGGGGTGGGACCCACTAAAATTCTAACTCCTCTTGATAGGATATTAGTGAGGTGGGGCCCACATGAGCCCCACCCCTTCAATTTCCCTAACTCCTCTAAACATACCCTCTTAAATTTTGTGACTCACCCTCACATTAATGTTGCCAACTTACCAAACCATTAATTTTGACAAATCAAAATTAATTAGGTGAATTCAACATTTGATGTTTTGAATTGTTTGGATAAGTAAATAAAATAAGGCACAACCTTCTTTATTTTTTATTTGGAAGTTTCTGTGTGACGAAAAGGAGAGAGTCCTTGTGTTGTTCCTTTGACGAACTTCAACCTTCCGTGAAGAACAACACTCTTCGTCCCAGAACGCCGACACCGTAAGAAGAGATTGACGCACCGTTCCTTCTCCTCTCCATAGCCGGTGTGAGAACTCATTCCATTCTCGGACGTCCTCCATCAACATATACAAAGCCACAACCCACGACTCTGTTTTCTTCGATGCTAGCTTCCACAAACTAATTTTAGGTAGGGGTTGTTTCATCGTTCACGATTATTATTTTAACCTTTATCGTTATTTCTTGGACCCTTGTTATCAATATAATGGGAGGAGGTCGGACCGCAGGAACATGGCTGACCCTTGTCCTCCTTTGTTGTCGGTCTTCATAGTGGTTTGGAACGGGGGCGACGCATTGCCGTCACACCGCGTGGAAACGAGGGAACCGCGGCCGGAGCGGGCCGCGGTGAAGGAGCGCGTTGCCATCGCTCCGCGCTGGTGAAGCCGAAGGAGGCTGTGGCGCCGTCGCACCGCCCCGTAACATCAAGGGGACACGGCCTTCATCCACGGCGGAGCAGCAGTAGGCGGTAGGCCAAGCCGTCCGCTAGCGTCCAAGGAGGCGGGACCCCCCGCGGGTCCTGCGTGGGACAACTGGCCGACCGTTTCTAAGAAATCCGGGGGTTTGAAACACCCGACATCCACATAGGGCGGACCCCATAGGCGTCCACCGTTTTCAAGATAATAGTGGGGCACCGCACCCCCTCCACATCTAGCTCGGCCTCGAGCTGGGATGCGCCCAAACGTTCCGGACCCGGACCCGGTTCGGGTCGACCCGGTTCGGGCCGACCCATGGGGGTAATCGGCAGGGTCGGACCGGGCCCAAACCCCCTGTTTTCGGATAGAACTGTTCAAACTGCCATAACATGGCCTACACACCTCTGATCGACACCCCGTCAGTTATGTTAGGATCCTTGGATCAAGGAGGACATTTTGGTATATTACACTCAATGATTCGGATTAATTTATGTACGTCGGGGTTGGTTCAAACACAAAACCAACCGGGCCCTCGGAGCGGAAACGCTCATAACATGAGCTCCGGACGTCCGATTAACGTTACGTCGACTTTATTGTATTACACATAGTGAGACGTTTCTATTGTATTAATCCGATCAAACATTGGATGTAGCTAGAGTATGGTCGGGTTGGTTTTTTCTTAAAAACCAACCGGGCCCCTGGGACGAATAAGTCATTAACTCTTAGACCGGGCGTCCGATTGACGCACCATCTGTCGCGTTGAGTTCCATTCAACGAGGCGTAACTTTTTGATACATCAAATCAATAAATCGTTACAGTTGATGAATCGACCCCTTGGCTCGTGGAGCAGACCCTCCTAGAATCGAGCGTGTTGTGTGCGGGACCCTAGATATGGTTGCGGCTTTGACAACGATGAAGACTCTATTGGGATCCTCCGTGGGTTCGGCAGTGACGACGACCGTACAGGAATCCTTCGTGGGTTCAACGACGATGACTACTGTTCTGGTATCCTATGTGGGTCCATTAGTATTTGACTATTGTTCTTGTATCCTATGTGCGTTCGGAAGTATTTGACCTTATACCTGTATCTTATGTGGGTCCGGCAGAGTAGCTGGTCTTGTATCCTATGTGGGTCTGACAGCTTGGATGAATCAGTGGCTACATTTGATCATCTCTATTGTCATAAAAAGTGTATACCTATGTGGGAAGAGTCTTGATTTTCAATCAATAACTTCTTTATGATTGACTTGCTATCCTGTGTGGACTGGGTTGTGCTTTCCTGTGTGGATTGTGTGGAACCTTAGCTCGTGTGCTGGAGCTGAGCTGGAATTGAGGACTTAGGTATATGTATGGGCATATACCTAAGTAGAGTTGTTTGATTCTTCGTGATAGAATCTTTCCTTTGTGGTTTATCCTTCGTGGATTCTGGGAGACCTTCGGGGGTCTCTGATCGAGGTGGAGGCACGTAGAGCTGGACGGTACCAGGAGGTGGATCACTAGACGGGAAGTACACAGAGTGGAAGGATGGAGCTGAGGAGCTTAGGACAATATCTATACCTACCTTTCAGGTGGGATTACCAGAGGATGGCTCGAAGTTTATGCTTTACCTTTATGATACTATACTTTTTTTCTATTGTACTTTACTTTCAGGTGAGATTGTATTCTGGCACATTTACATTGCAGCACTTACTTTTGTACTCAGTTTACTAAGTGTTTACATCAATTAGTGTACTCTATGGTGTTTGTATACTTTATAAAGGCAATGGCTTCCCTTTTATCGGGATTTACGCCTTAGGTGCTAGTCGCCAGCCACTGGCCTGTGGATGGCGGGCTTGGGGTAGTCATGGCATGGGCCCCAAGGACGGGTCGTGACAAAATTATTTAATTTTTCATTTTATGATTTTGTAATGTAGATGAGTTTTTTTATACTTATTCTATGATAGACTGAAATAATAAAAATCTATCATATTTATACCACTTATGAAATAATGAATGATTTTTTTATCTTGAACCAGGTTCTGGTGATAAGAAAATACTATGGTATGGAGTATAAAACATATTTTAGGAACATGAAAACTATTGTAATTGAGTTATAGTGTTTTTAATTATTAACATATTTTTAGGTAATTTTTTAAATGAAGTGTAAGCTTTCAACTGATTCTTAGTGACATTAAAATGCATGTGACTTATCGAGGTAGTTTTTTTAATGGATAGATATTATATGAACCATTTAAAGATGTAATTATTTTTCATAAATAATAACCATATGTGTTTTTTATTTAGGTATTCATAGAGAAATTAATGAAAATTTTTAACATCATGAAATTTTTATGTGTCCTTGATAGATTACTTTACAGAGAACACCAAGTTTAAAATAACCACAATATACTATTTAAATATTATTATTAAATATGAAAATTATTTCATAGACGTTTTATTGAAGGGTATGAAAATAGATAAATTAATTCAATTTTTTTAATAAATTATAAAATTAATTGATTGGTTATCTATTTGTTAGAAATGAAAATAAAATCATTTGAAGCTAAAAAAGTGAAGTTTATTTAAAAAATCGTTTTTATAAAGGCAATGTGTTTTTATTATAAAAAATTTAATTTATCACCATTTATAAAATATTTTAGTGAATGTTTTATACTATATTTTCATTCATTGACTGTATTTATTATGCATGGAATGAATGTAAACTCGGTTTTTTACATAAACAACCATTTTTCTAAAAATAGTTTTGATTGATTTTTCATGCTTATTTTAAATCTAATTTATTCAACATATGTGAAATTAATATTATATAAAAGGTTAAAATACTAAAAATAATCATAATTATTCTTATCTAATATGTTTAACTTAATTTGTGGTCATTATGAATTGGAACATTGTTAAATACTTTTAATTACCGCAATAAGTGTCAATTCATGTTAAGAAGGATAAAACATAAATGATATGTCTTAATATGAACTAAAACATTTATAAATTATATTGGTTTGTAATATTTCAACATAATATTATATCATCATAAAACATTTTGTGATTTAAGATCCATTTTAATATAATAATTCAATAATATATTTTAATATTCTAAAAAATATCAAGTGTGTCCTCTCCCCCACTTATAAAATGTATCCACAGCTGTTATATTATACACAATTCTATAGTTTATTTTATAACTTAATACCTACCGAAAACCTTTAATAACATTCATACACACACTATATAAGTAATATTTTGATCATAATACCATCCTTTCCTAAGATAAGAATGTAAAATAATGGAGGATTCTCAGTGATGAGGTATTTCACTTAACTGTTTAATTTCAATTTTATTTATTCCTACAACTTAAATAAACCTAATGTATCAATAATAATAGAAAAAATATAGTATCATAAATAAAAATAAATTTTATTTTGTTTATGGGATAATAATTTTCCATACAATTTATATCAAATGGGTAGTGAAAGTATATCTTACGTGTATGTGTGGACAACCGCCACCATATAGCGTTACAATTCATTTTCTATCACCATGTTTCTTGGGTGGTTATTATTATAGATTTAATTTATATATTTTCATTTTATATCTATGGAATATTTATTATTTTATAATTATAATATCATATCTAGAAACATATCATAAAAATCATTGGCAAATAATAACATCTCTTGCGCATACGTTTGGACCAAAACAAAAAAAAAGTTATGTGATTAATTTATTCATATAAACTACACTTGGATAGTAATAAATATATATTTAATTAATTTATATTATATAATAATTCATCTCTAATGGTATGTTATTATCTTATTTTTTTCCCATACAAAAAAATTGGAAACAACACTATGGTGTACGTATGTATTACATTTTCCAAAATGTAATGTAATTATTTTTCTCATCAAAAAATTATATACATAGTTATGATATTGTATAAAATAATTTAATATTATAATTATGATAATACTACAATTATATATTTAATAATACCATTATCAATGTACAAAGACCGAAACTACTAAATATAATCATAAATAAAAAATGAATCAATTATCATCCTGAAAAAAGATTTGAAAAAAGATTTATTAATGAATGTTTGATAAAATGTTATATGTTTAGAAAACTAAGAATTATATATAATTATATGGTTTTGTATTATATTTATCATAAATAGGAATTCATTATTATGGGTTTTTGAACTGATATAAATTAAGATGAGACTTAAGGTATGGTTTATTATATATTCTCATTTGTAATTGGGAGAGTTGATTAAAAAATTTATTTTAAGTGAAACCTTATAGATATTATCAATTAATTATAATAAATTCTATACTCAAATGTTTATTTATAGAATTTCTAGGCATTTTTACTACTCTTTTCTCACTTGTATTTAAAATTAATGAGATAATATTTTTAAATAAGATCAATCCTTATTACCTCTTTATTCGATGAACTTTTTCTTTTATTTCATTATTATTCAAAACGGTTTCATGAATAATATTACTTATTTGTTAAAGGATTTATGAAGTTTTTTCACTTCATTTAACTTTTATTATAAATTCTTAACCAGTAACATTTCTAGAAAAATTTAGAATACACCATTTTTTTCTTTTTAAAAAAGTATTGTCTTTTATTTTGACATATACAATATGAAAAAAAATTACACATTTATAAATGATCATTTAATCAAAAATTACATTAATAATTTACATGGTTATTTTAAAATAATATTATTTTCTCAACATTTTTGGAATTTATAGTAAAAATGTTTCAAAGAAAAATGATATTTTCTCATATTCTAAATTAAAATTTTGAATTGTATTTGGAATGTATTTCTCATATATATATATATATATCACATTAATTTAAGAATTGTAATTATTTATTGTTGGGTATGGCCTAATGGTACAACATTTATTCATTATTTTGATGGATTAATAATATAAGGATGGGATATTTATGAAGACCATTTATTTTCCCAGGGTTATGTGATGACGATATGATGAATGTTTTATGATCTTTATCCATATATATATATGGTTTTTATTAGGTAATGGTTTTTTTATAAATCATATATGAATTCAATTAAATGGGATAAATATGAATAACTAATTAGATAACTATGTTACGAATAAAATTGAATTCGTATTCTCAACATTATTTGTTGACATTGTTTCATGTCCAAAAGTTTAAGCATGGAACTAGTTTCACATTGATATGTGTATATAAGGACATAATTTTATGTACATAAATTAGTTAAGAAACATATCACTCTTTATACATGTTCTTAATGTTGTATGATGATTTTTAACACATTCATATATTTATAAAATAATATCATGAAACAAGAATTATTATTGATTATTTCACTCTCTTATGACTTTTTAATTTGTTTTGAAACGTCCTTATGACATGTATCATGATTAATGATATTTAATTAATTATAAGTGGCATTTATATGCTATTTTTATGTTCTCATAACCATATTATAGTGCATGATAATTTATTAGTATATCATTTTTCTACCCTTACATAGCATATGAGATCACTCTTTCTTATGTATCCATTAAACACATTTAGATGGAAGGTTCAAAATATGATATTTCTAGAATTGAAATAATATCGTGAAAAATGTGGTAGATATTAAAGATCCCTTTTTATAATAATATGTTTATGTATGTATTATACAAATTCATTTATCCTTTATTGTTCTATGGCATGTTTAATTGTTATGTAGTGAATATTCAACTAAAATGATGTAATAATTATATATATTTTGTTTTCTTCCTCTAAGTTGGTATTTGAAAATGGTTAAGTTATTTGTTTTGAATAGTATTAGAAATATTCGGTTTAATACATTTGGATATATCTCTATATAGGGTAATTCCATAAATGTTATGAAAAATAATGATTAAGGTTTTCCTAATAAATTACATGTCAACTAGATACTTGAATGTAGATACAACTATAACATGGGATCACATAGGGGAAAACCCCTCAAATGGGGGGATTGGGCATGAACTCGATCGTCAATAGTTCATGATGATTAACCTTATACTATAAACCTAGCCAGACACTCATAGATGATATGATTTTGTAAATCCACATTCACTTTTTGAATAATTAATAATTATTTTAATAGATGATGAGAATGTAAGACATAGGTTAAACCTAAAGTGTAATAAGTTGATAAAAATGTGTCAAAATTTAGTGACTTTTGGGAATTATTTTCATGAATATTGTTTTAATTACTCTGATGTTATCATAATAATTATTATATGTTTTTGGTTTTATAAAATTACTCGAACTAAAATGAATCATATGAAAAAGTGTGATGAATAATAATTTTAAGTTCTATTGAGCAACCAAATGTTTCCAATGTTAGGATTAAATTTCATATGTGTACGATTACTTAAATCTCTTAAGAAATGATCAGTTTTTTAGATCATGTTGAGATTTCAAATGACCCAAAAAATAAAAAACATTCCCTTGAATATTTTATGTGACAAAATTCATACTCCTTATATGGGCCGTATAATCCACCACTTTTTCAGAAATGGATCAATGCAGGGAAAAAGATATTTTATGATATTTAGTGTTCAAATTATGAGAATGTTTTCATATTAATATATCACACGGAATGATGTAATGATAAAATGTGAAATATTACCAAGAAAAAGAAGAATCAGGAAGAAATAAAATTTGTGGAATTTTTAGATATTTAGATATGGTATTTATCAATAATCATATTTTATTAAATAGTCTAATAAAATGGATATGGAATTTCTAGAGTTGAAGCATAAGGATATGAATCAGTCATTACATATTATAAAAAATTTACAAGACATATGAGGTATTCTTATGTATTTATCATTTACATAGAATGATATATTTATCAATTAATTAGTGGTATTAAACCATGTATTCTAAAGGTATTATTTAAAAATTATTTTAGATTACATATAGAGATTTCATGATGTGTTATCAAAGTTGATACAGATGATATAAACTCACATTTTAATGGTTTTAATGATATGAAAGTGAAGATAGAGTATTATTAGAGATATATTTGTATGTTACGTATAGGGATGAATATTTTTAAAACCCTACATTCGCAAAATGTTTGAATGACCAATCAGGTAAACCATGAGTAATGTAAGAAGATTTTTAACGTGTGGGAGACATAGTTTCTAAGAAAAATAATGTATTAGTGATTTCAATATTTTAATAAATGAAATGAATTGAGAGATATATAAAACTCCCACACATTATTTATTTAGATTAAATGAGTTTTTCCATTATCAAAATCACTTGTATATTCAAATGGATAATGGGGATAATAAGCCTCCACAACCACAATCATCAAAGGATAATTTGAATGATTATACCATGATACACCTTTATGTGTTCTAGGAGAATGATGTGGTGAAAGGTAAAATTATCATGAAACATGGTATTGTATGTTTTTTATTTGATTCAGGTTCTACAATATTTTTTATATTTGAATTTTTTTTCTAAGTGTATGACATCATCAACCCAACAAAAATATGTCATGTATGTCAGGAAAACTCACAATTATATGATGAATAGATATATATGTTATAACTCTAATAAATTAAAATATTTTCTCCATGTTCTTCCTATAAATATCTTTATTCATCCTATAATTTAATTTTATGTTATTTTGGGCATGTATTTTCCCTCTTAGTATATAGCCCAAATCAAGTTTTGATTATGGGAAGCCTCAATTGATATGTCGAATATAAAAAATATTGTCTATCGAATTCAGGATAAAAAATAACTCCCAATTGAAATTATTAATAAAAAATGTGTTTTAATACCTATTCATGACAGTTATTTTTCTCAAATGGAAGGGTAAAACTAAACATTAAAAATATTACAATTTTTTTGGGATATGGTGATGTATTTCCTAAATATGTTCATAGTGTTCCTGCAAACCATGAAGGTGAGTTTTCAGAAGAACCCTTGGCTAGTTAAACACCAATATTAGTGACACCATATAGAATGATCCCAATTTAGTTGTAGGAATTTAATGTGAAACTCCACTGTAATCATCATAAAGGATTCCTTTGTAATTTAATTTCACCATGGCCTATATTTGTTCCCATTATTATTATGATTGAAGAGTCAATGAAACTTTTAAATTGTTATTGGGGTCATAAAATGATCAGTATTATGAAAATGTATCATCTAAATCTTATCAATGATTTATTTGATCAATTATTCAGAGATAAATATTTTTCCAGGATTTACATTTAATATGGATATCATAATCTATGGGTCGATAAAGAGTTTGTATACATGATTTCACATTATATGATTTATGGTCATTATGAATTTATATTAATTCAATTTGGAATAACCAATAATAATTCTATCATCATTGAATTATTTAATAGATTCATTGTACATTACCTTGATTAGTTTGTTTTTATCTTTATAAATGATATTCTTATAAATTTTATGCAAAAGGAAGATAATGAACAAAATTTTAGTATTGGGATAATGTCTTTAAGGAAGGATAGTCGTTGTTCCAAATTTACCATTTGTAAATTTTCTCGAAAAAAGACAAATTCCTTGATCATATAATTTCATTTAAGGTTATATCAGTGGGTCCTTCAAATATGATGGTTATTATTTAATGTCCAATACAAACCATATGTATGCACAAAATTATATTTATTAGTTTAGTAGGATTTCAAAAAAAATTATGTCAAATTTATTATGATTAATAAACACAAAAATATATATGATATGGAAGGGAGAAAAGGTCTTATGGATTGATGAATGAGTGGATAATTTAATGGAGCTAAAAGTTTTTTTCCATGGAACCTATGATTACACTACCCTTTGATGGAGAAGGGTTTGTTGAATGTAGTGATTCCTCAGAGAAGGGATGAAGAAGTGAGATCATGAAGAACGATATAGTAATAGAGTATTCCTTTATATAATTGATAATTAATGGGGAAAATAACCAGACTAATAATTAAAAGCTGAGAGATTTCATTTTTTCATTCAGGATATGGGTACATTATAGTTATATTGACTATAGTGATTTATCTAAATTGATCAAAAAATATTGAAGTATATAGTCAATTAATAAGTGTTTGATCTGAGATATAAATGATTTTTGGAGCTAGTTTAAAATTTAACTACTGAATACATTTCTATAATGTGAAGGTGAATAAGGAATATGATGATCTGTGTCTAAAAGAACATGATATTTTTTCCATGATGATGATTTAAAGAGATACAATATTTTTGGACTTGTTCAATATAGATATTAAAATTATATAGAATTGTGAAATATCATATATTTCATAAATTAATTTTCAACCATACATCCATTATACAAGTAAAAAATCATAAAATGAATATGTGGAACTATATATGATGGAGTGAAATCTTTCTGAGTTCAACCAATGTTAGGATAGATGTATAAGTTTAAGAAACCAAGTATGTGTCTCATCAATATTATACTTGAATAATAATCATTTGGTTAAAACTTATAGTTCATTATTATCTTTCCATATTGATGTAAAAAATATGTAAAAAGATTTAAAATCTTATTTATATTGGGATAAAATGAAAATGGTTACTGAAGATTACATATCCATATTCCTAATATTTTAAAAATCTATGGTTGATAGGAATAAGTCTAAGGAGCTGTTATAAAAATTACCCATAATTGAATGGAAATTTGAAAACAGCACCATGGATCTTGAAATAAGACTCTACAAATACTAATAGATAAATATTACATTGATTTTAGTCTTCCATATTATGAATTAGAACAATTAATTTCAATCAGAAAATACTTATCTATTGCACATCTTACTCAGATATAAATTTAGGATGTTGTGAGATTTAATGGTGTACCACTATAAATTTTATTTTATCAGGAACTATTGTGTATGTTAATTTTTTGGAGAATTATTTAATTGGGTATGGAAGCATATTTGATTTTTATTACTCCTCATCATCCATAGACTGATGGGAAATTTTGGAGATCCATTAAAAATCTAGAAATCATGTTGAGATATTATTCTATTGATTTCAATGTTTTTATGGATCATAACCTTCCAATGGTGTAATTTTTTATACAGTAATAACATTCACTCAATTATTTAGATAGATAATTGTGAATCCATTTATAGACCATAGTTTAGAACACCAATGTACTGGGGTGAAGTTAGTGGATTGATGATATTGGGGGAATGAGATACATAAGGAAGTGGTATAAAAGGTAAGATCTATTTAGTAACACATGAAGGAAGATTAGAATTGAAAAAAAGATATACTGATAATAACTAGTGAGATATTCTGTTTGATGTTGTTAAAAATATATTATGATGAATATATCCAAGAAATAATTTAATTATATTAGGAATGAAAGGAAACATAATCCCCCAATATATCATCCCCTTATAAAATTTTGATAGCATCTAGATGGTTTCTTATCACTTGGTGCTTCCACTAAATATCTATATAGTACATGATATGTTTCATATATATATCTATCATGGTATTATATAACTAATAATTAAAATTAAGTTAAAATATTTTTCATACTAATGGAGAATGATATCTCTTATGAGGATTAATTTTTTTATATTCATGATCAATGAGAGAAAGTGATATGAAGTAAGACCACTCATCTGGATAATGATTTATGGGGAAACAATAAACATGATGAATTTGTGAAGAATCTAGATAATGTGATAAGGATGATGTATTCTAAGATATTTATATCGTAATAATATAATTTTTAGGCATAAAATATTACAATATTGGGATAATTTTACATCAAACAATTTTATGATATATTTTTATTTAAATGAACTATATTCAATTGATAACATTATTTACAAATTACATACATTTTATAATAATTGTGATATACTATTTAATTTTTAATATTCTACATGATTATTATTGTATAGATGTTGGATTGGTGATTATGAATATGGCAATGAAAAATTTGAAAGATTATTTTTTACACAGGCATAAAATGATTACAGTGTTTATCAATTGGTTAGAACATAAAAAAAATTTTGAAATTAAAAATAGATATATTTTTCTAAAAACCAAATTTTATGCATCCAATGTGGTTTTAATTTAATAAATTAAACGAAACTATAATTAATAATTATTAAATTAAATTTTTTGATAATATGTTCTGTAATTTTATAGTGTTTACTAGAAAAGGAATGAATGAAATCTCAATTTAATACTTAAAAAACTATATTTTCAAAAACATTTATTTACAATATGTGTGATTTTTTAAATGAGTTTTGACCACAAAGAAATTTTAATATTATAAAACTAATCTTTTTTTGGAAAAACAATAAAATTTATTATAAAATAATTTTAATGTAAATTTTTTTCATTTTGAATAATAACATTGGTAAAAAAATTCATTTACCTTTGTATGAGTTAAAATTAGTAAAAAGTGGTAAAAATTAATTTCTAAGGGTTAAAATGAACTAAATAATACTATAAATATTATTGGATAATCAAATTTAAAACCATTATCATATAATCTTCAAATATAAGAAATATTTTATTCCTTTGTCTTGAATAGGATTTTAATATATTTTAATCATCTATATTTCATTTCCCATCTCTCTCACTTATAAATGGTCCATACATCTCCTCTCGTATCTACACATTTAGATAATCATATCATATCAAATAAATATTGAAATAAATTAATAAAAAACCTAACCACATTTTATAGTACTTTTTTTGTTCAAAATGTATCATTTTAAGGATTTAGGATTAAGAAAAAGGAGGTTTCCCATTGAAGCATTGTAACTCTGAACCAAGTACTTTCAATTTTATTACTTCTTCAAACTTCACTCAAAATATTTTATTCATCATAAAATGACAAAACAATATCATAAACATAAATAGCTATTTTTATGATTTATTCAACACCATATTACACCTTTTTTCTACCAAATGGGGAATAAATGTATCACTCATGTGTAGGTGAGGACTACTGGCTCGATATTTCCATATTATTCATTTTACATCACTATAATTAAAGGATGGTTATTATGATGGATTTATTTTATATATATATATATGATATTTATGAAATAATTACCCTTCATTGATTATAATATCTTATCTACTTTCTTACCTTCACATCTTTAATGTAATGATAGCTTCGCTCTTGTGTACAAGTGGACAACCATCACCTTGAAGTTGTGTGATTTATTTTTAATTTCCCATGTACATGTATGGTAATAAAAATATATTTAATGAATATATAGTATATTCCAGATATGATAATAATTCATGAATGGTGAATTATTATTTATGTATATTTTTTCCCATCCTTTAAAAAATTAATCTTCTTTTTTGTTTACATACAAACTACAACCTCAATGAAGTTATGTAATGAATTTTTTTGTTACCACATTATATGAATTGTAATAAATGTTTACATAATTATTATATATGATAATTATAAAATAAATAAAAAAATATTTACGATTGAACTATTATCAATGTACAGGGACCTAGTCTCATGAATCGAAGCAGATAAGAGAAATACAATAGTTATCAATATGAATGGTGATTTTTATTAATAATTAATAAATGATTGGCGATAAGATGTTATTTGTTAATAATATATAGTATTATATTTAAGTATATTGTTTTTTATTAGATGTATAATGAATAAATATTTATTATATAGAATATTTGAACCCTTATGAAGTAAGATGGATCTGGTGGTCAGGGTTTATGATACAATCGCATTTCCTTTCAGGGTTTTCTATGTTAAAATTCTATAGAGGAAATTTTATGGGTATTATCATTTAAACCCTATTTATGTTCATCTCATATGAAAATATCATGATTTTTAAAATATTTTTAATGTTTCTTCTCATTTTTAAATAAAATGATCGAGACATGTTTTTATATAAAAGTCAGCCTTAAATTCTATTTTGGTCGAAAAAAAATTTCATCAATTTCCATAGTCTTAAAAAATATTTTCATACCATTAGTAGAATTTTTTAAACAATTTAATGTTCAAAATTGTTTAACTGGTTGACTATGATTTAAACTTAATTCTTCTCATATTATCCCAAACTATTTTATTTTTACTATTTAAAAAATTATGAGAATAATTTTGTCTTTTAACATATATTATAAGAAAATATTTTCCTTCCCTCATGAACATTCGTTTAATTTAATACTGCTTTAATACTTTTCATATTTATTTTAAAAATAATTTTTTTCAATATTATGTAATTTATGATTTAAAAATTCATAAAGAGAATTTTTTTCATAAGTTTTCAATAAAATGGTTGAAAAATATTTTAAAGGCGTTTATAATCTATTTAATCATCCATTAAATATTTTTATGATTTAATGAGGATATGATACAATATTACTATTTTTATTTTTTTCTCAATATGGTTAATTATTATTTTAATGTCAGGTTTATGAAACCTGTTTATTCGGCGGGGGTTATGATATGATGATATTTTGAATATTTTATGACCTTGTGGAACACATATAAACTGTTTTCATATGATAATTTGTGGTACCTAAATTATATATTCCTCCAAAAAATTTTATAAATATTAATAACTCTTAAATAAACTGTGTTACTCATGAACCTAATTTCATTTAAAAAAATTATGTGTATACTTGGTTTCTTATTCCTTTGTTTATGCGTGGATTTAGCTTAGTGTAAATATGTTTATATGGGGATATTTATTCAGGTCCATAACTTAATGAGAAAACTTATTCCTATATACAGATTTTTAAATTGAAATAATATATTTTTCATTTATAATTTTATTGTATAACTCTTCACTCATGATTGACTAATTAAGATTCTAAACTCTTATGAATTTTTTCATTGATTTGATAAAATCATTATGTCATGAATCATAATTAACGATCATTAATTGATTAAAAATAAAATAAAATATTATGATTATGATATCTTAACGTTATTATCATGTATGATTGTTGATTAATATCACAAATATTTACACTTACATTGCATATGAGCTCAAACATTTTACTCTTATCATTCGATATGTTTTGATGGATGTTTGTAAGAATGATATACTAAAAATGGATGTAATATGAATAATTTTTGGCAGATATATAATATATGTCACAAATAATATATTTTTGTAACTAGTGTCTAATATAATAAAAAATTGTTTTGGGGTGTATATTATAGTGTTTATTATTATATATTCATCCAAAATGATGTAATATTTATGTATGATATGATTGTTTTTCCTCATGATTAGTCACAAATAGTTTATAATTCAAGGTTTGAGATAGTTTTTTGTCATGAACCAAATCTTATTCCCTAGTACTGTTACACATGATCTTGTTCTAATATAACCCTAAGAGCGTTCCTGATACCCATGCATTGGAAACCAGAACCTGACTATTAGTATCAGTATAACATATAAATGGATTTTATAGTAATTGATGGATTTAAATTTATATTTAGATGGAAAAAATAGGGGGTATAATTTAATTTTTAAAATCAATCATTTTTAATGTTAAAAGAAACACATTTTAATAGAATTAAATAGATCATATTCACAACACATATTTTGTAAATAAATAGTAATCATATTGGGTCCTAGGTTAAGATGATAATAATATCCTAATAAAATAGATTCCAATATATAATCCATAGGTTTGACTATAGAGAATAGAATCGTACTCAATAGGTGGTGCAGTTGTATTGATAGTAGAAAATGATTTGTCACAGTATTAATAAATGAATCAAAATCACAGTGGTTATGAAAATGAAGTGGTTCTATCTAAAAGAATATAAAATTATATTTAGAATAAAATATTATTCACAACGTAATACATATTAAATAAAATTAATTGTAATTAAATATATTACGATACAAAGAATACATATTGAAAGATAAATATAAAACAACAAACTTTCTATTATAAGTGTAGAAGAAAACAAAAGGATTATAAATAAACATGTAATAAAATTGAATAAAATTACTTTTACCCAAATAGGTTTGTATCCAATAACCTTGGATAAAGGTACCTTGTTTTATAATTTCATGAAATGTTTTCATACACACACTACGGTAATTCCTTGATATGATGAATATATATTCATTGACTTCCTATCCATGATATCCCTTGATACGATGATCATATATGTCTTGTCATACCCAAAATCCCACGATGAAGAAGGTGATAGGCTCCTCTGTCATTGTATCCTCTAGATCCATCGATCATAATCACAATAATTTGACCCATATATGTAAATACAACATATTCTTTTTGAGACAACCTGAAAATGTTTCCTTAAGATTTTGACTCTTTCTAAAGCAATAGAAAAGACTTGGAACAATATGAACATTAATTTTACACTTTCTAAACCTGAGGGAAAAATAAAATTATACAATCAAAGAAAATTGATTTCAAAAACCAAACACAGTCTTCAAATGACTAGGTATATATAGGCATAACGTCCAATAGTCATCATGATTTTGAGAAGTCTTATTTTCTCTGGGGATTTTAGGAGGAGATGGATACATGGGACATCAATTGTCATATCATAACTAAAAGAATGAATTTTTTTTCTTAAATGTATTATACAACATCATTTTGAAAACAAACCATTATAGTTTTAAGAGTAAAATTTTTAAATATGATAAAATCATTTTAGATATTCATTATTAAAAAAAGATAATTTGATAATTTTACAAATAGACTATCTATACAATTTTATCAATGAGTTAAAATATAAATATATCAGCTTATATGTAAATCTAATTATATCTTTTATCAATATGAATAAACGATAAAAAATATTAAATTCAATTTTATAAGGAGAATATGAAAAAAATAATATTCATTCTCATTATATAAATTATAATTTAAATTCATTAATACTACAAAGTGAATTCAATGAATGGTATAAACTTATATGTTTTTAATGAAAATATTTAAATAATACTTTTGACATAATAGTATTAGATATTGTGAATTTAATAATAAGTTGGTGATTTCAAATATAAAAGAAATGGAAAAGTTAACTAGAACTTTTGAGACAAAAATCTACCCTTTTGGAAAGCACATAACCAGAATCTGAAATATAAAAAATCATTGAAATTATTAAGCCCCAAATTCATTTTACAAACAAAAATATCCATAAATAAACATTTATACGTTGCTCCCCCTGTGTTTACAAAATATTTCGAATATGATAGTCAATATGAAGAACTCATCCCTAGTATAATAATCCACATAAAAATCAAATTCTCTTATTTTTTAAATAATTAATCCTCTTTCAACTTGTATCTCTCTCCAATTATGAAATTATCTCTCCTTGTATAAATTTTTTCCTTTTTTATAGCATTCTTGTACTTTTTTATATTCAAAGTGGAATGAGAATTTTCATTGATAAACATGGAAAGGGGAAGAAAAATATATATGACACGATAAATTACTTGATGATTTAAAAATAATTTAATTCACATTCATCCAAATGAATTGGTATACAGTCTGTCAAATTGAATATGGACGAATATGTATTTCCAATCAGAATTTTTTTTAAAAAAATACCACAACTGTATTTTAGAAATTTTCCCATAATTCATTTGGATCAAGGATTTGAAAAAAAATTTAGATTCTTGAATTTATTTCTTTCCTCTTCAACTCTTAATGAGATATCATTCTAATACTTGTTTTTTCCTATCTTATTCATGAATTATTTCATCGTGGATCTGAATTTCTTCATCCTGTTCTTTTTTGGGATAAATTATCATATGATTATTTTTTAAAGGAAAAATGAAAAATAATTGGTTTCATTTAAAATTTAATTCATAATGAATGTATTTATAAGGATGAATTTTATTCAAAAAATTATTTAAATGAAAAATTATTTCAGTTTTATATTTTATTTTGACCTATTTTATTGGAATAATTTTCATATAGTCTGTTGATATGAATTATTTTTTAAAAATTTATGTTTTTTTGAGAACTGGTTTCTTTATATTTCGTTTGAGAATAAATTTAAATTTAATTTTTCATGTTATCTAAATTGAATTTGAAAAAATGGATTCCATATTTGTAATCATAATTACTAAGTGTATCTAATAATTTAATCTTTTTAACCATTATGATTAAAAGAACAATATAAATAAATTTCCATGGCTAATGTAAAAATGGATTTACTAAGGGGTAAATATAAAAAAGATAAGAGGTAAAAGGAAAAATAATCTTACCCAACATCCATTTTATGGATCTATTTAGAAATTATAACCAATATGGTTCAATAATCTTTTTATGTAATTTTCTTATGAAATCCATTGGTACACTTTATTATTTTTAAACATTCCCTATGTGTCCGATCATCCGTTAATAGAAGGATGCATTTTTTCATCCCCTAATCAAATATAAAAAACCATTTGGTTCATCAAAGAACTCAAAATGTTTTTTCTTACTTCCCAATAATAATATTAGAAGCCTTATTTTTATTAGGAAACCCTCTTTTGAAGGATTTAGGTATAATACTAAATTGTTTATTCAAATATGTAGTTAAATTAGTAAAATTGTGATATATTTTATTTAATCTTCCACCTATATAAATTATTATGCAACTATGATGACAAAATAACAACAAAATATCCCATGTATTGTGTTTTTATTATGAAAAGGGAATGATGTATATCAATCTTGTTTCCTATGAGAAGGGAAAGAAAACAAATATGATTCAATTTTAAGAATTATGAACATTACACCAACACGTGATCTAAACATTGGGTTAACAATGAAAATAAAATTCAACATATTTTTATGTTATGAGTGAAATGGAAATCCTTTTAAATAAATATTATTGAAGTGTTCTATGAAAATAAATGGATTCATGTTACACTACCCATCCAATTATTAATTTTATATTCAATGATTTAGGTATATTCTTATCAATTTCTGATACGATGCAATTTTTTAAGAATGTTCTTTAATTACCTGAAAGAATGGATATTAAAATGTTAGTGAAAGCACCAAGTTGTTTGTTTACTATATCAAATATATATAACTATTAATCAGTTGAGGTTATTATGATGACATTTTCTACACATATAGTGATTTTCCTCTTTTAGAAATTGGTTGGGATTCATAACACAGATTGGATCTCCCTATAGAGAGATCATATAAATTTTTTATAGGGAGATATCATTTCTTATCCCATATCAAAACATGATCAAATATTGATTAATGTTTCATGATGTAATCTCTTTAGAAATTAATTCCATGAAATTGATGTTTAGACCCAAAAATGTTGGATATATGGCTTAGATTATGAGGGTGTAACACAATGTTAAAAATGTCCCATTTATCTGAGAATATATGGATTTATTTAATGATTAATTAAATTATATTAACCAAAACTATGATTTTGAGTTTTTAATTGAACTAATAATCTATTATGTACCAATATTAAAAATCCACTGTCAAATAGAGATCATTGAATAAGAATATTTGAAAAATTATATACAAGTGAATTTGGATAATGTTGTTCTATGCCAAGCTGCTTCACTGTGTGGTAATCATGATTTATTTCTAATGAACATAGATTGGTTAATATGACTTTTTATTTATTATCATGAACACAACAGTTTCATGATCCAGAACAAGTTTCATGTACCCTAGTATGAGGAATTTTTTATCCACATTGTGGAGCTTCATACATGTCAAATATCTTATTTTATCTGATTATCATTAATTAATGGTTAAATGTGTGGATATAGAAATGAAATCATATCATATAACTTATAGGAATTATGAATTCATAGTGATACAATTAAGACTTATAAATTCCTCAAATATCATCTTGGATCTAGTGAATAATTTCCTTATATATTAATTTGACTAATTTGGGTTAGTATTAATAAATAATATTGAAATAAATTACAATAGATAGGATGTGTATGATGATCATTTTAATATTATTATAATGTAAAAGATAAAAGGTAAATTGAATGAAATATTTTTAAATAGTGTATTTTGGAAATATAAAGTATCATTATGTGGTCATGTAATTAAAGGAGATGATATATTTATATCTACATTAAAGATAGAGGTAATTGAAGACTGGCCCAGGCCAAACACAATAGTAGAGATCCATAATTTTCAGATATTTGTAGGATATAATCCATGGTTTTTGAGAATTTTATCATGAATATTTAAACAACTAACCGATTAAACATGAAAGGTAGTTAAAAATCACTCTAGAATATGAGTGTTAAGACAATTTTAAGGTGTTTAAGAGAAGGTTTGTTAACAGAGCTGTACATACATTATTTTATTGTGTAGATAATTTTCGATATATAATAATGCATAAATGATGCAATTATTCTGTTCTATCATGAAAAATAACTTGTTATTATCTTATTCATTACATCGATTAATGTTTAAAGAGTAAAATTATCTTTTGAATCATTTGAAGCACATTTTAGTGATTTTTTAATTAAATATATAGAGTAATTATATAAATAAATAAAAGTTTGAAAAATATGTTGTTCAGGAGATCATAATGTGATTATTAAAATTGATGGAGTTGAAAATTTACCAAAGGATATGGTTTGAATTGATAAATGATATGAATTGTCTTTACATTACCACTCTGATATGGTAAAAAAGTTGGGTGATGTTTTGAGTAGGAAGGGTTGTGATACCTTATTTGATTATGAGTATTAAAGAGACCCAATACTCATGGATATGAATTGGATGTACCTTAAAATTTCATGCATGTTTTAGAAAAACTGTATCTCCTAATATACTTCAAAACCATCCATTTATGTGTTGTTCAAGGTGGAATAGAAGAAGGATATGGAGCTAGGGTGGAAGGTAAAGAATATTCAAGAGTTCAAATTTATAAATGATGAATTTATATTATTGGGGAAAGAATGTGTGGTCTATCAATAAAATATTTAATAAAGATGAACTAAATGATGAAAATTACACATCACTCTCTATAAATAATGAATGAACAAATGTATATTAATATAAATGATCATTTCTATTTATAAAAAATGAAGAGGGAAATTGCAATGTATATATGTTAATACATGGTATGAAAATATGTTAAGGTAGAGTAAATTTTATATAAGGTTACGATGAAAATATTACCCATATGTAGATGAAATTTAGATAACATTTCAATGAATTTCATTGTGGGTCTTCCTAAGACTTCCAAAGTTGTATTTCAATTTATGTTATAGTTTATTTCATTACCATGAGAGTATATTTCATTACTATTTTAGAGGATATTTTACTCAATAAACATATTATTATATATAAGAAGGATGTTGTATGACTTCATGGAGTACCAATTTCAACTGAATCAAATTTAAATATGAGGATTTCCAAAATGATCTAGGTGATACCCAAAAAACCATTTGATATAGAGTTTAGATTTTGTACAGCTTATTTATTTATAGAGTTGTGGTAAATCTAAAATAAGTATTTAATATTTTTGGTATATTATAATACCCTAGTCATTTGATTTAATGGAGGATGGGATGGAAACTTTCCCATCATAGAGGTATCGTATAGCAACGTATTGCATTTTATCATTCAAAAAATATATATATGGCTATGTATGGGAAGGGTTACAATACTCCAACATGTTGGGATGGTGTTAGAGTGTTTAATATATATAAACTAGCTATTTCCCAAGAACATTTAAAGAACATTCAAACAATTTAGTGACAGATTAAAAGTGTACAATATTTATCAAAGACAAACATTGACAATAATTTTTGAGATTTGGAGTTTGATGTATGAGTCAATGTATTCATTTTATTATATCCATTGATGATGGTAATGAAAATAAGGAAAATAAAATTTTTAGATAGAGATAAATTTTACCTTTTGAAATCCTCGATCATGTGGTTATAGTAGAAAATATATTCCACATTCGCCGAACCATTCCCAAGGGCATGATTTGTTATATATATCACCATTTAGAATGTACATAGCATATCGATAAGATTTTCTGAACTAAAATGCTATAAAATAAGAATGTGGTCTCTCTAATGAGGACCAATCAATAAAAATATTGTATTTTCGAGGTAACATATTATAAAATAATACCAACACCTATTTAATGTTTTCTGAAGAGATCATATTCCTAAGGAAGAAACATGGGAAATGTAATGAACCAAAATTTTATTAATTAAAATTACTATTGATGTATTTAAATGTTTCATTATGTAAAATGGTTATATAAAACATATTCACTTCCTTGGTTTTATGTTTTTTGACTTTAAAATACAGTTTTAATTGTTACCATTTCTAATATTGCCATTGAACAATTATCAAATGATTAGTTGAAATATATGCATATAAAAAATCCAATTTACCCAGATAAAGGAAGATATGGCCTTATCCAGTAGAATTTCCCAATTCAAATCCCATTTGTCGAAGCTCAAAAAGGAGATGGCATCACTAGGCTTCACTCATGACAAATCCCAAGACAAGTTTCAACGTGTTAAGCTCGAACAGAACAACCTACTGGATATGTGTTAGTTGATTGAGATTACCACCCGAGCAATTTATCTGACCCACCCAAAGATTCTATCACCATCACACACCTTACCCTCAGGTGATATGTAGGTGTTATAAGGGGTTATGTAACAAGACCCCATCACTATGATAATGTGAATTAATTTTGTATATTACAATAAATATACATTCATATCATTATTGTTACTTTTTAAATAGTTTTTTATGCAAAAAAATTGTATTTTTTAGTTAATATTCAATTAAATAATATATTTTGATGAATTAATGGATTTTTAAATTAAATAGTATTTTTAGAAAATATTATTACTGAATTAATATATATTATATATAAATTATCGTATATTTTTTTTTGAATACAATTGTGATTTTTATTATGGTTTGAAAGAGGTTTTTGTCAAAAATAATTAAATTTCAAAAAAAAAATTATTTTAAAATTATAAAATCCACATCTTTAAAAAATTAATTTTTTAAAAATAATTTTATTTTTGTAGTCCATACGATGAAATTATCCATTGGTGAATTTATCATAATTTTCTACGGGAGTCTAATTTTTGGGAAAAAATTAAATACAGTTTAACTATATAATGTGTTTTATGAAATCATAATGACCTAATAGTAATGAAATAAAATTCTATAAATTGTCTATTTTTCAATAATATTTTTTAAAATAAATATAATGTAATTTATGTTAGTATTATTTATTTTAAAATGCTTTAGTAGACTTTCCATGTCTTATAAAATAGATTAACCTTTTAAAATGTCTTCTTTTAGAGTGTGGCTCAGATCCACATAGGCAAGCCTAATATTTTAGTAATTTCGGCCATTGTACTTAAAAAAATTTCCACTCCCCTTTGGGAAAAAACATTGTGCAAAACCATGGGTTGGTTTGTGGTTTTTATTAGATTAATGTGTAGTGTCAAAAACCCAAATAATAAATAATTCCCTCCCTTTCAATATATAAACCCACACAAGCTCCCACTTCCTCAACACTCAAAACATCAGAGCATAAAACAATACTACCTTCCTATCTCTATAATATTCCCAAGGTAACCCAAGCTCCCAATAGTCCTCTCTCAAGCCACTCCAAAGCCTTTGGTATCACACTTCCATTTAACAGATTTCTTCCTATCTCATTTTTGTCAAAATTTATTTATATTGGTATACCTATTTTTTCAATTAAAAATGTTGTGATATGATTTATCACCTCTCTAATACATACCTCCTTATTTTTCAATGATGAGATATCTCTTTCTCTCTCATTTATTCCTACCACGTAAAGATATTACCAAGCCAAAATTCCGTAAGGGATTTCTCTCTCAACATTTACATTCCAGAAATTATTTTGTATTTTGAATCGAAATTACATTATGTGTGTTGGTACATATATCTATATTTCCACAATATTTTCCACTTCATGTTAATTTTATTAGACACCCCTTTCTCTCTCATCACCCATTTTTATTAAATCTTATGTCACACCATTTTGCTGCCGAAATTGCACAGCGATTTTCCAAACCAAAGTCATTGTGTAGTGAATACCATGCCCATTTCTCAATAAAGGGTATTAATCATCATGCACATTTACATATTGATTATATAGTATCATTAATGAATTTCACATTCCTTTGTCATGGAATAAATAATTATTTTTAATGAATCAAATTTATATGATCCATGTGGCATACTTATGCATGAAATGAAATGGTTAAGAAGGGCGTTCACTAATAGGACTCCAATATATTGGGTAATGATTAATATCATGATATAAAAATTGAAATGAGGGTTTAATAATGATAATTCAAGTGCAATGAGGGTTTACTCATGGTATATGTGCATTGAACCTTATCTCATGCTAATATCATCTTAAATGTTGTTTCCACATTTCCAAGTTATGATAATCATGCTATATCATCACTTTATGCTCATGTTACTATTATTCTCCATTGATATTTTTATTTCATAACATGTATTTTGTTATTAATGTTATTCCTTTTTTACTCCCTTAATGGGCTTTATATCTTACCCTTTTTTATGTATGACCTCAAGTAATCCCATGCAATGCTATGTACAAAAAAAAGTGTGTGGTCACTAAAAGGAGGTTTTCAATAATGATGTGTATTTTGTGTTATAAGTTGTTATGTAATGTTCCTAGGTGAAAAATATACAATAACTCTTTATTTTATATGTTTTATAATGTGAATAGTTTTGTTAATAAATCATGTTAGTTTGTAATAAATAGCAGGGTTCTTATAGTTTGTATCAAAGGATAAGTTTAGTAATATTAGGGATTAGGATTAGAAAATTGTAGTGAAGTCCTTAGCGATAAGACTATGTATAATAAAAACATTCATAAATTTTGGCTAGTTTTGAGTATGTGGATTATCAAGAAAATACATCCTTGTTTGGATATGAGCAGGTAGAGACAGTTATGGCACATATGTATCTAAGGGTAAAACCAAAAAAAATCTTTAAGATAGAATCGAATGGGAACTGGAACATGAAAATGGGCCTAGATGAACTCTTGGTTATGAAAATCATGGGGGATATAATATGTTCAATTCATATGCTTAGTAAGAACCATTATTAAGGAAATAAAAATTTCCGCTATGAATATATGCTTAGAAGTAGATCGTGGATAACATAGATTGAAGCCTATAAATTCATAAGTAATTTATTAGTCATCCATTTTTTTCTTTGGATTACCCTTTATTTATTACCCTTTACTTTCATTTTATTCTAGCCAATGTCTGGTAATAGGAGGAATCTGGAAAACAACTGATGTGATGATCAATGTGATGACTATTCTAACGATATTCCTAAATTATTGGGTGCAGTAAACATGTACATTTTCACCATACTCTCTTAGTAAAATCATGTTTTGAATATAAACATGGGTCAAGAAGAATGTTCAACCCCCATGAGAATGATCAAGTCCCAATCGAGAGCTTTATGAGACAAAGTACTCATAATTTTAATGTATCTTCTAATCATTCAATCACCGAAAAAGGGATTAACTCCAATGAAAATATAATCTCTATCCTTCAATGTTATAAACTAGAGAAGGTACTTTTGTATACTTATTGTTTGGATGGTGAATCTATTCAATGGTGGACATTAAAAATAAATATGAAGCCTTAGTAAGATATCGTGTTGTTGGAATAGGATGATTTTCCAAAAACATTTTTCAAAAAATATTTTCCTTGCTTTCTCAGAATTAAGATGAAAATGGGGCTTCCTTTCCCTCATCAAAAAAGGTGACGAATCCATCAAAGAGTATGAGGAATATTTCATAATGATTTCATTATGTTCCTCCACCTTTTTTGATACCCCTAAATTCAACATTTCCCTCTCCTTTAGTGGGATAAAACCTATCATACGAAATTCCCTAGGGATCTGTGACTTCAGGATCTATGAGGAAATTGACTTATTTTCCATCAATGCCGGAATGGTGATTTAATAATATCAGGGGTGTCATGAGGATAATAAGTTTAAGGTGGACATTAATTCTGGGGGTCCAATGGATAACAGCAATGGTTTTATGAAAATCCAGCACCCCACAAGCCAATGGTCTAGAAAGAAGCACCCCTAATATTTCCTGAAGGGGATAAATATATTCTTTAGGTGTGGAAGAGAAGAGTACCTAGCCATTAACATTCGATAAGTAAACCCAGCTATTATGAAAGAGGTCAGGAATGATTCATTCGGCCCTCAATGCATTGTTAATTACATCAAATTCAAAGAAACAAGGATCTTTAAAATATATTTCCCTATGCCAAGGGTTTTTAGAGAAAACCAACACCCTCCAATGGAGAAACGAAGAACCTTTTCCATGACCACTACCTAAGTGAACCCCTTTAATGAAATGGTGATAGGTACACTAGTTATTAATTCAAGAATATCGAATGTACTTTTTTATTCTAGTTCAAAACATTATTTTATATCTGGATAGGTTAGTAGAATAATCCCAACACCATCACAATAATGGAAGTAAAGATGACAGTGATAAATGAAAATGGGTAAATTATTGCATCCCATGAATATAACTACTCCCCTTTCTTAACTTTTGTATTGATCATCCCCAAAAATCACATCATACTCCCTCTGGTGGAATTTTATTCAATTCATGGCATGAATTGGGTTTATTTATATAGATCCAACAAAAATTGATTTGAGTGGGAAATCACTCTTCATATGGTGAATCGAACCCATATTCTATATATGTACAAGGAGAAGGTTGAATATTATTTATAAAAATCATCTCAAGTATGGTTATTACTGCCCTATAATCACATGTATCATTCATAGACGATTGATTCTAAG
Organism: Viscum album; assembly: GCA_963277665.1. Classification (NCBI taxonomy): domain Eukaryota; kingdom Viridiplantae; phylum Streptophyta; class Magnoliopsida; order Santalales; family Viscaceae; genus Viscum; species Viscum album. Next base: position 2,069,108,935 of record OY728132.1, read on the forward strand.
GAAGTAACCTTCCATGATGAGTTGCCTATTGTGAGGGAATTTCCTGAAGCGTTTCCTGAAAAACTTCCTAATCTTCCTCCTAAAAGAAAGGTTTAATTCTCAATTTATATTATATCTAGAGAATTTACAATATCCAATACTTCATATAGAATAGATGTTGTCAAGATTGAGGTGACGATGAAATAACTACAACATAATTTGGATAAAGGGATTATACGCCCATGTGATTCATTAGGGGGTGCACCAGTCCTCTTAGTCATGAAGAATAATGGGTCAATTCACCTTTACATTGATTATCATGAGCTAAAAAAATTCATTATAAAGAAAATGTATCATCATCCATGAATTGATGAACAATTCGATCAGCTACGTGGATCACAATACTTCTCCAAGGTGGATTCTCGTTCGAGATTTTACCATGTAATGGTGATGAAGGAGGACATCCCCAAGGATGCTTTTGGTATAAGGTACGGTCACAATGAAATCATTGTAATTCCTATTGAAGTCACTAATTCTTGAATAGAGTCTGTATAGATAACCTCAAGATATTTTTGGTTGCCTTTATAGACAATATTCTAATATACTACAAAACTAAGGAGGAGAATGAGAAGCATCTAGACACCGTACTAGATATTTTGAAAAAAGAGCAGCTCTATGAAAAGTGTTTCAAGTGTGAGTTCTGGTTGAAGGATGTCTTATTCCTGGGTCATATCCTCCGAGGAAATGGGAAATTGGTCGATCCCTCCAAGACAACTACAATAGAGGGATGGATGAGGCCAAACTCAGTAAAATATATCTATTGGTTTTTGGGTTTAGATGCATATTACCACGAATTTTTGAGAAATTTAACATGATTTACCAACCCTATTACTATACTAACTCGAAAGGGAGTAATGTTTTCAAAGCTATATGAATGAAAAGAGAGCTTCATGGAGTTGAAAAGGGATCTTATCCCTACGCACGTTCTCACATTACCCATAAGTGGATAATTTTGTGGTATTTAGTGATGACTAGAATAAGGGAATACATTTTGTGTATTTGAAAAATGAAAGGTAATTTCTTATGATTCAAGGCATTGAATTTTCATGAGAAAAACTATCCAATGAATGATATGTAGTTAGCTGCAATAACCTTCTCTTTAAAAATTTGGTTTCATTAGCTCTTTGGGGAGAAGTGTGAAATTTAGACGGATCACAAAAGACTCATGTATATATTCACATAGAATGATTTGAATATGAGCGAACAATGATGGTTAGAGCTGATCAAATACTATGAAATATCAATCATGTACCACCTTGGGAAACAAAACAATGGTTATAATGATCTATGTAGAAAGGTGCCTAGTATTTTATCATTGATGAGAATTTAAAAGGATTCAATATTCATAGAATTGTACAATATAGACATGGGAATCATAAATAAGGGGACATCGTCAATCATTTAACAAATTATTGCTCAACCATATATTTTAAAATGGTTAATGGATTCTCAAAAGCATCTTGTGGGATTGAAAAGAATGTATAAACTATCAAAAATGGGAAATCCTCAAAGATCATTATTAATGAAGAAGGAATTGTGATATTTTGGACAAGACTATGTGATCCATAAAATCTGATGCTGAAGATTGGACTTTTGGATGATGCACATAGTTTTAATTTCAACATTCACCAATGAAAAAAAATATGTATTGAGATATCCAAGAGGATTATTGGTGGGAAAACTTGAAGAAGTATATCACTGAGTATACATCAATGTGCCTTGTATTTCATCAAGTGAAGGTTGAGAGGTAGAAGTCTAAGAGGATGACGCAACCATTCCCCATACCGGCATGGAAATGGGAGAATATCACCAGGGAAAGTTTCACCAGAAACTTGAAGATATATAAATGAAACAATGCTATACGGGTTTTGTGGATCCTCTTACAAAGACAAAACACTTTTTTCTAATTCGGGAGGACTTCTGATTGGATCAAATAACACATATATACATCATAGATGTGGTAATGTTGAATGGGGTAACGATATCGAATGTATCTAATAGAGATATAGGATTAACGTTTATATTTTGGGAGAGTCCTCAACATGCTCTCAACACCGAGCTGATCTTCAGTGAGAATTATCATCCTAAAACTGTTTTCAAATCTAAGCGGACTATCCAAACACTTTAGGACATGTTGAGAGCATACTCAATGGAATTCAAAGTAGAATGGGATTAACATATAGTTATATTTGAGTTCCCTTACAACAAAAATTTCCATTCAACCAACCAAATGGCTCATTATTAATCCCATAATGGGAAGATCTAAAAAAGAATGACATGTTGAGATGAAGTAGGATATAGAAAAATGAAATGTCTAGAAATGGCCTACAAATTAGTGGATAATATTAAGACCATCAAGCCTCACATTAAATATTCTCAGAGTAAAACAAGGAGATACAAGTATAATCGTTGATGATACCTAGAGTTTGATTTCAGAGACATGGTATTCCTCCGCATATCTCCGTGGAAGAGAGTTATGATATTTTGTAAGAAGGAAAATCTTATTATAAGGTAAATCATTTTTTTGAGATCCTTGATCGCATTCAAGTAGTGGCCTATCGACTACAACTCTCACCAAACCAATCTCAATTTAATGATGTATTCCATGTATAACTATTGAGGAAGTACATATCTGACCCATGACATGTACTCAATCCAGAGGTACTATCTTTGGATAATGATGTCTCTTATGAAGAGGACATGGTGGAGATCTTAGATCCTAGAGAGAAATTTCTAGAAATTATGATAATTCAACTCATCAAGGTGTTGTGAAAAAACCACAAGTTTGTAGAGGATATATGGGAATCAGAGGAAGTGATGAAGCAGAGTTACGCACATTTGTTGTATTGTGGGAAAAGAAAATTTCAAGGGTGAAATTTCTTAATGGGGGAAGATTTTAACGACCGAAGCATTTATTAATAAAAATTCATGTTGATCTAAATAAATTTATTAATATGTAAAATGGTTAGATAAGACATATTGACTTCCTTGGTTATATGTTTTTGGATTTTAAAATACTATTTTGTGTTTTTATCATTGATAATTTAGATATTGATAAGTAATAACTTAATTAGTATAAATATTGGGCTTTAACAAATCCAATTTACTCAGAAAAAGGATGCAGTGGCCTCACTCAGTAGAATTGATCCCTATGAAGACCATTTTTTGGAGCTTGTAGTGGAGGTGGCATCACAGGGCTTCACTCTTGACCAAGACCGAGATGATCTATAAAGCGTTAATCTCAAATAGAACCACCTTAGGAGAATTTGAAGTTGATAGAGATTACTACATGAAGGATGTTATCTGATCCACCCCTAGAGTCTGTCACAATCACATAGCTTACCCTTATGTCATATGTGAGTGTTATAAGTGGTTTTGTAACATGACCCAAGCATAATGATTATGTTCATTTTTTTATTGAAAAAAACATAAATTCAATTTATTATTGTTACTTTTCATATAGTATTTAATGCACAAATAGTATTTTTTGTCAATATTCAATTAAGAAATCTATTTTGATGAATTAATCTATTTTAAAATAAATAATAATTTAATAAAATATTATTATAAATGAATTTTTACTAGATATAAAGGATATCAAATTTTTATGAATACAAATTTGATTTTTATTAAGGTTAGAAAGCTATTTTTCCCTAAACACATGAATTTTTATTAAATGTCGGTTTTTATATTAATAGTGAAAAAATTCAAATATTTATAAAATTATTTAGATAAAATGAATATTATTTTTGAATTCATGATGTTGTAATTATCCAATGGTAATTTTTTCAAAATTTTTTGAGACTGTCAAATTTTTAATTTAAAATTATATATTGTTTAATTATATAATGTGTTTTATGACATAATAATGATCAAATAATGATTTAATAAAATACTATAAATGATATTTTCAGAGAAAATATATCTTATCAATTAAATAATGTGATTTATATATGTTTGATTTATTTTACAAATCTTTAGTAGACCCTCCAATCCATATATAGTATTTTAACCATTTAAAATGTTTTCATTTAGAGTGTGACAGACCTCGATATATGAAATCCAAATATTATAAAAAATCAGTCCATTGAACATAGAAAATAAATTTACAATATTTTTTTGGAAAAAACCACCGGCCCAAAAACATGGGTTGTTTTGTGGTTTTGATTAGATTAATGTGTAGTGCCGAAAACCTAAATAATAATGAATTCTATCTATTTTTTATATAATCCCACACAATATCCCACATCCACTTCACTAAAAACCTTTGGAGCTCGACCAAAACATTCTCTCATCACTCTCGAATCTACCCAAGGTGAACCAAACTCCCAATAATCCTCTCTGAACCCCTCCCAAGCCTTTGGGATCACACATCTAAGTAAGAGATTTCTTCATTTCAAATTTTTTTCAAAATTTCATTATATTGTTATACCCTTTTGATTTAAATTTAAAATTATTGGGTATGATATAAAACCTGCCCCATACTGACCTCATTATGTTTTAGTAATGATATACCCCTTTATCTCTCATTAATTTCTCCCATGTACCCTCGTTACCATGCCAAAATTCTATAAGGGATTACCCTCTCCTCATTAACATTCAAGAAATTATTTTAAATTATAAATCTAAATTATATTATATATGTTGGGAAATGTTTCTATATAAATCCCTTACTATCCATTTCATGTAAATATGATTGGAAAACCCTTTCTCTCTCATCAACCATTTTTTATGAATTCTTCTTTCACACAGTTTTTTTGCAGAAATTCCACCGTAATTTTCCAAGCCGAAGACAATGTGTAGTGAATACCATTCCCATTTCTTTATCAAGGGTATTCACATTCATGAACATTTATCTATTGATTATAGAGCTTCAGGTAAGAATTCACATTCTTTTATCATGGAATAAATGATGTTGTTTAATGAATCCATGTTATATGATCCGTGTGGCCCACATAAGCATGAATAGAAATGATTACGAAGGGTGCACCCTGATAGCACTCCATTGAATTGGGTAATGATTAGTATCATGATAAGTCAATTTAGATGAGGGTTTAATCAATCTAATTCAAGTGAAATGAGGGTTTAATCATGTTCCATGTGCAATGATATTGGGCCCATGCTAATATCATGTTAAATGTTGTTTCAACATTTCCATGTTATGATAATAATTCTATATCATGCCTTTATGATCATGTTTCACTAATGATCCATTGATATTAATATTTCATAAAATTTATTTTATTCTTCATATTATGACTTATTTAATCACTTAATGGGCTAAATATCCCACCCTTTCCATATTCATGTCCTCAGGTTATCCTTCAATGCTAAGTACAATTTAATGTGTGTGGTCATGTAGAATATGTTCTCAATAAATATGTCTATTTCAGGTATTAAGTGGTTATATAACGTTACTGACCTATGAATACACTAAACCTCTCAATATTCTATGTTTTATAACATAAAGAATTTATGAAATAAATTATTTTTAAGTGTGTAATAAGGAGTAGGGTTGTTATAGTTTATATCAGAGGATAGATTTCGTTATTTTTGCGATTTGGATTTGAAAAACCTTGTGAAAGCCTTATGTGTATGAAGAAGTTTAATAAAATTATCCTTAAATTTTTGTAAGTATTGATTAAGTGTGTTATCAATGAAATACATCCCTATCTTGATACGAGCAGGTAGAGGTGGCTCTGGAACAGATGTATCTTGGGGTAAAACCGAAAAACACCACTTTGATCTAGACTCGAATGGGAACTGGTACATGACAATAAGCCTTCCGACACTACTAGTTATGACACTCCTGGGGGATATTCTTTGGTGAATTCATAATCTTATTAATAACCATTATTAATGGAATAAAAAAATTCCCCTAAGAATATATGTTTGGAAGTAGATAATGGATAACATAGATTAATTCCTTTAAATTCATAAGTAATTTATAAGTCATACATTTTTTATTTGGATTACAAATTATGTGTTACCCCTTAAATTTATTTTATTCTTGACAGTGGTCAGTAATAAGAGGACTCGGGCTAAAAGTCGATGAAACGATCAATATGATGACTATTCTAATGATATTCTCAATCAGATGGGAACAGGAAGCACAAATTTTGTCATGATAATCCCTCAGTTAACTCATGTTTTGAATAGAAACATGGTTCAATAATAATATTCACCCCCCTAATGAATAAAAATTCACAATCGAGAGTTTCATGTGACAAACACCCCTACTTCTAATGGATCATCGAATCCATCAATCACTGAACAATGGATCAAATTCCTTGAGAAGATCTTATCAAAACTTCAATGTTCTGAACTAGATAAGGTACTTTTTCTTCAAAATTGTATGGAAATTGAAGCTAATAAATAGTGGAAATTGATCAAAAATAAAAATCCTGAGGAGGAGATCAAGGATTTAGAATGGAATGATTTTATGAAAATATATTTCAACCAATATATTCCTCGCACCTTTCGACATAAGATGGAAGGGGACTTCCATGCCATCAAGAAAAAAAGAAATCGAATCCAACATTTCATATGAGGAATACATCACAAGTCTTGGACGATATGTTTTAAGATTTTTCATTACCCTCTAATGCAAGATTTACCACTTCATTTGTTTCCTAAAACCTAGCTTACGAAAATAACTTGCAATTCGTGACATTGAGCGCTATGGGGAAATTTACTGATATTTCCTCTATATAATAATAGAGATCAGTAAATCATAGGGGTATCATGTGTATAAGAAGCATTAGGTGGACTTTATTTATAGAGGTATAATGGATAAATCAATGGTGCTATGCAAATCCATCACCACACTTTACAGAGGTTCAAAATAATGCACCCTAGAAATCGTCAGAAGCTGACAACAAATTCCATTAGCTGTGGAAGAGAAGGGAACATTGCCATTAATTTCCAACAAGAAAAACTTGTGGCTATGATATATGAGTGTAATTATATATTCAACCATCAATACATAGTTAATTTAATTAACTGCAAATAACCATGGCACCTTTCAAACTAGTTCCTTAAGCCTTGGGTTATCAGAGGCAACCAACAACCTCCAAGGAAGAAAGGGCGATCTTTTACCATCACCACTAACAAAATGAACCCTAATAACAAATTGTTGATAGGTATGCTAGTTTTTTATTTGAAAAAATCAAACATAATATTTGATTCTAGTTCTATATATTCCCTTATATCAGGAATTATTTCTAGAAAAATACAAACACCACCAAAAATCAGGGATGTAATGATGTTGGTGACAATTCCAAATGGTCCAATCATTTCATCCCTTGAATATAACTCCTCCTGTGTCATAATTTGTGGATTGAAATTCCAAGAAAACCTCATCATACTACCTTTAATGAAATTTGATGAAATTAATTTTATGGATTGGATTTCCATATATATAGCCATCATTAATTGCTGTGAGAGTGAAATCACTATCCATATGGCGAAATGACCCCTGATTCTATACAAGTGCAAGGAGTTGTAGGATTTTTCGTTAGAAACATCATCTGAAGAGTGGATATTACTACCCTATGAGCATTAATATCATGATCATGTGATTGAGTCTAAGGAAGAAACAATCCTTGAAGATGTGAATATTGTGAGGGAAGTAGATTAAGTGTTTATTGAGGAGTTGTGTGGTCTTCCTCTTAGAAGAGATGTAAAATTCTCTATTGATATTATACCTAGGGAGTTTTCAATATCAAAGAATTCACAATGAATGGATTTTTTGGGGCTTAATGTGATGAAGATATAATTATAGGAGAATCTGGATAAAGGTTTTATATGCCCATGTGATTCACTATAGGGTGCACGAGTCCTCTTCGTCAAAATGAAGGATGGGTCAACGTGGATTTTCATTAATTATCATGAGATCAACAAAATAAAAATAAAGATCATTTATCCTCTACTAAGAATTGATGATTTGATAAATCAACTAAGTGGAACACAAAACATCTCCATGATGGATTTGCCGATAGGATATTACCATGTAAGGGTGAAGAAGGATGATATTCCCAAGAGAGCTTTTAGTACAAGGTACGACCACTATGAATTCATAGTATTTCTTTTTGGACTCACTAATTCTCCATCAATATTCATGGACTTGATTAATAGAGTCTTTATATATTTTCTCAATAAATTTTTGGTAGTCTTTATAGAGGATATTCTAATATACTCCAAAACCCAGGAGGAGCATGAGGAGAATCTAAGAATTGTACTAGAGACCTTACAAAAGGAGAAGCTCTATGAAATGTATATCAAGTGTGAATTATAGTTGATGTAGGGTCTCTTTCTTGGGTCATATCCTCAAAAGAAATGGGAGATCTGTTGATCCATCCACAATAGCCACAATAGATGGATGGTTAAGACCAACATTAGTAGTGAATATCCATAGATTCTTGGGGTTAGCTAGATATTATCACTGATTTGTGAGGAATTTCTCAAGATTTTCCAATCCTCTTACTAAGAAAACTTAAAAGTTTTTAATGTTTTAATAGAGTGATGAATGAGATGAGTGCTTCGTTTAGTTTAAAACGAGGCTTATCACTACGCCCGTGCTCACATTACCGATAAGTAGATAGCATGTTTTGGTATTTAGTGATTCTTTAAAGAAGGGAATCCATTTTCAATTGATGATAAATGAAAAAATCATTGCCTATGATTCAAGGAAATTGAATGTTCATGATAAAAACTATCCATCACATGATCTGGAGTTAGATATAGTAAACTTCACTTTCAAAATTTTGTGACATTACTTCTTTGGGGAGATATTTGAAATATACACAGATCCCAAACACCTCAAGTATATATTTACACCTAAATAGTTGAACATTTGCTAATGTAGATGGTTAGAGCTGATCAAAGACTATGACAACTCAATCCATTAACACCCTGGGAATGAAAACAAGGTGGTAGATACCCTTGGTTGAAAGGACCCAGCAATTCTATCATTGTTGATAATTAAAAAGGATCCAATCTTCTTAATTTTTATGAAGATAGACATGGGAATCATAAAGAAGGGAAAATCATCAATCCTTTCACAAAATATTTCTCAACCTTCTCTTTTGGAAAGGATTAAAGGTTCTCAAAAGGATGATGTGTAATTTCAGAAGAATGTGGAAACTATTAGAAATGGGAAATCCATAGGGTTCAATTTTAATAAATAATGAATTGTGAGATTTGGTACATGAATTTGTGTTCCATCAAATATAGAGATAAATAATGAACTTTTGTATGATTTGAATAGTGAAAATTTGTTCATTCACCCAGGAAACACAAATATGTATCGAGATCTCCGGGATAATTATTGGTGGGATAACATGACGAAGGAGATCGCTTAGTGTATGTCAAAATGTTTGGCATGTCATCAAGTGAAGGCCGAGATGTAGAAGGCTAAGGGGATGATGCAACAATTACCCATACTAGGAAGAAAATGGGAGAACATCGCAATGGAATTTGTAACCAGACATCCAAACAAATACGTATGAAACAATTCTATCTAAGTTAATTAGGATTGTCTTACAAATATTTCATAATTAATTGGAATTAAGGAGGATTTATTATAGGATCAACTAGCACAGATATACATAAGATAAGTGGTAAGGCTACATGGAGTTCCGAAATTGATTATATCTAATAGGGATCCAAGATTGACCTCTATGTTTTGGATGTGTCTTCAACATGATCAGAATACTGAGCTGAATTTCATTAAGGCATACCATACTCAAACCGATGTCCAATCTGAGCAGACTATCCAAAAAGTTGAAGAAAATTTAAGAGCATGCTCAATACACATAAATGGAAGATGATATCAATATTAGCCTCTAGTTGAGGTCTATTACAATAATAATTTACTCTATGCATCTAAATGTCTCCATCTGAATCTATTTAAAGGAAGAGGTGCATAACACTGACATGTTGGGATGAATTTTGAGAGAGAAATCTCCTAGGTCAAGAGATGGTAGATTAAATGGTGGAGATGGTTATGACAATCCAGAATCCCATTAAAGATACACCGATTCAACACAAGTGCAATGATGATACATAGAGATTGATTCGTAGGCAAGTTACTCCTCCATATAAAACCATGGAAGGGGGTTATGAGATTTGGGAAGAAGGGAAAGAATATTCCAAGGTGCATTGACCCTTTCAATATCCTTGATCACATTGGAGAAGTGTCCTGTCGACTAGAAATCCCACCAAGCCTATCTCAATTAAATGATATATTCTATGTATCAATCTTAAGGAAGTACATAATAGACCAATCACATGTATTCAATCCATAGGTTGTACTATTAGAGAATGACTTCTCTTATAAAGTAAAGCTGATGAAGATCATAGATCATAAGGAAATGTTCCATGAAATAATACAATGCCCCTTGTCCTGGTGTTGTGAAGAAACCACATGTTTGAAGAGGAAATGAGGTAATTGGAGGAAGTGATGAAGCAGAGTTACCAACATGTATATTTGTGTGGGAAAAGAAAATTTTAATGGAGAAATTTCTTAAGTGGGGAAGATTGTAATGACCTAAACATTTACTTACGAATATTCCAATGATCTAATTAAATTTCTTTTGATGTAAAATGGTTATATAAGAAATATGCACTTTCTTAGATTTATTTTTCTCAATATTAAAATACCTTTTAGAATTTTTATCATTTCTAATGTAGCTGTTGAATAGTGATCACATAATTCGTGTAAATATAGGGCTTTAACAAATCCAATTAATCCGACAAAGGAAGTGACGACCTCATCCAATAGAATTTCGCCCTATGAGTCCAATTTTTTGAATCTCAAAAAGGATGAGGAATCATTGGGATTCACTCTTGACCAAGACAAAGATGAGATTCAACAAGTTAATTTTGAATAGAACTGCCTATAGGAGAAGAGGATGTTGATAGATATTACCACCTGGGAGATGTTATCTGAGCCACCACAACAAGTTTACACCATCACACGCCTTACCCTTAGTTTATATGCAGGTGTTATAAGGGTTCATGTAACAAGAACCTATCACTAAGTTTATGTGCATTATTTTTGTATAAAACACAGAATATACATTCATTTTATTTTGGTAATTGTTTAAATAGTATTTAAGGAATAAATAGATTTTTTAGTTAATATTTAATTTTTTAATATATTTTTTATGAATTAATGTATTTCTAAATTATATATATTTTAATAAAATATTATTACTAAATTGCCTTATATTAAATATAAATGATCATATAATTTGTATGAATGAAATTGTGATTTTGGGTATGATTTATAACATCCCCCATACTGAACACATTTTTTTTATTTATGATATACCTTATTTTCTCTCATTAATTCATCCCATGTACACTTGTTCCCAGCCCAAATTCTATTAGGGATTTCTCTCTCCACACTTACATTCAATAAATTCTTTTTCATTATGTTTATAAATAAAATTAATTATGTTGGGACATATATATATATATATGACCCTTTTAATGTCCATTTCAGGTAAATATGATGATACACCCCATTCACTATCATTAACTATTTTTATGAATTCTTATTCCATGTTGTTATTATGTTTAATTTGCACCTTGATTTTCAAAGCCAATGTCATGGTGTAGTAAATACAATGTCCATTTCTCTGTCAAGGGAATTCACCTTCAGGAACATTTACTTAATGATTATAGAGTTTCATGTATGAACTCCAAATCCCTTTATCATGGAATAAATGATAATTTTTAATGAATCTGTGTTATATGATCCATTGGAACACTTATGCATAAAATGAAATGATTAAGAAGGGTACACCCTCATAGTGATCTGATGCGTTGGGTAATGATTAGTATAATGATATGTCACATGAAATGGTGGTTTACTATTTCCAATTCAACAAAAATGTTGTTATAATCATTCCCCATTTTCAATTATCCTTTGCTCATGCTAATATAATGTTAAATTGTGTTGGCACATTTCCAAGTTATGATAATCTTGCTATATCATGACATTGTGTTCATGTTTCTCTTATGCTTCATTCATATTCTTATAGACTTATATGCATTGTATTATTAATTTAATACATTTTTCACTACCTTAATGTGATTTATATATCTCCCTTTTATTATGCATTTCTTCAGGTTATCTCAAGCAATGCTATGTATGAATGAATATGTGTGGCCATGTAAAAGAAGTTTTGAATAAAGATTTGAATTTCATGTTTTAGGTTGTTATATAATGTTACTAAACCCCACAGAAAATATACCTGTCAATTTTCTAAGTTGTATAAATTTACAATATTATGTAATAAATCATGAATAAGTGTATAATAAAGAGGAGGTTTGTTAGAGGAACTAAATGATATAATTACTATGAATTAACTTCACTGATTTTTATAATATTAATTAAACATTATGGTAGAAATATTATTGGGTGTAGGGGGGGGTTGACTGAAAAAAACTTGTTTTTTATATTAATTTCTATTATAAAATACTATAATTAATAGATATTTTTATACAAAAGAAAAATTAATTGAATCATGATAATTTTTTTCGATATTAAATATTTTAATATAAGATGACTATTAGTTTACAATGAGAATATAGTACAAATCCTCATTCTAAATTAAAAGAGTAATAATACCACAAATAAAAAAACCATGAACATAAAATCAATATCCTCATAATTATACATGAAGACCATAACCCTAATTATAACCATTTAATGAAGACAAAATCATATAAATTTCGTATACATGTTAAGATAGATATAAATAAATATAATGAATTCTTTTAGTGTTGTATGTAATGAAATATATATTAATTTAATATAAATAAAATATATATAGTTAATAGAAATATGGTCATTTTTTATAGAAGAAAAAATTTGTTATGTTAATGATCAATAACTATAAAGAAATAAATTCAAATAAATTAATATGAAAATAAATACCAATGCAACCAAAACATACAATATAATTAATATATTCTAGATATTATTTTTATGAATTAAATTTTAATATTATTATTAGAAATTTATTTTATGTATTTATCAATAAAAATAATTTTTTATTATCTTTTATTGATAAAATTACATGGTAAGAATATAAATTATTAATTTTAATTAGAGGTGGTTAACATTATTTAATGTTAAGATGATATTTTTTTAAGATATTTATTTATGTGTTGTGCACTTTTGTCTAAGTAATTTAAATTTATCAATTAAAAATTATGAATCAAATGAAATGATTCAATTTTATAAAAATATGTTAACAATAAATTGATTAATAATTTATGTTAAATAATATAAGTATCACTTATTTTTTAAAAATCAATTTTCTATGAAATAAATTTTGTATATATATTTTGATTTAATTTGACAGATAAGTTTTACATATTTATAAATATAATAAGATTAAATATTTTACGAATTATTAATAAACACCTACAAATAAGTTAATTAGAACAATTTCATTTTGGGGCATAAAAAGTAGTTTCCAAAGTAAAAATTGACCTACCATGGTGGAGGTAAAATGAGGGAAAATGATTTAAAAAAGTGTCAAGGAATTAAAAATATATAATATTATATAATAATTTAGTTTACTGTGAGTATTAACTACTAATTTCTATCAGGTTTCTACTCTATATCAACATTCTCTGATATAATGACTAACTTACACCTAAAAGATTTAGTATTATTTTTGATACCACTAAAACATATCATAATAAAGGAGCCCTAATGTACCCTTTCCACTCCTATATTTTCTACAAAAACACTCTTGAATCCCTACCCAATTTTGATCTCTTAACTCATCTTTATAAATTATATTGGTTTTGGTTCAAAGAAGGAATCGTAAATACATCATTTCAATGAAACATATATAAAAGGAAGAGGTAATTTATAAATGAAAATTTCCTATTATTCATCAATTGTTAAATTACCTTATATTGTAAATTACTTCTAAATATCTGTATCCACTAAAATTATTATATATTGATTTCTTTATTCCTCTAGAGAATTTATATTTTTATTATATAAATTTATATACTTACTCATTCAATATTATAACATGTTATTTTTGGGGTTAGTTCAACCACCAATAGAATGATGCTATATTATCTTCACCATTTACAACAAGAATGAGTGTCGTGAAAATAAAAATTGTAATATATGATTTTAAAAACTATTTTATTCTTTGAGTAATGTTTTTAAGTGGAAAATATAAAATAATGATCAATATAATGTTTATTTTTTTTATAATTAAATTACTCGAAACATGCTTATCATAGATTAGATTCTCAAAAAAATACCAATACATTCAATAAAGTGAACAGAATAATATATAAATCATATAAAAATAACTATTATACAACCTTGAATAATTTTTATATTCTGAAATTATTAAAAACAATTATTAAAATTTCCTTTTTGAGACCTGAATGAAATAATACAAATTAAAAATATTCAATGATTGAAGTAGAAAAAATGATAATAATATATACAATCAATAAATATAAATGATGTGTATAAATTATTATAAATATGAATATGGATCAAATATAATTCTTATTACTGTTATATTTATTATGAATAATGTTAAATAATTTTCATTGAGGTTTCCTATAATGATAAAGTGTTTTCCTATAATTTAACCTTAATTGAGGAATGTTTCCTATTATGCAACAATTTTTTTAGAATATATTCAGACATTCATATTAATTTATCTAATAATCATTAATTTTTATTTAATGTGATATAAAAACTATTTCATGATACCTCCCTGATATTTGTTCGATTCATTAGTTACTGAAGTTGAATGAGGTGTCCCTTAAGTCAACTTCTTTTTATTAAGTTATGATCATATACAACACCTTTCAGATGATCAAAATTTCCCAAAATATAAATTAGTTTTATAAAATAGTATGTCTTTCCATATATTCAGGATTCTATAAATTTATTTATACTCTCATTTTTTTGTATTTTATTTCATCTTAAAATAGATGTTATTAAAAAAAATTATAATTTCTCATCTCAATTTTAATTTATAGATATATACATCATATTCACTAATTGATTTATATATTGTTCATTATATAAAACCCATAGATGTATTATTATCATAAATATAATTAAATTAATGGGATTTATAAATCCATTTATAGTTCCATCATTCAATTATTTTTGATTCAATAGTTACCATAGATGGGTTGGATTCTTTTTCAATCTCATTTTTAATTACTGATTGTTTATAAAAAAATAAAATATGGAGATATTGGATATTATTTCCCACTAAAAACCCATATATTTTCTTCTACTTGTTTTTTTTGGGGTTTCATTTCCTATTTAAATTCCAAAATTTATTATAACACAATTAAATAATAATGGTGGTCATAAATGGGATCATAACTCATCTCTTTATTTTTTGGTCAATAATAATTATCCTTCTTGTCAATATTTGTATTATAATATTATAGATGTAATCATATATAATTATATTATTTATTAAGATAATGTTTTAGTATATTTTACACTATGTAAATTGTTTTTAAAGGAATTATATTAAATATTTATTCTACGGGAAATTTTTATTGATTTTCATTTTTTAAAAAAGTATAATAATAATTTTAATCTTTTAAAGTATTACAAATGAATAAATTTTCATAGAGTAATATCCATTTTTCATTATGTATATTCAATTAAGGAACTCATGGTGTTCCCATGATAACTTTATTAACATTGTATTATAAATTGTTTTCTCATAAAATATTCATTTTTAAATGTAAAATGTACTTCTTATTTTATTTCAATGAAATATTCTTATGAAAATAAATTAGTTTTTTCATCTATGTTAATAATATTTTAATGTTTATTATAAATGATTAGAGTTATTCTATAATGTTATCATCCTCGTTTTTATTACTTATTCAATTATTTAGATATATTGTTAAAATTTACATGTCACATATTTCTTTCTCATTGGTTAATTAATCAATAATGCTATTATGAAGTTATTCATGTTTTTGAGGAACACAAATGTATGCTATATAACTATTTGATGAGTGGGAGAATTATATTCCTCAAATAAATTGTTTAATGTTTATTCTTCATGAAGAGATTAGGAAATATAGATTGAACATAACCCCCTGGGTGAATCAATCCTCTATATGATAGGTGGGTCTTCTATAACCCTCCAATGAATTGGGGAAATAATTATATCTCATGAGTTGAAATGATAGGGATTTTGAGAACAATTAATATATTTAGGGACACATTCTATTATGTGGTGGTGATCTTGGAATTCATCCATTACATAAGGTATTATTTATTAGGATTATTTATATTCCATATTCTTATATCAATGTTATGATTTCATATCCCATGAATGCTTACGCATTTTTACAAGCTTATATGATTCATGTATTATGTTATGCGCTATTATAGTGACAAATTTCAAGGATGTATTCACTAAGGTTTTTTCTTGGGTAAATCTTTAGAGATATAATAAATTTATGATATACATTATACAAAAATGGGGACCTGTATCAATTCCTCAACACAATATGGATCCTATATAGATATATAAAGTCAAAAGATATTTAGAGTACCAATTAAACAATGGGTTTATATAACCCAAGATGTCACTCTTGGGTTCACCCATTATTTTTTCAATGATGTTGGATGGTTCCCTCATGAATTTTATGGATTATCGGAAATTGAATATTCTTATGGCGTAGAATTGTAGTCCAATAAATCTAATAGATGAAGGCTTCCAGTAACTCCGTGGAGTGAGGGTTTTATCAAAAATAGATGTGTGGTCGGCCAATCATTAATTATCTGTTAGACTCTAAAATATATCAGTATAGTATTCCATGACTGATATGGCTTGAATTGGTATTTGGTTATGCCATTCGTTTTCATTAACTTCTCAATATTTTTTATGGCCTGGAAAAATAAGGTTTCAACCTCTCTATGGATTAATTTTTGGGGGTTTTCATGGATTATATCATAGTGTATTATCAATAATTACATGATTATGATAAACAACTTAAATTAATTATGTATAAAACAATAGGGCTACAGAATAGTCATATCTCACAAAATAACCCATCTATATAGATAATTTTCACTTCATGGGACACAAATTATCATAATTAGGTATATTTGTGTATCAAGAGAAGTAGACAACCATTTTCTCTTTGGATCATCCCTATAATTTCTTGATATTCATCATTTCATGGGTCTTGATTGATTTTTTGCGATATTATTCACGGGTTCTATTATTAGAAGTTTATCTTACAAGATTTAATGATAAGGGAATTATATTTATAAGATTTAAATATTATGATAATTCCTTTCAAGAGTTGATAAATAGATATAGCATAACACCAATCCAGATTTTATCTGATCCTATTAGAGTTTGTCTGGTTTATTCTACTATGTTTGGGTATATTATAGAATCAAATTTAATGAAAGGTGGGAGGGTCATAGCACATAGGTGCACCAGTTGAGGGCTCATTGTCATTATTACTAGATTCAAAATCCTGACTATGATGTATTTATAAATTTATATAAATGTTAGAGGCACTATTATTCGGGGAATAAATTAAAATATATATACATATAATTCATCATACTATAAAAATTTGTATTAAATAATGATTACAGAAATAGATGATAGTCGAGATTGGTTGAATACCTTTATTAATTAAATTTGGAAATTACATATATATCTGGGAAAGGAAATTTTGTTGCTTCTACTCTAAGCTAGAAGACTCATACACAATCTATTTAAGAATCTAGTAGAAAGTGAAAGATGATGTTTCTTATTTTAATGATTCATCGTGAGATTCAAAATAATCACTCTAATTATCTTCTAAATGACTTGGAGTTTACCTCATCACTTTTGGATTACATAAAGAAAAGGTACCATTCAAATTCCCATGGATTGGTCCTTAGGGAATGGGTGTTAGGAATGGAAAAAGCCCTTGGATAATTCATTGGAGATGATGAGATATTGAACAATAATGGAAACTCATGTGTTCCTAGATATGTGGGATAATAATTTATTTTAGTATCCCAGACCTCTATGTTAGAAGTTCATAATGAACATAAAAATATATATTTTGACCTACACCTCTTTTATAGGTGGTTTGGAATGAAAAGAAATGTATAAGGATTTGATAATTGTTGTCCCACCTTTTAGCAGGTGAAGATAAACCACTGGTGGACTACTAGGATTTTATAGACATTACCCATTATAGAGTATAAATTTGATGATGTCATGATGTATTTTCTTAGGAGATTACCAAAAAAATCATGGTTGTGACACTATTTTAGTAATCATGGATATATTGATAATGTTCTCCCACATATAACCTATCAGGGAATCCTTTTCAATGGAGAAACAATATAGTATTTTTTTAAAGAGATTATAAGTTATTATATATTTCCAAAAAACTACCATATCGTCTAGGGATGATAATTTCATGTCTTTATTACAGCACAGCATGCAGAGGGCACTATGTTCATAGGTTCTCATTAGCACAATATACAACCCATATATTTTGGTTAGTCCAGGCTTACCCTGTAGGTGTTAGAGGACATGATAAGAGTATGTATCCTTGATTTTATAGTATCTAGGTAGAAACATTTACCTCTAGTTGAATCATATAATAATAATATATTTCATGTGACTATACATATGGATCATTATGTGGAATTATATGGTAGGTGTTTCCTTCCCCCACCATGCTAGTTAGAGGTAAGAGAGGCACTTCCACTACAACCACATATTATTTAGCAGACATCGAAGAAGGTATATATTATCAAGAAGAAAATGTTTGTAGCTCAATATAGTTATAATTATTACATAGATTGTTTCCTCCAATATTTATAGTATGATGTGGGAGATCAAGTATTCTCTGGTTTTTTTCCTACCTTGGGTTATTAATAGTTTTTGAGAAAAGGGAATCTAGAACCTAGGATCATTATACCCATGTATATGTTTTATAGAGTTGGGCATATATCCTATTAGATGATGTTACCTAAGTTGTATTGGGCCATCGATGTTGTTTTCCATTTTTCAATATTTCTCTATTATTATTCAATACTATACAATGTTCTTCAACATGATTAGTAAGTAATTTAAATTTATACCATATTTGAGAATTATTATATACATATTATTGGTCTCAGAAATAAATATTTTCAACGAAGAACATTCCTCCTAGTACAAGTGTTATGGTACCACAACTATTTGCATGATGAGATCTATGATATGGAGAGACTAAAATTCAAGCTCAATAAACATATTTAATCATGGATGATGGTAAAAACACTTCAATAAATTTATGGGATTATTTTTTTAATGATTGGTGGATATAATATCCTGAATACTTAGAAAGATAATAATAATATAATTTTTGTTATAAATTTTGTTTCATACCCTCATATTGATGCATATTAAATTATGAATAATGTATGAGGAGTTTGGGATCATATAGAGCAATATGTTTTGATTTTTAGAAGCACATGGTGAGGTTCTTGGTCAGCACATTATTTTTAATAACCATGAAACTCAACCCTATTGGCTATGAAGGGTTCCAAATGGTTAGTTTGAACATGTATTATAGGTCACATGGATGTACAGAAAGCTATAATTATGTTATATAGGCTCAAGGGATGATGTTCTTACGGTTTTTCAAACCATGTGACTAACTATGTGAGGGGTGGTCTCCTTGGACAGTGGAAATGCAGATACTGCACATAGGTTTTCTAACCATGTTCTCATCCCATGTATGGTCAATACCTTGGGATAGTGATGGTGTATAGTTGGAACACAATTTTTCAAATTATGTGACCACTCTGTTCTCCATTTACAAATGTGGGAAATTATATTTTTACCCCAATTAAATTTAACAATTTAACTGTCATTTATTTTCCTATTCACCTAAAATAACCCCCTCCACTTGAGAGATATCTTCCTCTATCATGGTAGGTTTTTGTATTACTCTTCCAACCTATGTCTGATTTAAGTTTAATTCATCATATATGATGGACAATGATAATTCTATGATTCCACATGATTTTTTTTCATATTTTATCTTACACTCTCTAGTTTTATAATAGATTGATCTAATTTCCATATTTTCATATAATATTTCTAATTATTTTATTACCCTCATTTTATCCTAAATCATATGTTGATATTGTATGAGGATTCTACTACGAGTATAATGTAGATGGTTTATAACTTTTCAATAAAATTATAGGTTTTATATTATTTCATTTTTTTACATGATTCCATTCATATTTTGTATTACTCCAAAAAAGAACTTATATATTCAATTGATTACCAAGAACATGAATCGACATGATATGAATCATTTTTAACTAGTATAAGGTTGTTATCTTAAAGTTGAACCAGCCCTTTGGTAGGATAAACTAAATTCATTGATGAATAAGTTTCTCCTTGGGAGAAAAACACTACTAAGGTCTGTTTTCTTCATCTTTTCCAAATATATGTTTATAACTGTATAGATAAATTTGGATGTGATATTGAAGAATCCCTAAATAACATAATTAAAAAAAATGAATTAAATAAAAGTGTATTTTTTGGGAAAGTGTGATAGCAATTATCCATGAATGTAATTTGATGTGTATGTGATTAGCTCATTCTAACTTACTATTATTAACATAAAATTCCTAACTGTATATCATGAATTTATTGTCATAATAATATGATTATTATTTTATATTATTAAAATGTTCTTCCTTATTTATTATTCCAATTTATGTGACATGATTTTGTCAATATAATTTTGAAATAAAAGTACATGGAATTCATTTCTGTTTTTAGGGAAATTATGGGTATGAAGAGCCTTATTATAATGTGAAATAAATGGAATTGAAACTATAGATTTCTTATTCAGAACTAATTTCGATATATTCTATATCTTATGTTCAGAATTTATCGACATGGTGATACCTATTAGTTATAAATTATTAAATTTAAAGAGACATACCCTAACAGTTATAAGTTGGTAGTATTATATGGGTGACCTTTAATGAACTCGAGTCAATGTGAAGTTTTTTAGCACATTTACCACCTTTTTTATAATTACATTCATAATAATTTATAATAAATTCATATATTGTATCACTTATGGACACCTTTTTTCGTTTCCTATTTTTTTTTGCTCACAAACTATGTGAGCCTCTAACTATTTCTCAGATATACGTCGTGGATATATGTAGGGAAAACGGGAACCACCTAGTTATGGACACATGCTTTTTTAGAAGGATATTGTGTATGATCAAATGACTGATCATGGTATCATGACGATATTGGAGATATATTTTGGTCTTCTTCTCTTATTTCTTATAGAATTTATTATGTATGTCTACTAGATGTTCCACATGTATTCAAATTTTTAATTGCATCATGAAATAATTATGATTTTGTACATTATTGTTATATGTTAGTTATGTATTCTTGATCATAATTCTTATTTTTTATTTTCAATTACACTATATATTTATTATAAATCTTTCATTTTTATATTTATAATATAATACTATGAACTAATATTACTAATAGCAAATAATATCTTCACAATACCAACATAGTCCCTTAATGTTAGATGGTGGCCTCTTGAAAATGTGGAGGCACACATGGGGCCTTGTGGCCAACAAGGATTTGTTACTAATAATTGAACTAGGTTAGGGATGTTATTGAAGCAAATAGTTTAATAAATAAGGGTATTTCATAACATTATCAGTTGTGTATAAGGTAAATTTCTTTGAAGTATTTATAAGTAATTTGATACTCATGGGGGGCTTGGGGTTTTGATATTTTCCATAAAATGGGATCCCAATTCTCATTACAACCTTCATAGAAGAAGAAATTTATTTTTATTTTTTAAAAAAAGAATGAATTTTTTACTTGGGGTATTTTATTATCATTGTGATTATCCATCCTTTTTGTGCCATTCTAATAAATGCATTGTGGTATAGTGAACACCTTTTCTCTAAAATGATCATCATTGTTATTTAATTAGCTCTTTTAAAAATTCCCATGAATTCCTCTTTTAATCTTCACTATTTTCATTTGAAATAATTTTGGACCCAAGGAAATATTATGTCTTAATTCCTTTAAACAATTACTAAATACTAAAGTAAAAATCTTAAAATTTTCTAGTATAAAATTTTTATTATGTTTTTGAAAACATTCATGGGTTTATTCCTAGTTATTTCTTCATTTAATATCAATATCTAGATATGAATTTATTCTTTAATTAAATTTGAGGTAGATAACTTATACCCTTTTAAAAGTTACCTTATAGATATTCATTCATTTTCCATTGAACATGAACATAAGTTTATTCCCCCTAGGATCAATATTTATCTATTCGATACACTATAAATACCATTTAGCATCCCAACCCGCATGACATCAGTTTACCAAGGATAAATTTTACTCTGAGTTAAGAAAGTGTACAATTTCTATGGTGTAAATTTACATCAATGTATTAATCAATCAGGAAACACCCATGTATTTCGCTTATATAACATTGAGTTCTCTAATATAAATATATAGATCAATATTACCTAATATTTCCATAACAATAAATTTTCCCAATATTTTTGTATAACTATATTTACTATCCCCATAGTATAATATGATCAATATTAAATCTTCATTGATATGTGTTATAGATTCCTATAGATTAATATTTTTTGGTTTGTACCAATTTTTCGTTGGAAAGCTATCCAATACATGCATAAAGCATCAGCAAAATTCTTTTTGTAGTATGTCCACCTTTAACTAATTTTTTTTTCATGATTTTAATAGATCTTTTGGTTTGATTATTCGAAATTCACATTATTTTATGGTTGAATGGTGGTGTTTATTTTTTCTCAGGGATTGCATATTTTTAGTGACCCCCTTTCATGTGGTTTTCAAAATGTTTTACCCAATCACTTATGAATAACATAGGGTTACCAAACAAAGAATTCATGTTCTTGATGAATGTTATTACCACATTGTTTATGGTCCTTGATGTAGCCTTATCATTTAAATATTTGTTTTCAAAAAATCTATAAAAAATTGTATGTATTTTTTACCAAGGGAGGTTATGATGTGCACCAAAAAATTTAGTTATCACAAATAGAACAACTTATCTTTATGGATTATGTTTCATTGTCTCTTATTCAATTTATTATTATGTATCATTTTTAAACAATCAATAATTTTTGAAAATTTATACTAAAATATTATGTACTTGTATGAAAAAATAACTCCAATGTAAAATATGAGACATTTTTTAGTTACATTATGATATATGATAGGTGATTAATAATTTATTTACGGAAAATTTTTACCTCATATAAAGGGGTAAATTGTTGAATTAGTTTTTCTCAATATTTTATGAATAGTCAGGGATCATCCCAACATTAATGTGCCACATCAACCCAAAATTAATTCCACGTATGGAAGGTTATGTGAGTTTAAAAGGTAAAATTTTTTAAAAAAAATTCTACGTCATTAAACCATGAACATGCTTGTAAATAATTTTATACATGGATCTAATATAGAATCTCATCATCATTTACAATCCATTTCTCTGCTTCTATATTCCAAAAAATTGATAATGATATATGGATTATAACTACATTATCTCATCTCTTTTTTATTTCACAATCTCTTGATTTTAGAAGATACAATAAATCATTCATTGATTAAAATCATTTTTTTATTAAAAAATATATCACTGTGGTAATACCAATGTTAATAACTACCATAGAAAACCACAAAAAAGATCTAAACATACAAAAATAAAGTATAATTATTTGATATTTCATCTACTTGGTAGTATAGATGATTTGGGATTCATTGAGTTTGTGAATTTTATAATATATGGGTAAAAATGCGTGAACAAAACACTATCATATTGCTTCTAATATAGTTAAATCGCATCTATTATACATCATCTAACAGGGGTTATAACAATAATGATATATTTGGATTATTATTTCAACCATATTCATCTTCATAGTATTTAATGATTCTATTTTTTAGTCATCAACATTAATGGAATCTTACATTGGGAATAATGAGTATGTTCCCTTTCTCTCATAGAGAAATAATTTATAGTACAGTAACATAATCTCACATTTATATGAAATAAAAAAAATATTCTTCACATTATTAGGATTAGAAACTTATTTCCTAGATTATATATTTACTTGATCAAACAAAATTTTAATCATAGATACTTTATTTCCAAATATAATTACTACTTGAAAAATGATGTGATAAATTTTTTAAATCAAAACTATGTACATTTACAAATATATTATCCCCCATGTTGATTGTTATTTTAATACATCAACGATCTCCCACATATATGGAATAAAATTCATGGGAATATGAGTAAACCCATCTTCTATTTTAGGAATAATGTGTTATAAACCATCAAAAGGTTGATAGTTAATTTAACCTATATAAAATTACAAGGGAGTGTTGGTGAATGTTATTTATGGGAATGAAAAAAAATATTATTTTCAATGTTTTAGAATTTAAATGGTGTTTGGTTATAAATACATTATCCATATTAGAAATAATATAATGCATTTTTGGATAAACTCTTCAAAATGTTAATTATTGTTAATAATAGAATGTGTCCCTTTATTTTGGTTCAATTTATCTTATATAAATGAACTCATTTTATCTATCTCATGTGTATTTTATTTCCAATGTACTCAATTTCACCATTATTTATACCTATTATTCAAACATTCATTGGAATGACTTGTAATGTGATTTCCTATAAAACAGCCAACATATTAATGAATTTTCATACATTAAGGAGTGTATAAACATTATTTATAATAAAATACCTTTTTTGTGGTGTGAGTCCCATTTAAAATTGTGTATTTAGTTTTCCTCTTTCATATAGATATACTTTATTGGTACATATGGTTATGTCAATCCCATCAAAGATGATAATACTCTAATGAAATATCCTATTTTGTTTTCATGAAAACATTTAATAGTGTTCCCATATGATTTGTTTCAATCTAATATTAGTAATTATTTATAATATCTCTTTCTCAAAAAAATACACAACATAGTTTATTTTTCAGTGACTTAATCATGGTTGTTTTACGAATTAAGGTATCAATTCAAGAGATGAATCCAGTGAAAATTTCACTATTCATTTTAGTACTACCTCATATTCACAATCCCTATAATGTATTTTCATATCATTAATATCCACTATTTATTTAATGATTTAAATTAAAATTTATCCCTCCTTGTAAACACGTGATGGAGGATGTTTTTAGTAGTGAAAATCGCATTAAAGTTCCCAGTTCTGTATTTTACAAAAATCTCTATATTTAATGTCTATTGTTTATTACCAAAAAGAAAATTAATATGACATTGGTTGAAATCAAATAAAAACTTATCTGTTTCTAGAAATTGTTTCCCGAGGATAATGATGACGTCCAATTATAATTCAATCTCAAGGATCAAACAATTAGTGTAGAAAATGAATTTTCCTACAAAAACAAGTAAAACATAATGAATTCCTCTAGGGCACTTCGCCTATTGATCACGGATGTTGAGTGTCACTCATGACATCATTGTGTAATACAAATCAATATATTTAACAATACATTATGGAATTAAATTCACATAATCTCTTTGGTTATAAAATTCCCTCCAAAATGTGCTTGTTATAATTGTCAATTGGATAAAACTTATCCCTTAATGTCACCTCATTATAGTGATTTACTTGGAAAAATAGAAGATCATTATTTATGAAATGAGATGTCCAAGATCATCAAATATTTTTTAATTTAGAGAAACATTGTTATAAATTCTTCATATACTAATAATAGAGAAATTTCATTGTAAAATGGTGTATTAATATAATATGTTATGATAATTTCATGGAACATATTATATTGGACATTCAATCTTCCTTACCACATCATATTTTTAAATGGACACTATTGGAAGGTTGACTTATCCCAACACTTTTATACCAACAGTTCCGAAGAACCGTTGGTATAAGTGTTTTTTTACGAACGGTTGTTACAAACAATTGATAAATCATGGTTTCATGGAACTTTACCAATGGTTTGCTACAAAATATTGGAAAAGGTCATTTTTTCCATTGGTATTGACAATCCATTGGGAAAGATCTCCTCAAATATCCAGATTTCCAGTAGCCCCCGCAGCATATCAGAAATCGATTCCCCCAATTCTAGAAGCCCCAGCACGGAGGTGAACCCTAAGCCACCCTGAGTTCTTCCAACTGATCGGCTGCAACTCCCCCAACAAGGTTAGACACATTAAAATTCATCCTAAATACAATCATAGAATCCCTCTTCCTCTTATTTCTACCTTTATTTCAATATATAGCAATATCACGTCATTTTTTACTATTTTAGGGATTTTGGAAAATTTTATGATTCACACAATTTGATATTGAATCAATGAAAAATACATGATTGGTAGATTTTTTTTACTAAGGTTGAATTTGGTTTAATATATAATTTGTAACTAAACATACGACATATGACCACTAATATGGTGATTCCACCTAAGAATGGTGGAATTTTATTAGGATCATGGGGCTTCCAATTATTTTGTTCTATAGAGTTTTTAGTGTTGGTTTTTAGTGTATTTTATTTTATTATGGATTTATAGTGATTATGTATCAGGTTCCTTTGGTCAGGAATTTCTTGTGAGTTATTCTTATTTTCTTCTTAGAGATCATTGTAATCATAATGTGTGCCTAATTTGTTTGTAGGTGGTGTCGACTCACTGAGGGACTATTTGGGTATGTTTTTATGATTCCAATGTTCAATTTTTTTTATAATGAAACCTATTTACATTTTAATGATATAAATGAGTGGTTTTTAAATATATGTTTATAAATTAGGTAAAATGTTTTCTTAGTGATTTATTAGGAATTGTACAAAGACATATCCAATTTTTATTATATTCTAAAATCTCATTGAACATATTTATACTTAGTGAATCCTTTATAAGTTTGGATGCATGTTTGAGCATTACCAGTAATATCCCATAGCTTAATACCATTTTTAAATTGTGTACATCTCATTAGATTTTTTAATGAGTTCAGTTCTTCCTTCATTAATGTCTTCCAAGGATGTCTTAGAAATCTAATAGCCACTTGAATGTTTTTCCTTTCATAATTAATGTAATGTATTCTTGAATAGTCAATTAATTTTTAACATCTAGTAAACAATGTTGATAACCTTCATGATTATATGATCTCATCGCTGGGTGTGGTGAATATGGATATAATTTTAAACATATGTATTGATTTTTTTTATCTTCTAGGGTTGAAAATTCTGCTGTTTGTTTTTTTTAAGCGATATATAGTAATATTTTAAACCCCTGCTATATATTCCTAATGGTTGTTCAGTAGTGGTTTAAACCACCACTATTTAAGGTCAATATTTGTTTACCGTTTTTTGATTCAGTAGTTGTTTTCAATGAAAAAAAATGTGAGGATATAATGGTGGTTCAAACCACTTCTATATCCATTCCATTTTTTGGCACGTGGAACCGTCGCTAAAACCAAAAACGCCACTAAAACACATTATGTGGTGATTCCCCGAAGCTGCCGCTAAATTTATAGAACTAACATGAGTTGGATGTTGATGCCAATTTTAGCAGTGATTTTTGGAAACTGTCTAATAACCATATGGAAGCAATTTAAACTTCCGCAAACTCAAAAATGAAAAGTAGCTGCTATCAGTCAATTTTTTTGTATTGTCCAATGCATGATTTGTAACTAGTTATATTACCCCTGGATATCCCCTCCCACTCCCTGGACACCCCCTCCCCCCGCCCGTGGACTACCCATACCCCTTGGGACAACCCACCCACCCCCCTAGACAGCATGTACCCCACCTGGACAGCCCTGCCACCCCGCCATCCCCTAGACACCCCACCCACCCCCTGGACACCTCGTACCCATTGGACAACCCCCACCCCCTGGAATGCCCCCCACCCCTGGACACCCCGATCCCCCTTGACAACCCTGCCACCCCTGTGGATAGCCCGCCCACCCCCTAGATAGCATGTTCCCCCTGGACAACCCCCTCTTGTTAATAGCCCTCCCACCCCACCCCCGGACACCCGCCCACCACCCCACAGACACCCCCCATCCCCCGGACACCCCCACCCCTGGAAATCCCCCCACCCACCCCCTTGACACCCCCGACCCCACTAGACAACACCACCACCCATGTGGACATCCCGACCCCCCCCCCCCCCCCCGTGTACAACCCGACCACCCTTGGATATCCTGCCCACCCCCTGGACCCCCCGTACAGCCCCACCACCCCCATGGTCTTCCCGCCCACCCCCTGGACACCACGTACCCCCCCCCCCACCGAACAGCCCCACCCACCCCCTGGACACCAAGATCACCTCCTTGGACATCCCACCCACCCCCTTGGACTCCCCCTACCCCCCTGGATAGCCTTATCACCCCCGTGCATAGCCCACCCACCTGGACACCCCGACCCCACAAGACAGCCCCCACCCGTGGACAACTCACACTCTTGCCACCGATGAACCATATGTATTGGCATCAATGGTGAATCAAGTTTTTATGTCAAATATCATCATAATACTAAATTCTATGTAATTAATGATATAAATTCTAGACATGTTTTTGATTATGGTGATGATCAAGTTGACACTATCCCATTTGCAATTGGAAGCAATTCGTTTATTACTATTGATGACTTAAATAGATAAATTTTCAGATTTTATTGTGAACCCGTAGTTGAGGTGGGAAATATATAGAATGATACAGTCATATTCTCACCTACATGTTGCACCTACATCATTTAGAGTGTGTATCCTAGTACTTTCCTTCAATCCACCATAAATATTCTGTTTCTTTATGTTTTTTTTTCAGAATGGTTTTTCTATATTTTGATTTTTAGGTTACCCATTAGTTGTCTATTTATAATTACTTCTATATTTGTTTTCATTGTAGGAAATGACAACCATTAATGAGATGTTGTGGAAATGGATGACAGAAAATAATCGTCACATTTCACAGATGGGCATTCCTCCACTCATCCCTGTTGTGAGAATTTTATTTCAAATATATATATTTCAATAACATATAATATCATGTGTTTACTTTTGTGTTAATTTTTTTAGGATCCACCCCCTAGATGAGAAATATCTGATGAGGAGCCTAATATAGCTCCCAATACAAAGGGTGGTGGTAGGAGGGGGGTGGTGTCTGAGTTAGATGACCAAATGGTGGTCCCAGTACTAAGGTCAGTGGTATGAGGGCTCGTGGTGAGAGAGTTAGACAATCCACTGGTCATACCTGATTGGTTTATGCCCCTACCACAGACATATCTTCTACAACCCTTTTTGATCCTGGTGTGTCTTTAGGGACACACATGATAATTACACCTCCGATATTTACACTACCAGTTGTCCAGACATCTGTGCCATCATCATTTTCTTCTAGTTCATTATCTTTGGGCTATTATATTCCACCTTCTTCGACTCCTACTCCGACACAGTATGTGGCTGAGGAGCGTACATTGAGGGACACTCCACCTGTATAGTATATTCCTTCAGATTCTTCACATCCATTTATTCCCATTGATGCGAAAACCACAGGAATATTTATATAACTCTAACAAATTTTTATACCAAAATTTATTTTTATTATAACATGTACTGAAAATTATTTCATTAACAAGAGATTCATCTACTGATAGGAGGCGGGGGAGGGGGCGTAATCGCTTGCGTGCAGTATGGAACCGCCAGACATAGTTGATGGTTCAAAACAATGATAATGGATAAATGATTGATAAATTTGGACAGGAATGTCGGGGTTTTTTGGTGACGCTACCCAAATACTCCGACATCATTCGAGCCAGCCCTCTCTATTGGAGACATCTACCACATGATGTCAAGGATAATTTATGGGCACAAATATGGGTAAAAAATTTATTGTATTTAATGCAGTATTTTTTGTATTTATATGAATTAACTTATTGGTTGTCAGCCTCGGTATAAATTCCCTGATGGCGAAGGTGCACGACCGGTGTATTTAAAGGAGCTAGGAGAGATTTGGAGAGCTTATAAGCATGATCTATTTTTTGGCTGGTGTGATATAGTGGGCATAGAGTTTGAGACATTACCTTTCGTGGATGATGGCCCAATAGAGCAATATCTCCAAATGATTATCCATTGGGCGACTGCTAAATTTAATCTATTAATCCCATTTGAGGTATTTAAATGATAGTATTCATATTTTTCATTAATATTAACTAATTTATTATTAAAAAATATTTAGGAATCTTCCTAAAAATCAAAAAAAAATTGATTCAAAACAATACCTCTATAATTTGGGGCACACGACTGTGTCAGATCATGAGAGGAAACTGGTACGATATAGCTGTTTAGAATTTTTCCTTACCACTTGACCTTTTTATTGTTTCATACTTAAATTATGAGATTTATTAAATATTGAATATATTATTATACGTGCACTTTATATTATTTCAATTTAATTATTGAAGCACAAATTGAATATTGAAGGGTGTATCCCTTGAGTGAAATTTTTTTTCTCGTGTAGAAGGAAAAAAGATGGAAATGCGGTTAATGAACCGACAAAAAAAAAATATTGTATGTTTTAATTTGTTTTTTTCAATGTTTAATATCTATTTTGAAATTTAATAATATATAAATATTTTTAATAGGCAGCTTTAGAGGACCTTGATGCCCAAGAGCCTGACAATTTAGGGCCACACGATCATTTATATGAGGTTTTGGGAGTGGAGCAGTCTGGTCGAGTACGCTGCCGACCTGGTAAGAATATAGTCCCGATGAGGTATTGGTCCTCTCTAGATATCTATTATAGTACCACCAAGTTGGAACAGGTCAAGGAGCATGCAAGATAGTCTGATAAAAGGGTCACATAGTTGGAAGTACAAGTTCAAATGAGGGACAACGAATTTATAAAAATGATGAAAGCTTTACCTTTATCACTTCCATTAGAAGCCAGCGCGGCTTGTTAGAAATTTATGTCGTCGATGGATGCATTATCAAATTCACCAGGCGGAAGTTCTAGTGGCGGTCGATATGATGACGTTCATGGTGATGACGTGGATGCTGAAGAGGACGAGGGAAAGGATGAGGATGCGAACGAGGGTGAGGATGGTGATGATGGTGAAGATGGGGCTAAGGGAGAAGATGGGGCCAACGATGAGCTTGGGGAAGATGATGAGGATGACAAACAGGACATTGATGGTGGTGAGGATGAGGTCGATGATGACAGTGTTGATGGTGATGATGATCAGGGGCAGATTGATCCATTGCATTTTTGAATTCTGTATAACTGTTTATTTTTAAACCTGGGTTTTCACTCTAGTATGGATATTTTTTGAATTCAGTATAACTCTGTATTTTTGGCCAAATATGGAAGCACCTTTAATTTAAGAATGATTTAAATTTAATTTAGCTACTTTATTAATTCTTTGTAATTATATTGAATGTAACATCCCAAGTAAGTAATGAATAATAGATATTTTTATCTATGTCTATTAATTAATTAGATAGTTTTTTAGAGGCTTAAAATTAGAATAAATCCAATCTTAAGCATGGAATACACTAATGTTTTTTAAAAGATTGTTTTACTGCCTTTTGATAGAAAAACATTTTTAAATAAAAATTTTGAAAATTTTATAAGCTCTATTTTTCAAAATAAACTTATTATTTATGATTGGGACATTGAAATTTACATTGGAAAATTTTTTGGTACTTTTTCGACAAAGTTCATTTTTTAATGAATAGTGAAAATGTTGTATTTTAATTCAAATCCTCTTTTTAATCTAATTTATTTATATGATTATATTATATTTTGAATTGGTTTTAAAGTTCAATTAGAATATATTTTTACCATTTATTCCAATAGTGGTCATTGGAATTAACTTCACTTTGAAATTGGACTTAAACTAGTGTCAATCTTTTGATACTTATTGTTTCATAAAAACACGCTATTTGTTCTGAAAGCGGGAATTAATTATTAAATTAATTAATGTAACTTATATGTTTTGAATTTTGTTAAATATAAATCATTTTTTAATTCGGAATATCAAATATAGCTTAGGGTGATGTTTTGATATTTTTCTGAAAAACTTCAATTTTTGATGAATAGTTAAACCACTAAGTGGTACTTAAAAAACTGATTTTTTGTTTAAATGAAATTTTACCACCTCTGTGTTTTGAATTTCAAAAATCATACATATATGGTTTCCATTAAGAATTAAAATTTGGTTCAGTGGGATTAAAATAATTTTTTGGTGAATAGTAACTTTTAAGTTTATTGATCGCGATTAGAGGTAATTAGTGTAGTTTAAGGTAAAAATAATGTTTTAATAATATTAAATGACCTAGAAACATGTCTTACCCTCATTGGATGAGTCATTTCCGACAAATACAATCCATGGGTCAACTTGTGGACCCCATGGATCCACTTTTGTTGGAAAATGACATTAATACCTTTTTATTTAATGTTAAAGTAAAAATGACACAAACATGAGTTATTTTAATAAAATAATTTTTACATGGGGTTATACAAGTAAGATTTTTGACTAAAAATAGTAATTGGAAAGCTAAAAATATTTCCTACATCATAGTAGTTTTTTTTATAATTTTTAGAGCTTAAATAAATTAAATTATTTATGACATCATGATGATGAAATGATTACCTCCTTAATAAAGGATTTAAATAAAATGAAAAGATAATGTTAAAACTCCAACTTACAATTGTAAAAAACCTACTAGATGGTTATATTTCGAACCATATTTACCTTATCCTCGAATTATATCAATGTGGGATCTTTTAAATCCGAAACGCATTTTAAAATAAAGTAACATTTCATTACATTCCAAGAGTGCCCCTCCTCTCCTCTTATAAAAGGCCCCCACCACTATCACCTTACCCACAAATCTCAAGCCTTTGGTTCGGCAAATCTCTGACCAGTTTGTCTCTCCACATCCCTCTCTTACTCCTAGAAACCACACTTTTGGCAGAAGCCTTCCCAAAGAATCCTTTGAGCTCAAATCAAAAAGAGTTACCTGTTTTAAAGGTAGTGTTTTCTCTTGTGTTCTTTTGTTTTATTTTCCTTCTCCAACCCCCTAAACTATTTTTATTCAATTATTTTGTAAAAAATCCAGTATCGTCAATATAATAGGATGTTGTTATAAGAAGTATTCAAGCTACACTTATACACACCTACATCTAATGGTTAAAGAACATATTGTTTCCGTGGATGGTGAATTTCTGCCTCACAAAACGATGATAGTTCAACACCCATATAACACCTTCAAAGGTGGCCATTAAGATGTCACTATATTTATATATGATATATATTGTTTTTATTTTTTCCTTAATCTTCTGTATTTCTCATTTATGTCATACCTTTATGGTTTCCATTATGGGTATACACGATATCTTCATTTTAGGAAGTGCGGACTACCGCCCCCTCAAAGTGATTGGTTCATTAATGCCATATGTGGGACGTATAAAGGTTGGATTTAAAGTTATTATATATGATTTTATACTAGAATTATAAAATATCTTTATTTAATTATTATTTCATTCCATTAAAGTATGAGATATAAATGAAAGTAGCGTTCATGCGTGCGTACGGCTTACCGTCTCCATGAACGGTGCATTTCATTTCTTATCCACAAATGTAATGTACTATTACAAGTACATATATATAATGGATATATATGATTTATATTACATATAAATTATTAATATAATTCTGGAATTAAAGTATACATATCTCTCATTTAGTTTTAATTACATTAATATGACATAGAAATGAAAGTAGCGCTCATGCGTACGTACGGCTTACCGTCTCCATGAACGGTGCATTTCATTTCTTACCTCTAAATGATTAAGTAATATTATAAATACATGTATATGCTGGATATATATGATATATATGATATTCAAATCATTAATATCATTCTGGATATAATGAACCTTTGACCACACGAACAACATGTAATTGTAAGAAGTCCACTTTCGACTTAAGATCCAAATATTGACAAAACATACATTGTTAACTTAAATGATTACATAATGTTTATAACATGGTAAGAAGTGATATAAAAGTAATAATTAACTTTAAAAAGGTTCTTAAGCAAGTATAAATTAACTCATGTTTATTATTCAGGATGTTAACGAACGATCGAGTCAAGTCGGACCCCAGGTAAGGGAACTTCTTAACCCGATTTCTATTCATTGGGTTAATCTCCTAATTTCAAATTATGTCATGATATTATTATGTCCTATCTTGTATTTTTACTTTATTTATGTGTACTTATAGTGAATACACATAATGGATTTATTTTATTTTAAAAAAATGATCTTTGTATGGGACTTCGTCTCAATCTCCTTTCATTGAGGCACATTTTGTTTTATACACAACCTTCTTTTATACGGTGTATAAACCCTTTTGACTTTTACGTTTACTCAAAAGGAATATTTTTTTATATGAAGCGGTTTTACTAAATGATAAATGGAATTTTTTTGTCGTACGTATGCGGCGACAATGAAATTTCCACCATCGTGACCATTATTTGAGTTTCGGCTTCCTCTACAAGCCATACCATTTTTTTAAAAGAAAAATAAATAAAATGTTTTACTTTTCCTTTATTTTTGTATTGAAAATGGGTTTCATGATGTTATTTATATCAATTTGTTTTATTGATATCTTGTTATTGAAATGTGGAAATTTTATGTTTCCTGTATGCATGTATTATGTGATACGATTATGTTATGGTTCTTGGGCATTGTTATGAAGACGGGTGGTTCCGTGATAAACTAAGGGCGGGTGAGCCCATTATAGCTCTCAAATGAATTGGGTAATGTGAAGGAGTTAAACGTTGAGGTTTCTCCGAAGAGATTTATGGAATATAATGTTATGGGTATTCCAAACGTTACCAAGAGGGTTACTCCCTACGTAAGAATGTTATGAATGCCTCAAGTTACCTTTATGTCTTACGATTTCTATGTTATATTCATGATTTGATGAGGTATGTTAAAGTGATTATGTTTTATGATTAGAGTATGATTTCATTGATTCTTATGTATACATGTACTCATGTTTCCTTTCCATATTTTCATATCCCTTACTGAGCTTTTTAGGCTCATCCCAAGTTTTTGAAATGTTTTTCACATGTCAAGGGAAAGGTACATGATATGATGATAGTGTCAAGGAAGTGTCATGAAAGAATCCATGTTTCTTTGAAATATGGTTCCATTGATGGGGAAAACGAATACTATCTTTTATGTAACCACTTTGTTTAAATGTGGAATGTAATGCATGTTTTATGATCTAATTCTCTAAAACAGTAAACCTGAAAAGATCCTCAAGGTGTAATATTGCAATAACTCAAGATTAAGTAAGGTTTAAGGCCAATGCCTTATAGTTGGTATCAGAGGTCGGTTTAGATAACTTTAGGAGTTAGAATTTTATTAAATGATTATCCAAAAATATTTTTTTATGGACAAATTAAAATGATATATCATTTGAAGAATACCATGGTTCTTCTCCTAAGATATTTTTTTGTTAAGAATGGTTTTTCATAGAGGAAATAGAATAGATTTTCTGGGAAGGCATACAGAGGGAAATGACCTTTCAAATCATTATCCTGAGATGGTCAGAATCAGAACTAAACAGTTTGTTACAGTGATGGCTCAGTTGGCTCAGGTGAAAAATTTTGGTTGTTTTTATTGATGATATTTTGGTGTTTTCTAAAAGGAAAGAGGATCATTAAAGAAATTTACGGGTTATTTTGCAAACCATAAAAGAAAATAAATTGTATGGTAAATTCAGAAAGTGTGAGTTTTGGTTGCAAAAAATTTCTTTCCTTGGTCACATTGTTTCTAAAGATGGGATAACTGTTGATCCTGCAAAAACAAAGGTTGTTGAAGAATGGCCAAGACCCACAAATGTAATAGAGATTCGTAGTTTCCTTGGTTTTGCAGGCTATTACCGAAGGGTTTTTAGAAATTTTTCACAGTTATCAAGTCCAATGACTAAGCTAACTCGGAAGGGTGTTAAGTTTATGTGGGAAAAAGAATGTGATGATTGTTTTCAGGAATTGAAAAGAAGATTGGTGAATGCTCTAGTTTTGGAACTACCTTCCGGGAATGGGAAGTTTGTTATCTACAGTGATGCTTCATTGAAAGGACTTGGTTGCTTCCTAATGAAGAATGATTAGGTAACTGATTATGCTTCACGTTAGTTGAAAACTCATGAGGTAAATTATCCTACAAATGATTTGGAATTATTTTCTATTGTTTTCGCTTTAAAATTTTGGAGGAAACATTTGTTTGGATTAATGTGTGAAATATATACCGATCACAAAAGTTTAAAGTATATATTCACTCAGAATGAATTGAACATGAGACAGAGGAGATGGCATGAATTAATCAAGGATTATGATTGTACAATTCATTACCATCCTGGAAAAGAAACTAAAGTGGCTGATGCTTTGAGTTGAAAAAGTAAAGCTTCATTAACAATGTTGTGTTTCAAACGTGATCCTTTGGTTAAGGATTTCATGAACCTTGGCATAGAAGTTTTTGGTGAAGGATGTTCTTCTATTTTGTTTCAGGTATCAGTGAAATCTTCTATATCAGACAGAATCAAGCAAGCACAGAAGCAAGACAGTGAGTTTCAGAAAAAGGGAGAGCTGGTTCAGAAGGAAAAGTTTCCTGAATTAATCATTGATAATGATTGTGTTTTGAGATTTGGGAAGAGATTGTGTGTGCCTTGTGATTCACAGTTGAATAGAGAGTTGTTATGTGAAACACATAGTTCTCTGTTTTCAGTTCATCCTGGAAGTAAAAAGATGTACAGAGATCTGCGGGAGTATTACTGGTGGGATGGAATGAAAAGAGATATTTCTGATTTTACTGTGAAGTGTTTGACATGTCAACTGGTTAAAGTAGAGCGGCAGTTACCGAAAGGGATGCTTAATCCTTTACCAGTTCTAGAGTGGAAATGGGAGAATATATCCATAGACTTCGTTGTGGGATTGCCGAAGAAACCTCAGAGTAATAATGCAATCTAGGTTATTGTTGATCGCTTAACTAAATCTTCTCATTTCCTTGCTATATGAGATAATTTTTCATTAGATAAACTTTCCTATTTGTATCTTAATGAGATAGTCAGGTTACATGGAGTTCCTCTCTCCATTGTATCTGACCGAGATCCCAGGCTCACTTCTAACATTTGGAAAGGCCTTCAATAGTCATTGGGTACAGAATTAAATTTTAGTACAACTTTTCATCCTCAATCAAATGGGCAATCAGAACGAACAATTCATACTTTGGAGGATATGATGCGTTCTTGTTTGATTGATTATCATGTAATTTGGGACCAACATCTTTCTTTGGTTGAGTTTTCTTATAAAAACAGTTTTCATTCTAGTATACAGATGGCACCATTTGAGGCATTATATGGTAAACAGTGTCAAACTCCAGCTTTCTGGGATGAAGTGGGTGAAAGGAATTTGATGGGACCATAATTGGTAGAAGAGTTGGAAGATAATGTTTAGCTGATACAGAAACACATGAGAACAGCTCAGAGCAGGCAGAAGAGTTATGCGGACAACTGGAGGAAGGATCTATCTTTTGAGGTAGGTGATCATGTTTTTCTCAAAGTCTCACCATGGAAAAGTGTAATGTGATTTGGTAATAAAGGAAAGTTGAGTCCAAGGTTCATCAGACAATATTAAATTCTGGAGAGAGTTGGATCAGTTTCTTACCGAGTGTCTTTACCTCCGAGTTTATCTCAGGTACAAAATGTTTTTCATGTTTCAATGTTAAGGAAGTACATGCCAGATCCATCTCATGTTTTCAGTCCAGAGGTAGTTCCACTGGAAGAGAACCTATTTTGTGAGGAACAACCGGTCCAGATTCTTCACCATAGGGAGAAAGTGTTACGGAATAAGGTGATTCATCAGGTAATGGTTTTGTGGAAAAACCACATGATTGAAGAGGGAACATAGGAATCTGAAAATGCAATGAGCGCTAAATACCCCCACTTATTTGATAAGTAAATAAATTGTGGGGACACAATTTTCTAAAGGGGGGAAGGATGTAACATCCCATGTAATTAATGAATAATGGATATTTTTATCTATGTCTATTAATGAATTAGATAGTGTTTTAGAGGCTTAAAATGAGAATAAATCCAATCTTAAGCATGGAATACACTAATTGTTTTAAAAGATTATTTTTCTGCCTTTTGATGGCAAAACATTTTTAAATAAAACTTTTGACAATTTTATAAGATCTATTTGTCAAAATAAACTTATTATTTATGATTGGGACATTGAAATTTACATTGGATAATTTTTTGGTACTTTTCCGACAATGTTCATTTTTTTAATGAATAGTGAAAAATGTTGTATTTTAATTCAAAACCTCTTTTTAATATAATTTATTTATATGATTATATTATCTTTTGAATTGGATTTAAAGATCAATTAGAATATATTTTTACCATTTATTCTAATAGTGGTCATTGTAATTAAATTCACTTTGAAATTGGACTTAAACTAGTGTCAATATTTTGATACTTATTGTTTCATAAAAACATGCTATTTGTTCTGACAGCGGGAATTAATTATTAAATTAATTATTGTAACTTATATGTTTTTAATTTTTTGAAATAGACATCATTTTTTAATTTGGAATATCAAATACAGCTTAGGGCGATGTTTTGGTATTTTTCTGAAAAACTTCAATTTTTGATGAATAGTGAAACCACTAAGTGGTACTTAAAAAAACTGATTTTTCGTTTAAATGAAATTTTACCACCTATGGTTTTGAACTTCAAAAATCTGACATAAATGGTTTTCATTAAGAATTAAAATTTTGTTCAATGGGATTAAAATAATTTTTTTTGAATAGTAACTTTTATGTTTATTAATCGCGGTTAGAGGTAATTAGTGTAGTTTAAGGTAAAAATAATGTTTTAATAATATGAAATTACCAAGACACATGTCCTACCCTCATTGGATGAGTCATGGACGACCGAGACAATCCATGGGTCCACTTGGGGACCCCATGGAGCCACTTTGGTTGGAAAATGACAGTAATACCTTGTTATTTAATGTTATGGTAAAAATGAGACAAACATGAGTTCTTTTACTAAAAAAATTTTACATGGGGTTATGAAAGTCATATTTTTGACTATAAATAGTAATTGGAAAGATAAAGTAATTTCCTACATCATAGTATTTTTTTTATAATTTTTATTCCTTAAATAAATTAAATTATTTATGACATCGTGATGATGAAACCATTACCTCATTAATAAATGATTTAAATAAAATGAAAAGATAATGATAAAACTATAAATTACACTTGTCAAAAACCTATTGTATGGGTATATTTAGAACCCTTATCAGATTATCCTCAAATTATATCAATGTGGGGCCTTTTAAATTCGAAACACATTTTAAAATAAAGTAACATTTCTTTACTTTCTATGAGTGCCCCTCCTCTCCTCTTATAAAAGGACCCCACCACTATCACCTTAACCACACCTCTCAATACTTTGGTTCGGCCAGGATCAGCCAATTTTGTCTCTCCACCTCCCTATCTTACTCCTAGAAGCCTCAATTTGGGTAGAAGTCTTCCCAAGGAAGCATTTGAGCTCAAATAAAAAAGAGTTACGTGTTTTAAAGGTAGTGTTTTCTCTTGTGTTCTTTGGTTTTATTTTTCTTCTCCAACCCCCTAAACTCTATTTATTCAATTATTTTGTAACAACTCCAGTATCTTCAATATTCTAGGATGTTTTTATAAGATTTTTTAAAGCTACACTTACACACAACTACAAATAATGGTTAAAGAACATACTGTTTCTATGGATGGTGAATTTCTGCCTCACGAAACGATGATTGTTCATCCCTCATATAACACATTCAAAGGTGGCCATTAAGATGTCACTATTTTTATATATTATATATAATATTTTTATTTTTTCCTTAAGATTCTGTATTTTTCATATATGTCGTACCTTTATGGTTTCCATTATGGGTATACGTGATATCTTCATTTTAGGAAGTGCGGACTACCGCCCCCTCAAAGTGATTTGATTCGTTAATGCCATATGTGGGACGTATAAGGATGGATTTAAAGTTATTATATATGATTTTATAATGGAATTATAATATATATTTATTTCATTCCATTAAACTATGAGATAGAAATAAAAGTACCGTTCATGCGTACGTACGACTTACCGTCTCCATGAACGGTGTATTTCATTTCTTATCCCCAAATGTAATGTACTATTACAAGTACATATATATAATGGATATATATGATGTATGTTACATATAAATTATTAATATAATTCTGGAATTAAAGTATACATATTACTCATTTAGTTTTAATTACATTAATATGACATAGAAATGAAAGTAGTGTTCATGCGTACGTACGGCTTACCGTCTCCATGAACGGTGCATTTCATTTCTTACCTCTAAATTATTATGTAATATATAAATACATGTATATGCTGGTTATATATTATATATATGATATCCAAATCATGAATATCATTCTGGATATAATGAACCATTGACCACACAAACAACATGTAATTGTAAGAAGTCCACTTTCGACTTAAGAACCAAATATCGACAAAAAAATCATTATTAACTTAAATGATTACATAATGTTTATAACATGGTAATAAGTGATATAAAAGGAACAATGAACTTTAAAAAGGTTCTTAAGCAAGTATAAATTAACTCATGTTAATTATTCAGGATGTTAAAGAACGATCGAGTCAAGTCAGACCCGAGGTAAGGGAACGTCTTAACCCGATTTCTATTCTTTGGGTTAATCTCCTACTTTCAAATTATGTAATGATATTATTTTGTCCTATCTTGTATTTGTACTTAATTTATGTGTTCTTATAGTAAATACACATAATAGATTTATTTTATTTTAAAAAAATGATCTTTGTATGGGACTTCATCTCAATCTCCTTTCATTAAGGAATATTTTGTTTTATACACAAACTTCTTTTATACGGTGTATAAACCCCTATAACTTTTAGGTTTACTCAAAAGGAATATTTTTTTATACGAATAATTTTACTAAACGACAAAGGGAATGTTTTTGTCGTACGTATGTGGTGACAATGACTTTTCCGCCGCCGTGACAATTCTTTGAGTTTCGGATTCCTCTACAAGCCATACCATTTTTTTAAAGAAAAATGAATACCATGTTTTAATTTTCTTTTATTTTGGTATTGAAAATGGTTTTCATATTTTTTTTATATCAATTTGTTTTATTGATATCTTATGATTGAAATGTGGAAATGTTATTTTTTATGTATGCATGTATTATGTGATTCGATTATGTTATGGTTCTTGGGCATTGTTATGAAGACGGGTGGTTCGGCGATAAACTAAGGACAGGTGAGCCCATTATAGCTCTCCAATGCATTGGGTAACATGAAGGAGTTAAACGTTGAGGATTATCTGAAGATATTTAGGAAATATACTGTGATGCATATTTCAAACGTAACCAAGAGGGTTACTCCCTACTTAAGAATGTTATGAACGCCTCAAGTTACCTTTATGTCTTACGATTTCTATGTTTTATTATTGATTTGATGAGGTATGATAAAGTGCTTATTTTTTATGAGTAGAGTATGATTTCATTTATTCTTATGTATACATGTGCTCATGTTTCCTTTCCATATTTTCATATCCCTTACTGAGCTTTTTATGCTCATACCAAGTTTTTGAAATGTTTTTCACAGGTCAAGGGAAAGGTACATGATATGATGATAGTGTCAAGGTAGTGTCAAGAAAGAATCCATGTTTTATTTTAAATATGTTTCTGTTGATGGGGAAAAACGAATACTATCTTTTATGTAACCACTTTGTTTAAATGTGGAATGTAATGGAAGTTTTATGATCTAATTCTCTAAAACACTGAACTTGGAAAGATCATAAAGATGTAATCATGTAATAACTCAATATTAAGTAAGGTTTAAGGCTGGGGCCTTATATTGAATTTCATATCTTGATTAAGTTTTATTTAATATAATTGTTTAATTTGATAAATAAATTCATGTTTTTATAATAAAACTCCTCCAACAGAGGTGCGCTGTCAGCCAAAACTCACAGTGATTGTTTAGGGTGTGATAATTTGACTCTCAATTTTTAGTTTCAAAAACCTAGTACCACTTATAAAAAAATCAATATAAAATATATATCTTTATCACACCGCAATCATGAATAAAGAGTCTATTTTTTATAACATATGATCAGTTTCTATAATGTTAAGGAAAACTACATTGGATTTATTCGGAATCATGGCTGGATGATGCTGCCCACGGATGTTACCAGACCGAGCCAACACGCCGTAGTCATGCCTTGGTCACGACATGGTTATGCTGTTGTCACGCCGCAGTCACCCCGCGGTCAGGCCGAGGTCACCCCGCGGTCCTGAAGCGGTCACCCCACGGTCACGCTGCGATCACCCCGCGGTCACGCCGCGGTCACCCCGGGGTCACGCCGTGTTCACCCCGTGGTCACGCCGCGGTCACCCCGCGGTCACGCCGTGTTCACGCTGCGGACACGTCGTGATCACGCCATAGTCACGCCGTGGTAATGCCCTGATTTGGCCCTGCTGCAGGACGACATCCCGCAGCGGTTCACTGTCCTGTTGTAATTCAATGTATGATACCTCGATAGAGTTTTAGAAATATTACCCACCCTCCTTCCAAGGTAGCCCCCCAGACAGCCCCCCCACCCACCTCAATCCAAGGCACAGTGTGGATGGTACCACTAAAAGTGTATTTCCTGTGTTTAAAATGGATACAATTTTATGTAAAAACAAATGGCATACGGAAAACTGACCAAAATCATTTGGATTGTGTTGATACTATAAGAAAATGATCTATGGGTTATTTTTGACGTGTACGTGTAAACCCCACCTCAATTAAAGGCGCAGTGTTTCTAGAACCACCCAAAAGTGTCTCACTTTTATTTGAAATTGACAAAAATTTTAAGTGAAAAAAATAACTGGCATATGGAAAACCGATTGTGTTGATACTTCAACACAATGATCCATGGGTGAATTGTGATGTGGTCGGCCCGACGACACGTTAATCAGAGGTGTTGTGTGAATGCGCTGGACGAAAACGCACTCCACATGTCGTAAATGGGAAAAACATGGGTTTTATGGTAAAATGCAAGTCGAACGATATCAGAATGACTATAAATCACATGAAAACCCCATAATTATTATTCGTGAGGTATATGTGGAGAGGGCACATCATTTGGACGTGCGGTTTGTGTGGCACGGCTGAATATGTGTTTTTATGTGTTTGGTGAACTTGAAAAGCGTGTGTAGGGTGGTTGAAACTAGCCAAATTACCTCTTAATGAAATGAAATTAGAAGACAACAAATGGTTGGTTAATTGTAAAATTTTCGGTCAGACATAACTTCAAACAGAGGTGTCGTGTGACTGTGCTGGCCAAAAACGCACTCTGTGTGTCATAAATGGCCAAAACATTCGTATAAAGGTAAAATGCATGTCGAACGACATCAAAATGACTTGAAATCACACAAAAAACCCCTAATTATTATTCTTGAGATGTAATAGGAGATGACACGTCATTCGGACGTGAGGTCTTCACGGCATGGCTGATTATGTGTTTTTTAGGAGTATGATGTGCTTGAAAAGCGTGTATGGGGTGGTTGAATCCCGCCGAATGACCTCATAATTCCATCATATCGGACGAAATAAAATGTTTGGTCAATTGTGAAATGGTTGGCTAGAAGCCATGTCAATCAGAGGTGTCGTGTGACCGCGCTGGCTGAAAACGCACTCCGCATGTCGCAAATTGCCAAAACATGTGTTTAATAGTCAAATGAATGTAAAAATACATTATAATGACTTTAAATCACACTAAAATACCCAAATTATTATTCATGAGGTGTTTGAGAAGACGACATGTCATTCAGACTCGTGGTATGCATGGAACAGCTGAATATGTGTTTTTTAGGTGTTTGGCGTGCATGAAAATCGCGCGTCGGTTGGTCGAAACTGGCCGAACGACCATATAATGTCATGAAATCATACAAAAACAAATGGTGGGTAAATTTTGAATTGTTCATCTAGACGACACATCAATCAGAGGTGTCGTCTGACCGCACTGGCCGAAAACGAACATCGCGTGTCATAAATGGCCAAAACAAGCGTTTAACGGTCAAATTCATGCCGAACGACATCATAATAACTTTAAACCACATGAAAACAACCAAATTATTATTCGTGAGGTGTAAGAGGAGACGACACATCATTTTGACATGTGGTTTGCACGACACGACTAAATATGTGTTTTTAGGTGTTTGGCACGCTAGAAAATCACGCGTCGGGTGGTCCAAATCGGCCGAACGACCTCATAATTACATGAAATCGGAAGACAACTAAGGGTGGGTGAATTGAAAAATGGTAGACTATATGGAACGTCAATCAAAGGTTTCTTGTGACCGCGTTGGCCGAAAACGCACTCTACGTGTCATAAATGGCCAAAACAAGCATTTAACAATCAAATT
Organism: Viscum album; assembly: GCA_963277665.1. Lineage (NCBI taxonomy): Eukaryota > Viridiplantae > Streptophyta > Magnoliopsida > Santalales > Viscaceae > Viscum > Viscum album. The sequence continues at coordinate 2,069,153,689 of OY728132.1, forward strand.
CATTTTGAAATACATCGGGATGACTTGAATTCACACTAAAACACCCTAATTATTATTAAGGAGGTGTACGAGGAGAAGACATGTCATTTGGATGCATGGTTTGAGCGGCATGACTGTATATGTGTTTTTAGGTGTTTGGCATATTTGAAAAGCGTGCGTGCGGTGGTCGAAACTGGCCGAACAACCTCAGAATTCCATGAAAACGGACGAAAACAAAGGGTGTTTGAACTATGAAATGGTCGGCTAGACGACACATCAATCGGAGGTGTCATGTGACCGCGCTAGCCAAAAACACACTATGTCTGTCGTAAATGTCCCAAACATGCATTTAACGATCAAATGCATGCCTAATGACATCAGAATGACTTGAAATCACATGAAAACACCCTAATTATAATTCGAGAGGTGTACTAGGATATGACACATTATTTGGACACGCGGTTTGCACGAAACAGCTAAATATGTGTTTTTTAGGTGTTTGATGTGTTTGAAAAGTGCGCGTGGGTTGTTCGAAACTAGCCAAACGACCTCATAATGCCATTAAATCGGACGACAACAAAGGTTCGGTGAATTTTTAAATGGTCAACCAGATGGCACGTCAATCGGAGGTGTCATGTGACCACGTTTTCTGAAAAAGTACTATGTGTGTCGTAAATGGCCAAAACATGTGTTTAACTGTCAAATGCATTCCGAACGGCATCATAATGACTTGAAATAACATAAAAACACCATAATTATTATTTTTTAAGTGTACGAGGAGACGAAACTTCATTCAGATGCGCGGTTTGTGCAGAATGACTGAATATGTGTTTTTACGGTGTTTGGCGCACTTGAAAAGCACGCGTGGGGTGGTTGAAACCGTCCAAACGCACTTGTAATGCCATTAAATCAGGTGATAACAAAGGGTGGGTGAATTTGGAAAAGTTTGGCTATAAGGAACATCAATTGGAGGTGTTGTGTGACCGTGATGGCAGAAAACGCACTCTGCGTGTCCTTAATGGCTGAAACATGCGTTTAATGGTAAAATGCATGCCGAAGGACATTGGAATGACAGAAATCACATGAAAACACCCTAATTATTTTTCATGAAGGTTTATGAGGTGATGGCATGTCATTTGTATGCGCAGTTTGCGCGGAATGACTGAATATGTGTCTTAAGGTGTTTGGCGCACTTGAAAAGCACGCGTGGGGTGGTCGAAACCAGCCGAACGACCTCAAAATTCCATGAAATCAGACGACAACAAAGGGTGGGTAAATTTTGAAATGGTCGGCCAGACGACACGTCAATCAGAGGTGTTGTGTGACCGCGCTGGCTGAAAACGAACTCTGAGTGTCGTAAATGGCCAAAACATGCGTTTAACAGTCAAATGCATTCCGAATGACATCATAACGACTTGAAATCACACTAAAACAGCCTAATTATTATTTGTGAGGTGTATTAGGAGACTCCATGTCATTCTGATGCATGGTATGCACAACATGACTGAATATGTGTTTTTTAGGTGTTCGGCGCGCATGAAAAGCGCACGTCGGGTGGTCGAAATTGGCCGAACGACCTCGGAATTCCATGAAATAATATGAAAACAAAGGTTGGGTGAATAGTAAAATGTTCGGCCAGATGACACATCAATCAGAGGTGCCGTGTGACCGCACTGGCCAAAAACGCACTCTACGTGTCGTAAGTGACCAAACATGCGTTTAATGGTCAGATGCATGCCGAATGACATCGTAATGACTTTAAATCACACAAAAACACACTAATTATTATTTTTGAGCTTTACAATGAGACAGCATGTCATTCGGATGTGTGGTTTGTGTGGCACGACTGAATATGTGTTTTTAGGGGTTTAGCGCGCTTAAAAAGCGCCCGTCGGGTGGTCGAAACCGGCCGAACGGCCTCAGAATGCGATCAAGTCAGACGACAAAAAAGGGTGGGTGTACTGTGAAATGGTCGACCATACGGAATGTCAATCAGAGGTTTCGTCTAACCGCACGGGCCGAAAACTCTCTCCTACTACCATAAATAGCCAAAACATGCGTTTAACAGTCAAATGCATGCCAAACGACATCAGAATGACTTGAAATCACATGAAAACATCTTAATTATTATTCGCGATGTATATGAGGAGATTCCATGTCATTCGGACTCGCGGTTTGCGCCGAACAAATGAATATGTGTTTCTTAGGTGTTTGGCGTGCTTGAAAAGCACGCGTGGGGTGGTCAAAACTGGACTAATGACCTCGGAATGAAATGAAATTGGACGACAACAAATGGTGGGTGAATTTTGAAATAGTCCGCCAGACGGCATGTCAATCAGAGGTGTCGTTTGACAGCGTTGGCTTAAAATGCACTCCGCCTGTCGTAAATGGCCAAAACATGTGTTTAGCGGTCAAATGCATGACGAACGAAATTGAAAGGACTTGAAATCACATGAAAAACCCTAATTATTAATCGTGAGGTGTACGAGGTGACATCACATCACTTGGATGTTCGGTTTGCACGGCACGACTGAATATGTATTTTTAAGGTGTTTGATGTGCTTGAAAAGCACGTGTGTGGTGGTCGAAACTGGCTGAACGACCTCAGAATACCATGAAATCGGACGATAATAAAGGTTGGGTGAATTGTGAAATTTTCGTCCAGAAGAAATGTCAATCGAAGGTATCGTGTGACCGCGCTGGCCAAAAATGGACTCCGCTTGTCGTAAATGGCCAAAACATGCGTTTAACAGTCATATTCATTACGAACAACATCAGAATGACTTGAAAATCACACAAAAACACCCTAATTATTATTTGTGAGGTGTATGAGGAGACAACACATCATTCGGAAGCGCGATTTGTGCGGCACGACTGAATATGTGTTTTTAGGTGTTTGGCACGCATGAAAAGCGTGCGTGGGGTGGTCGAAACTGGCCGAACGACCTCGGAATGCCATGAAATTGGACGACAACAAAGGGTGGGTGAATTTTAAAAGGGTCGCCTAGAAGGCACATCAATCAGATGTGTCGTGTGACCGTGCTGGCCAAAAACACACTTGGCCTATTGTAAATGGCCAAAACATGTGTTTCACAGTCAAATGCATGCCAAACGACATTATAATGACTTAAAATCACAAGAAAACACCCCAATTATTATTCGTGAGTTGTATGAGGAGACATCACATCATTCGGATGCGCAGTTTGCGCGGCACGACTGAATATGTGTTTTTAGGTGTTTGTTGTGCTTGAAAAGCGTGCGGTTGGTGGTCGAAACCGGCCGAAAAAACTCGGAATGCCATAAAATCGGACTACAACAAAGGGTGGGTGAATTTTGAAATGGTCGGCCAGACTGTGCATCAATCGGAGGTGTCGTGTTACTGTGTTGGCCGAAAACGCACTTCTCGTGTCGTAAATTGCAAAAACATGTGTATAATGATCAAATTCATGCCGAACGACATCATAATGACTCGAAATCACATAAAAATACCCAAATTATAATTATTGATGTGTACATAGATACAGAATGTCATTTGGATGCGCGGTTTGCACGACACAACTGAATATGTGTTTTTTAGGTGTTTTGTGTGCTTTAATATCAAGTGTGGGGTGGTTGAAACCCGTTGAACACATTCAGACTGTTTTTATACATTAGGAAAATGATCCATGGGTCATTAGTGATGTTTATGAGTCAAACCCGTCTCAATCCGAGGCGCTGTGAGGCTGGCACCACCGAAAGTGTCTCTCTTTTGTTTCAAAAGGACAACATTTTAAGTGAATACAACAACTGATATACGAAAAACCGACAAATGCATTTAAATTATGTTGAATCTTTAGGACAATGATCTGTGGGTCTTATGTTATGTGTAGAAGTCAACCCATACTCAATTCAAGTTCCATTGTGGCGGACACCACTCCAAGTGTTTCTCTTTTGTTTTAAATGGACAAGATTTTAAGCGAAAACAACAATTGGCATACTTTAAATGGACCAAACACATTCAGATTGTGTTGATATTTTAGGAAAGAATCATTGAGACATTTTTGACATCTACAAGTCGACCCCAACTCAATTTGAGGCATGGTGTGGCCGCAACCACTCAAAATGTCTCTCTTTTGTTTAAAATGGACATGATTTCTTGCGAAAACAACAACTGACATACGGTAAAATAGTCCAAATGCATTCGGATTTTGTTTAAACATTAGTAAAACAATACAGGGGTCCTTTTTAATGTCTACGAGTAAACCCCATCTCAATACGAGGCATGTTGTGGCTGGCACCACTCAAAGTGTTTCACGTTTCTTCGAAATGGACAACATTTTAAGGGAAAACAACATTTGACGTATGGAAAACGGACAAAACGCCTTTGGATTCTGTTGATACTCTAGGAAAATGATCCATGGGTCATTTTTTATGTGTACGAGTCAACCCTGCCTCCATCCGAGGCCCGGTACCACTCCAAGTGTCATTCTTTTGTTTAAAATGGATACACTTTTATGTAAAAACAACCGGCATACAGAAAACCAACCAAACACATTCGTATTGTGTTGATACTTTAGGAAAACGTTACATGGGTCATTGGTGACGTGTAAAAGTCAACACCCCCCCAATCCGAGGCATGGTGTGGGCGGAACCACTCAAATTGTCTCTCTTTTGTTTCAAAAGGACATCATTTTAAGTGAATACAACAACCGAAATTTACCCTCCTCAACGATAGTCGCAAACTCTTTTTTCATGAGTTGGGTTGTATCACTCATAGGTTCATAAGTGATGAGACTCCTAAAAAATAACTTTTTGCCATATATTATAAAAAATACAAGTTCAATGAAAAATGCAACCCAAATCATTACATACCCAAATCATGTTTCAGAAAAAAAAAATTGGGATTTGAGCCAATTTCAAACTCTTATTCAACTCTAATATTTTTTTCTCAGACTATTCTGCCTATTGTAATTTTAAGGGGCATGGGGGGTTGTTCTGGTAGGAGGGGTTGTGCAGGGGTGAGGTGAATCACTACTAGAAGAGTGGTTGTCATTTAAAGATAGAAATGGGTGTAAATAATTGTAAAGACCCATAAAATTCAAGGGAAATTTTTTCTTAATTTTATTTGGAATTTTACAAGAGCGCGGTTTCTGACGGCACCTGATTCCGAGGCCTGGAGTGCCCATAATCAATTTACGAAGTTTGGCTCGGGTACGTCCAGTGAACGAACAAGCGGGAATTTATAACTTTTGAACCGGTGCCCAGAATCGAATTCCGAGGGAACCGATGAACTCGCAGCGCCTATATTCGCTTAAGGAGACTTTTTCCGAGGTTTCGTTTTATTCGGAATGAAAGTTAGTTTTGGGAAAAATTAAAAGAAGTTAAATAAAATGTGGAAACACATTTTATTTTTAACTTGTTGGTTAACCCCTACCAAAGGGAGTTAGGGGTGGGACCCACATCCACTTAACCTCCCTTGAGAGGATTAAGTGTGTTGGAGCCCACACGAACCCTAACACTTCATCTTCTCTTTTTAAACTCCCTATAACTCATCTTTAATTTAATTGACAACTTGGTTAATTAATTGAGTTGAGGTGTTTGAATTTCAAACCTTTGAAATTCAAGTTGATAATTGTGTTAATAAAATAAGCCTTAGCTTATTTTATTTTGTTTGGTCTCCTTAGTCATCTTGAGAGAATTTGAGAGGTTCTCTCCACCTTCTTCAACTTTGACGAAGAACACGAAGAACACTCAAGCTCCGACGAAGAACGTCGCTTCACTCTTCTTCGTAGCCGGTGTGTTTCCAAGGATCGACGACGCCACTCTCCTATCTTCTTCCCGTGTCAACAAAAGGAGATGCCATTTCCTCCTCGGACTATCTCCGTCAGCTTACAAAGATTCTCCAGCGATGTACCTCTTCAGACGCACCTCGACGCCAACGGAAACGACGTTCGTTTTCCGCGACATCCGACCTCTGCGACGCTAGTCTTCCGCGGTTTGTTGACGTGCTCCGCACTTGAAACCGAGGTAGGGGTTTGTTGTTGTTTTATTTAATTATTCTCATTCTTGGTTCTAGCATGAAGATCTATGAGGATGAATGATTAAGTGTTGTCATCTAACGAGAGGGGGGGGGGGCGGACCGCACAAACACGGCCAAACCCCCCTCTTTTGTTCTTGAATGTTTCTTGCGGATGAAACGAGATGGTGTGGTGCCGTCACACCACGTGGGAATCACACGGCAATTATTGCGCGGCGCCGTCACGCTACGCCGTGGAAAGAATTTCATGGACGCGACACCATTGCACCGCGTCGAAGGAAACCGAAGGCGCCGCGGCCGGATCCGGTCCACGGCGGAACGTGATGAACAGCGGCCAGCCGGGCCGTCGGTGTCGGAAGACGAAAGAGGACCGGCCCTTGTCGGTCCTGTTGAGAAGAAGTCGGCCGGCCAAGTCAGGCCGGCCAGGATGGTGGAAACCGGGGGAAATAAATTCCCCTGCGCGGTTTAATTTTCCCCCCATAATGAGGGGGGCCGGTTTCACAAAGGGGGCAGGCGGTCCCCCGTTTTTTTTCCAGCAGCTCGGCTTTCAGCCGAGCTGGCAGCGCGCCCAGCGCGCTGCCTTGCACCGAACAGGAGCGCCGGGCCGGTTCGTCAGGCCGGGCCGCGCCGCACCGCGCCGCGCCGTTCTGGGCCGGGTCGACCCTGTCCGGGGCGGTTCGACCCTGTTCGGGCCATCTGGGGGGTCTTGGGCTGGGACGGCCCGGGCCCGAAACCCCCATTACCGAACGGTTTGGATTCAAATGCCCATAACTCGGGCTACAGACTTCCAAACGGCGCGCCGTCAGTGGCGATGCAATCCTTGGATCGAGACGGTTATTTAGGTATATTGCACTCAAGGTTTTGGAATACTTTGAGTTCAGCCGGGTTGGTTCGTGCACGAAACCAACCAGGCCCTTGGAACGGAAACGCTCATATCTTAAGCTATGGACGTCTGATTGACGTGCCGTCAGCTTTGTTGTGTTCCTCTTAGTGAGACGGATCTTTTGGCATACTCCACCCGATGGTTCTCGAAGACAGACCTCAGGTCAGGCTATCATCAGCTCAGAGTCAGAGACGAGGACGTGCAGAAGACGGCCTTCAGATGTCGGTATTGCCACTATGAGTTCTTGGTTATGCCTTTCGGTGTAACCAATGATACAGCAGTGTTCATGGCCCTCATGAACAGGATCTTTCATCCATACATCGATCGATTTGTCATGGCCTTCATCGAAGAAATTTTGATTTACTCTACGACTGAGGAGGAGCATGCCTATCACTTGCGAGTTGTACTAGCCACACTCCGAGAGCACTAGCTTTATGGTAAGCTCTCGAAGTGCCAGTTCTGGATACGTGAGGTCCACTTCTTGGGACACGTCATCTCTGAGGCGAGGGTTGCAGTGGATCCTGCGAAGATCGAGGCAGTGTTAGCTTGGGAGCCACCCAGGAGCGTGACGGAGGATCAGAGTTTCTTGGGACTAGCCGGATACTATCAGAGATTTGTGCCAGACTTCTCTAGAGTTTTAGCACCACTCACAGCTTTGACGAAGAAGGGGAAACCCTTCGTGTGGTCAGACAGATGTCAGGAGAGCTTCTAGGAGCTGAGATAGAGATTGACCAGCGCACCTATCTTGAGGTTTCCTGAGGAGGGAGTAGGGTACGTAGTCTACTGCGATGCATCAGGGACCGGACTCGGATGTGTTCTGATGCAGGAGCGGGCAGTGATCGCCTATGGATCACGTCAGTTGAGGTCGCATGAGCAGAACTACGCTACCCATGACCTGGAGTTAGCAGTAGTGGTCTTCGCTCTGAAGACATGGTGACACTACCTGATGGGCGAGCACTTTATAGTCTTTTCTGATCATCAGAGTCTCAATTATATCTTCTCGCAGAAGGACCTGAACCCGAGACAGCGGCGATGGCTCGAGTTCCTCCAGGACTATGACTTTGAGATAGTCTATACTCCTGGGAAGAAGAACATGGTAGCTGATGCCCTCAGTAGGAGGACGGGCATTCAGCTACTTGAGGAGGCGACAGAGCAGCTGGCCTCTTTTCAGATATCCTTCATGGATAGAAATCGAGCATCCTTCCTCCAGTCTCTCACAGTTAACCCTTCACTACTGTAGTGGGTCAGAGAGACACAGCGTGAGGACGCTGACTGTGAGACACGGCGTGCACAAATATCATCGGGACAGGCACCTGATGGTTTCTCCCTTGGAGTAGAGCACGACATCCTTTTCAGAGGACGTAACATGGTACCAGTCACTTTGCGAGAGGAGGTGCTGAGAGAGTTTCACACTTCCCCTTTGGTGGTACATACTGGAGTGGCGAAGATGTACCAGGATCTCAGACGTCAGCACTGGTGGCCGGGCATGAAGAAGGTTGTAGCAGAGTTCGTTTCTCGATGCCTCACCTGCCAGCAGGTGAAGGCAGAGCATCAGGTACCAGCAGGATTGGTACAGCCCTTGGAGGATCCGGAGTGGAAGTGGTATGGCATATCTATGGACTTCGTGACGGTACTTCCACGCACTTCTAGAGGTCACGACTCCATTTGGGTGATTGTTGACCGACTCACCATGCCGACACACTTTTTACCCATCATAGAGCAGTGCTCAGTGGAGAGCTTGGGACGTCTCTACTTTTAGGATATTGTGAGGCTCCACGGTGTGCCATCATCTATAGTCTCCGACCGAGATGCTCGCTTTACTTCCCGGCTTTGGAAGGGGTTGCAGGAGGCGTTCGGGACGCAGCTACGTCTGAGCACAGCCTTTCACCCTCAGACGGATGGTCAGATGGAGAGGACCATTCAGACTCTCGAGGACATGCTCCGCGCATGTGTCCTCGACTTTGGTCGTAGCTGGGAAGACCACCTACCCTTGGTGGAGTTCGCGTTCAACAACAGCTACCACTCCACCATCGGGATGGCACCGTACGAGGCGTTGTACGACCGACCTTGTAGATCTCCTTTGTGTTGGACAGACCCTGGAGAGTTAGCACTTGTGGGACCAGAGATGGTCGAGGCCACGACAGAGAAGGTCCAGGTCATCCAGGAGCGGATGAGGACAGCTTAGAGCCGGCAGAAGTCATACGCTGATAGGAGGTGGAGGCCACTAGAGTTCGAGGATGGCGACCACGTCTTCTTGCGGGTCTCACCTCGACGTGGTATATGAAGATTTGGCCGAGGTGGCAAGTTATCTCCGCACTTCATCGGAACCTTCTAGGTTCTCAACAGGATTGGCGAGGTGGCTTATCGCCTGGCTCTACCACCTCAGTTGCACCGGGTGCACGACGTCTTCCACGTGTCTCAGCTGAGGAGATATGTGCACGACCCGACGCACATCATTGACCATGGGGAGCTTGACGTTGACGATGGGGCGAATTTTACGGAGGTCCCGGTGGAGATAGAGGATTGACAGAAGAGGGTCCTACGTGGGCGGTCGATTCCTCTAGTGCGCATCAGATGGCAGCACGAGAATCTCCATGAGAGCACTTGGGAGCGGGAGGCTCAGATGTGTGCTCAGTACCCTCATTTTTTCCCAAGTTTTGATGTATCTTTACGGGGACGTAAATCCCTGAGGTGGGAGTAATGTAAAGACCCATAAAATTCAAAAGAAATTTTTTCTTAATTTTTTTTGGAATTTTACAAGAGCGCGGTTTCTGACGGCACCTGATTCCAAGGCCCGGAGTGCCCGGAATCAATTTCCGAAGTTTGGCTCGGGTACGTTCAGCGAACGAGCGAGCGGAAATTTCTAACTTTTGAACCGGTGCCCGGAATCAAATTCTGAGGGCACTGATGAACTCGCAGCGCCGATATTCTCTTAAGGAGACCTTTTCCGAGGTTGCATTTTATGCGGAATGAAAGTTAGTTTTGGGAAAAATTAAAAGAAGTTAAATAAAATGTGGAAACACATTTTATTTTTAACTTGTTGGTTAACCCCTCCCATAGGGAGTTAGGGGTGGGACCCACATACACTTAACCTCCCTTGAGAGGATTAAGTGCGGTGGGGCCCACACAAACCCTAACACTTCATCTTCTCTTTTTAAACTCCATATAACTCCTCTTTAAATAACTTGAAAACTGGGTTAATTAATTGAGTTGAGTTGTTAGAATTTAAATCCTTTGAAATTCAAGTTGATAATTATGTAAATAAAATAAGACTTAGCTTATTTTACTTTTGTTGGTCTCCTTAGCCATCTTGAGAGAATTTGAGAGGTTCTCTCCACCTTCTTCAACTTTGACGAAGAAAACGAAGAACACTCAAGCTCTGACAAAGAACGCCGCTTCACTCTTCTTCGTAGCTGGTGTGTTTCCGAGGATCGACGACGCCGCTCTCCGATCTTCTTCTCGTGTCAACGAAAGGAGACGTTGTTTCCTCCTCGGACTATCTCCTTCAGCTTACGAAGAGTCTCCAGCGACGTACCTCTTCGGACGCACCTCGATGTCAATGGAAACGATGTTCGGTTTCCGCGACGCCCGACCTCCGTGACGCTAGTCATCCTCGGTTTGTTGACATGCTCCGCCCTTGAAACCGCGGTAGGGGTTTTTTGTTGTTTTATTTAATTATTCTCGTTCTTAGTTCTAGAATGACGATATTTGAGGATGAATGATTAAGTGTTGTCATCTAACGAGAGGGGGGGGGGGACCCCATAAACACGACCGAACCCCCCTCCTTTGTTCTTGAATGTTTCTTGCGGATGAAATGAGATGGGGTGGTGCCGTCGCACCATGCAGGAATCACACGGAAATTATTGCACGGCGCCGTCGCGCCACGATGTGGAAATAATTTCATGGACGCGACACCGTCGCGCCGCGTCGAAGGAAACCGAAGGCGCCGCGGCCGGTGCGGGTCCGCGGTGGTAGGGCGTGGTGCCATAGCACCGCGCCGGAGGACGAAGGCCGCGGCCGATTCCGGGCCGCGGCGAAACGTGATGACCGGTGGCTAGCCGGGCCGCTGGTGTCGGAAGACGAAAGAGGACCGGCCCTTGCCGGTCCTGTTGAGAAGAAGCCGGCCGGCCAAGTCAGTCCAGCCGGGATGGTGGAAACCAGGGGAATTAAATTCCCTCAGGCGGTTTAATTGGCCCCCCATAATGAGGGGGGCCGGTTTCACAAAGGGGGGCATGCGGCCCCCCGTTTTTTTTCCCGCAGCTCGGCTTTCGGCCGAGCTGACAGCTCGCCCAGCGCACTGCCTTGCGCCGAACCGGCACGCCTGGCCGGTTTTCCAGGCCAGGCTGGGCCGTGACGGGCCGGGTCGACCCTATTCGGGGCGGGTCGAACCGGTTTGGGCCATCCGGGGGGTCTCGGGCCGGGACGGCCCGGACCCGAAACCCCCGTTACCGAGCGGTTTGGATTCAAATGCCCATAACTCAGGCTACGGACTTCCAAACAACACGCCGTAAGCGGAGATGCGATACTTGGATCGAGACGGTCGTTTCGGTATATCGCACTCAAGGTTTAGGAATACTTTGAGTTCGGCCATGTTGGTTCGTGCACGAAACCAACCGGGCCCTCGCAGCGGAAATGCTCATATCTTGAACTACGGACGTCCGATTGACGTGTCGTCAGCTTTTTTATGTTCCTCTTAGTGAGATGGATCTTTTGTTATACTCCGCCCGAGGTTTGGACACAGGTGGAGTATGGTCGGGTTGGTTTTGCCTTAAAAACCAATCGGGCCCCTGGGACGAAAAAGCTAATAACTCTCAGACCGGGCGTCCGATCGACGCGCCGTCTGTTGTATTGAGTTCATATTGACGATACAGAACTTTTGGATACATCAACTCTAGACTTTGTGACAGTTGATGTATCAGCCTCTCGGCTAGTGGAGCGGACCCTCCCGAACGAGCTTGCTGTGTGCGGGAACCCTAGAGCTGGCTGCGACTGCTACTGTGACTACTACTGTGACAGTGACTATGACTGTGCAGAGATCCTTAGTGGATTCGACAACGACGACAACAACACTTAGCGATCCTGTGTGGATCAGTGCTATCGATCCTGTGTGGGTCCGATCCTGTGTGGGTCAGCGCTCAGCGGTCCTGTGTGAACCAGCGCCTACAGATCATGTGTGGGTCTGATCCTGTGTGGGTCTTTGCGGGGGTTAGTACCTATCGATCCTCTGTGGGTCTGACGACTTAGAGGGATCAGTGATCATCTTCATCGTCATCCGAAAAAGTATACCTGTGTGAGCTGAATCATGTTTGCTTTCCTGTGTGGATTGTGTTGTACTATCCTGTGGGGATTACGTTTTTCTTTCCTGTGTGGAATACGTATACTTTCTTGTGTGGACTGAGTTGTACTTGGGCTCAGAGGTTGGAGCGTATTGTAATTGATGACTTAGGTATATGTATGGGCATATACCTAAGCAGTGTCGGTTGTTACTTCGTGATTGTATCTTTCTTTTGTGATTTATCCTTTGTTTATTTTGGGAGACCTTCGGGGGTCTCGGGGTCCCTACTGAGTAGCTTATACTAACCCCTGCACGGGCTATGCCCGCACTACGTTATGTTGGTTGCAGACGACGGACACCGTTGATCGTGGTTGAGGCTCGCAAAGCAGGACGGTACCTGGAGGTGGACCACCGGGCGGAACGTGCTCGGAGCGGATGGTGGGACCCGGGGAGCAGTGAAGCTATCTGTACCCACCCTTCAGGTGGGATTTCTATTGGACAGCTCTGTGTAGTGGCTTTTACTTTACATTTGATGTTTTCCCTTTCGAGTTGTACTTTACTTTCAGTTTGGGTTTGTATACTGGCCCATTTACTTTTCCACACTTCAATTGTACTCTGTTTTTACTTAGTGTTTACTTTTCCACTTTCTTACTCTGTGGTGCTTGTTTACTTTACAAAGGCAATGCCTTCCCTTTTTACCGGGATTTACGCCTTGGTGCTTGTTTTTGTGATATTTTTATGCATGTGTATACTGGAAATGCTACTAGAGGGATGTTGTGCAACAGTTCTGAAAAAACACAATACCAACAGTTTTAAACCTTTGGTATAATAGTTCTGGAATAATACATTACCAACGATTTAAAACTGTTTATGTAATAGTTCCGGAAATAGAAATTTAAAAACTATACCAACGGTTTAGAACCGTTGGTATAGTGTTTAGTAAACAATATATACCAAATGTTTCTGGAAACAGTTAGTAAAAACACTTACACTACCAGTATTGCCAACAGTTTGTAAAATCGTTGGCAATACTCCAATTACACTGCCTTTCCCAATGGTTATACAAAAAACGTTGGTAATGGGATACTTCCATGACTTACTTGCCAAAAGTTTTCCAAACCGTTGATATACAATATACAAACGGTTAGGAAGCCTTTAACAATAGTTTGAAACCGTTGGTAAAGTCTTTATTTCCAGTAGTGGGTTTTGGTGTACAATAAGGTTGTGATATTTTTTATTTCTTTATTTTTATCGTTTTGACTATCTATTCCATACTTTCCATATTTGTATTCCCCTTTAATGCTTATGTTTTATTCACATTCTCTTATTATTTATTTTCATATCTATCAATTTATTATTATATATCAATATTATACATTTTTTCATCATTGTATTGAATATTTTCCATTATCCATCACTTACTATGATGCACCAATGTCTTCACTTCCTCCCTTGTAAAGGTATATTTGTGACATGATATTCAACATATTAATATCCTTAATGGTGTTTTATAAAGAAACACCATGTAATTATTAGTGTTACCGAGTGATGAATTCAAATTAATTATATATTTTCAGGGAATTTCAACCAATATTTCACATTATGAATAATTTTATTGATCATATCCTTAATATATATTTTTGGAGTTGGTTGTGTGGTTGTGAATGCAATTTCAATAGTCTTTGATTGGTTTGAGGTCAAGGTGGAATGAATAGTTAATGTCGTTTAAGTGATTATTACTATGGTCAAAATATTTGGGGTCCTTAGTTCTAGTTGAAATTTCGGTGTCACTGTTATTTTCTCAAACCTAGAGTTTAGATTTGATTGGTTTTAATTAGCCTCACTTGTAGTAAATATTTTTTAATTAATGGGGGATTCATTATATCATATATATACAATATACTAAATAATTGTCTTAATATATTTCCCAAGAATATTAGTATGCATATTAACACCATATATCTCATAAGATAGTGAAATAGGTTTGGTGTCTACAGTTACGTCTTATCATGTAAATATAGTTCCACAAGATATGGAAAACTATCCAAATTGTTTGAAAGAGAATCCAAACGAGAATCTATTTGAGTAATTTACTCTACCCAATAGATTCCAATCATCACAAACTAACCCCTATAATTTTTCAATTGATTAGTATTACTATTTATCTCATTGATATGGACATTTGAAATGTCACTATACTTTAAAATAAAGATTGAATCAACTGATTCACAGATCAACAATAATGATATATTGTGTAACTTGTAATATAACCTTATGATTTTGATAGATTTTTCAACATAATGAAGTGCTAAATTCCGTTGTAACTCCATGAATGGATCCAACACATTAAATAGGGATTGTATACCTATATTGATGGATATTTTGATCTCATTTATTATCTTCACTTTTAGAACTAGTAGTAAATAATTTTACAGAAATAATTTTACAAAGAAGTCACTAGTTATAATAAAACTATTAAATTAACTAATCAATAGATTATCTGATTTATATTTTATAGAAAATGGAAATTCTAACTGTCTTATTTCATTTAATTCCCCTACATTATGCATGAACATATTACAAGTGTCTAGAATTATAGAAAAATGACCATGTGGATCAAGATGTGACATCCCTAAAAATTATCTTATATTACAAATCACTTTGTGGATCTTAATCCATGATAGGATATCCCCATGAATGGACAACTAAACAAAATCAATGATAGATTTATATTAGGTAACTTATTTTAATCTATATTTTTAGTCTTCTTAATATAATTTCATATTAAACATTTCATGTGGAATGAGATAGATTTTTCCTTCCTTAGTGTATGATTAGAACATAAGATGAAAAATATATATGTTAGTATTTTAATATAATAGTTCTCAATAATTAAAACTACTTGATTTTATTTTTTATGTTTTTCTCATAAACTAATTTTTATATGATGAAAATAAAATTAATCACACACTTATAAAAAGTAATTTAATGTTTAAAATAAAATTATGTTAAATATAATCTAGAGACTAATTTAAAATCCTTGTTTAAGAAAAGAAAAAAATAACATTATACTTAAATTTACAAAATCAAGTTTTTTTAAAATTATTATAAATCAATTAACTCCATTATTGTCAAATCCATTGATTCTACATCTCATCATAAATATATTTATTGGACTAAACAATTAAACAATGTTTTTTTAATCAATAATTAAAAATTCAAATCAAAAACACTATTAAGGTATTAGTTTACTCAGTCACATTTTATGTCATCTTTTAACAAATGGATTTAAAATTGGTATATTTAGGAATGTGGTTTTAAATTAAACCCCAATGTGGCTTACATTGGAAATAAATTACTTTTTAATATAGTTGATATAGAAATTAGGTACCCATCATCCTACTCTTCACCTATCACTCTTATAGTGACTTTCCACAAATGATCGAATAAAAGAAAATAATTTTTGACTAGAAATCTTAAGAATCTTCTAGAGAATATTTAATTATGAGTATATAATTATAAAAACATAAAAAGAAAAAAATAATTGAAAATTACTTATAAAATAAAATTTTATGTTTAATTAATGAAAATTACAATATATGGACCAAAGTTGAAAAATAAATTATTAATAATGACAATGAATTGATAAAACATAGAAAATACTAATAATATTTATATTAAAATGAAATTAGAGAATAATGGTTTTCAAAATAGATATGGTGGGGTCTATATTTTGGGAAAATCCTCAATATTTTTTCAAATGAAGTCTTTAAAAATCCCTAATAATTATATATTCCCCATTAAATGACATTAGAGAGATGTAGAAGCCGCTATCAAACAGGGTAGATAAGAACATGAAGACCTAGTCAATAAGACCAAGCCCATGATATTTGACCATGTGGGGTAGATAAGACCATGATGAATTTATGGTTTAATACATAGTGACTGTGAAAAACATTCATAAGTAAGGTAAAACATTTGGTGGAGAATTTGACATCATAGAAGACACTCAAAAGGTCTTATCCATGATACACACATCATGAGATCCCCTTTTAAAAAGGTTCTTCTTATTCAGTAATATTTTTAAATTCTGAACTCTCTTTCGTGATAATACTATTCGAATGTTCCCCATGGATACCTTTTATCCAAGTAAAAAATATAGGAAGGATTAATTTATTCATCCCCCATTACAACTAAATAATCAAAATATAGGAAAGTACATCAGTGTGTATACATTTGGCCATAGATTCCCTTGATAAAAAGGTATGCATTCCTCAAAAAAGGTAGGAGGATACCATTGGGAGATCATGGTCATGGAACCCCTTTAGAAGGGGTGTCCCTTTTCGAAGGACAGTAGAGTTTTTTCTCTTGGATAAATGATGGATTTCGTCTAAATCACTTGAGCCTATCCAGATAAGTAAACATTCTATAATTAATACCCAAGTATTTCATTTAGGTTTCCTTCCCCCTCCTACCTCTATATTATAATATCTTACCCTAGATTAATATACTGATAGTAGATCAATAAATTGCGTTTTAATTTATAAATAATCTAAGAGATAGTTCCCATTTAGGATTTCATCAGCCATGAATAATTATAAAACTATGAAGAGTCAATGATCATTGTACTTCTTCAATGCATGAAAATTTTTAAAAGAAATGACTGTTTTGAAATGAATTTATTTCTAACTATTAAATATTATTCCTTATATCAATCATGACTCATGTGGGAAAAGAGATATTGGTTTATCATTCAAATTCAAATCACTAGAAATGTCTCAATGGGCACCCTGCATAGGTCTAATCCCGAACTCTCTATGCCTTTAGACAAGCCTTTTGTTAGTCAAAAAATTTTGAGGTAATTTGATTTAAGTATGCCCCCTTTATCCTTTTTTCACATAGTTCCTAATGAAGACATCATGGTCACATGATGTGAAACTGATTGAAATTATCCTTACCTCTGGACATTAAACTATATGTTCTGGCTTGATCGCAAGACCCTAAACTATGTTATTAGAACTATATGGAATTTTATTCTTACCTAAACAAGATATGATGGATTCACCCTTATAGTTCAAACCCAAAATAAAAAATCCAATATTTTTATTCCAAAGGGGATATATTCTTCAAGATATTCCATATTCATCCCTCACTTTATTATAACATCTTTAGTAAAAACATCCATTTCTCCATGGTGATGTCACTGAGTAAAAATTATTTATTGTGCTTTATTCCCATTAATATCATTCCCACACCCAGAGGGACATATTAAATCTATTAATAAACAAATTTCATGTCTTTGGATAAAACATTTTTGAAATAACACAAATGATCAGTAGGATATATACTTTAAACCTAACCGGGTTCATTCACAAAGGGCCATACTCTATTTGATGGTAACCATAAATGGTGGATCATATTTCAGTACCACAAAAGACATTGCTAAAAAAATTTATTTATGATATAATTACCTCATGGTGATAAAATATGTGGTATGGTCCATATCAAATGACCATAAAATATACGATGTGTCCAATAACGTGGCATCGAATAACATATGTCTTCAATTACTTTTAAAAGGATATGTAGTTATTCCTTATCATAAATGAGATAAAAACACTAAAAAAACTATATCCCTCCATTATGAAAATAATATCTAGGGAAACTAGGTATATAGATTTGAAACATATCATCCTAGAATTAGGATCCTTTAATAAGTGATATTTCAATAGAAAAAATATGATATATAGAGGTGTAGACATCGAAGCATGTTAATAACAGATCATTAGTACATGGGTAGCCGATCCAATCCAAAAATAAATTTGACGGATCAATGAATACATAGTAACCATATAAGAGTTTCTTAGAGTAAAAAATCTTTCCCCTCTAATGTGTTTTGGTATTTTGACCTCCCGTAATCTTCACCAATTTTCACACTGAAAAATCACAGGACAGAAACCCCTATAACCACATAGATTTGGAAAGCAATATCACAGTGACATATTTTTCAATTGTTATAGGAGTCGGTGGGTGTTTCTGGTTTAACCAAAAAAACAATAAGAAACTAATAAATATTAAAATGTTGAACATAATCAAAAACATTTACAAATAAAAAAGGATACTGACATACTTGAAAACATTGTTTAATGTCTTGCATGTCAGCAAAAAAACGAGATTAGGGGAATTCATCCTTATCCAAAATAATGGAATTTTTAAAATCATTTCAAATTTAATGATAAAACATATTCGTATAAGTGATACAATGCTATTTAGTGTACATTTTGGTTTTATTGATTCAATGGTACATTTTTTATTGATTCATTCAATATAAAGTTATTTCTTCTTCATCCACCGAAAATTATCAGACATCATCTTTAGTAAAATATCCATCCCCTATAATGAATATAATGATGTTACATTTTTAGAATCACTATCACTATCTAGAAAACACAGTAGCAGGGGAGTACAATATGGTACTATCCTAGCCATAGAGGCCACATATGGGAGTCTCTAAGAATATTATCCAGAAAGCATATCCTGGTAGAGTAAAGCAAAATCAAAGAGACTGAAGACTACCACCTACACCATTATATTTAAGTATATATCCAATTTTCTTGATAAATAATTCCTTTATTATCTTATGGAGTTAGGTAATTTAGTCAACTAAAATGTAATCTCATGTTATGGTTCATCTTAGAGGGATTTTGAGAATCATCACCATAAACTAAATTATGTGGTCAAAATCCCTTTGAAACCTATTATGGGTTCCACCAAATAGATATTCTCTGAAGTAACCCAAATCCAAGTGTTTAGGAGATCAATCTACGTGCAGAAAACTTATAAAGTAAGAGAATATTATAGTATCCTAGCTGTTAAAGAATCCATCAAGTGCATTTTGGTGGTGGCTTGTGATTTGGATTGTATCCCTTCACTTTCCCAACATTTTTTTTAGAATATTATATAAGTGAAATATATGATGAATTAAAATCCCAAAATCTCAAATAAATACAGTAAGTTTATCCAAATGACACACAATTCAAAGTAGTAGGGTTATGTTTTATCTCCCATTGAAGGGAACGACATATTCCCATATTTTCTACAGAATTCATTCAATATATCTTGGTAGTAGTCGAAATACACACACACACACAAATATATATATATATATATATATATATATATATATTCCAACCCAAATCATATAGATCTATAATATAATATTTGAAAAACTATTTGGATGTTATAATCAAAATATCTTGGTAATACATTAAGACCGGTCCCACATAAATGCTTCCAAAATACTAAAGAATATTTTTAGTATACCCTTCCAGTTAGTTAAGAGAAAGACCATATCCTCACTCCCCTCAAAGGTATGGGTGTTATATTCTCATGAAAACATAAGAGTGGGAGTATATTCCCATATCTATTAAATAATCATATCGATACATCCAAGTAGCATCTTAGAAATAGATATTTTTTTCATGATCTCTTTCATTTAGAAGGACACCAACAACATGAAAAATGGTTTCTAAAAGGTGGGAATATATTCCCACCAAACCTAATGGGACCCATTAATAGATCATGATAGAGAAAAAGTGATAGAACCATATTCTTATATATTACTAACGGTATTGTGATTCCCAAAACACATTCTCCTGAGTCCAGTTCTAAAGAATACTTTTTTGTTATATAAAAATGAATTAAAATTATTGACTCTAAATCAACAAATTAAATTATAACATAAAATATGAATGATGAGTAACTATATATCCATGTATATTTTTAGGTGTATAGTTTTAAAAAATTATGAACAGTTATTAAAAATTATAAAATCAAGACAATTGTTTAAATAGGATCTTATAAGATTCATTAATTCATAATTTATCTCCGTGCAACCTATAATTCCTTCATAATTAAAATTATTCATCACTCATCCACATGTAAAACATTATTTTGGAAACTATGGTTGAGGAAATGGATCAAAAGGAGGGTTCTAATTATTTTTTTTGAAACAAATTATTCTATAAAATATATAAAACCTCATTTATTTTTTTTAAAAATAGAAATAATTGATTAATATTTTTTTTAATAAAAATTCATTACATTCTTGAATGAAAAATGGTTCTCTAAAAATAATTATAATCTTGATTAATGAGAAGGATATTTTCTAAATATATTTCATTTATAATATTATATAAATACAATTAAAATAATTAAATAGAAAATAATTAATATATTATATATTTTATAATCCGATTTTCAATTCCCAAATATTACTTTTCAATATTATTTCGAAATATTTAAATCGAATATAAATCGATGGATTAAAAAAAATACTTATAAAAGAATAAAAAAATACCCCAAGATACCCTATAAAATTGAATTCTATATAAGGGATACCCAGGATATGGTAAACAACTTCCATTAAAATTTGGTTTCAGTCCTAAATCATCATCTATTTAAAATTCCTAGTTCCATTTTTTAAATAAATAATTTTTAACATATATTTTCTTAAACAAGTCTCATCAAAACAGTATTATCAAAGCGTTAGAAAATGATTTTTAATATTTTTTTTGTGAAAATGAATTGTCTATATGTATCTCCCCATCAATGAATACTATAAATTGATTTTTAAATGGAATAATTTTTAATTACAAATTGTGAATTTTTTAATGAAATATACATAGAATATTTGAAATAGAATTAGTGTGTGGACCCAAATTAATTTAATTTTCAATGACATTCATAAAAGTGAACTATTACAGGATAAAAATATTATTTAATTAAATTAAACCTATTCTTAAAATAAAATATGGAAGATATGTTTTTAAAAATTAAATTACGTAAGCATAAAATGATAACATACAATAGTTTAAGAACATATAAAAATTATAACATTAAGATAAGCACATTAGTATAAAATTCTGTTTAAAAAATGTAAAAAAAGGTTTAATAAATTATGATGGATTCTTTGAAAAAATTAGTAATGGAAAATTTGAGTGAATTGTTTCACTTTAGAAGACTTATTTTTGTAAATATAAATATTCCGAACATAAAAAACATTTCCTTACCTTATATCACTAACATTTTTTTTGCAGAACTCTATATAAGACCCCATTTGTCACTCTATCTCTTTGAAACTAATACAATAGAAATTCACATTTTTTCTCACATTGTCCAGTAGAGATTCTTTGGATACACAATAAAGGGGTGTGGATTCTTTTATTAGATAAATTCAATGTATGGTATTTTATATCAATAAATTATTATTTAATTTTCATACTATTTTTCAAGAAAACATGTTGGTGTTCAAGAAGAAGATATATATAAAATTAGTTAGTAACCATTTTTGGTTTGTATTTATAATAGTTACAGTGAGCCTATATAGTAAAAATAAATATATTTTTTATTTATTTTCATTTTCCCTATTATTTTTTCTTATTTGCGTGTTAGTTCCAATGTGTTCATCCCCTCCCCAATTTTTGGTTTACCTTTTTTCCCCACCAACCAAACACCCCATTTCTAATGTATTTTATTTTTTAAAATTTACTTTTATACACATAAATATTTATTATTTAGAACATTTATTTTAAAATCATTACCCTAACTTCCAAGTTATCATCACATTAATTTAATTATAATCTAACAAAATATTAATAATAATAATTATTTCATAACATTTGTACTTTCTATAAAAAAATTCTACTAAAATTTTATATATATCATTAGACCATATGTATTGATTTTAGTTTAATATTTTACATTTAGTAGAAAATATACATCACCCTAAGAGTTATATATTTTCATTAGATATATTTTTATGAAATTATTGCATTTTTATTATATTACTATCAATAATTTAATATATTTCCATTATTTATTTATATTTATGCACATATAATTATATTCAGTTCAAATTAATAGGATATTATATCTTTCATAATATCAATATTTTTAGAAAATGATATTTCATATATAAATATCTATATTTATTTAATGTTTTCACTTCTAGTCAACTAAATCTAAATTTTTAATAAATTTTTATGTATATAAATTATTTTACTGAAATTATTCCTATGAGTTTTAATACATAATATTTCATTATTTTTTATTAAAAACATAATTAATATTATCATACCCACACACACAAACACTATTTCAAATATACCATAATATAAATTTTTCATCCAATTATAATTATCATTATACTAACTATTATAGTATATAAGTCATAACAATTTTCACATTTTCATTAAATTTGTTTTAATTTATATTTTCATACCATAATATAATTATGTTACTATAAAATTCATTAATTGTTAAAATATATATATATATATATATTAAAAAAGAGTGGTTACACTTTTTCCCCTAAATAATTGACAGCCTAAAAATTCGTAATTATATATGAAATGTTTTACTTCATAGTTAATGAAATTAAATTTTTAATAATTTTGAATACATAGAGTATGTCAATTTTTTGTAGATGAATTATAATGAATCACCCCATTATTGATTTCCCGAATATGAACTCGACCATTCCAAAAAATAATAATGATCCCTTGGAAAGCCTATAAAATCTCCTATTATGTCAAAACATTTTTCTATCATCTACATTACCGCAATATTAATAATATGATTATAATATATTTACCAAAATATCTATAGAAAATTATACATATTAAATTATCATTAACTAATATAATCGTAATAGCCATGGATATCTAAAAATTGGCTATAAGACCGATTATGATGCCCTATACTAAACACCCGAGTCCATTACTAAATACCATTAATTTTTCAATTTTCTTTATTTAATAACATTTTAGAAATATTGACTGAAAATTCATAATTCAAATTATAACATAAAATCAGAATAACGAGTTATAACATATTGAAGGATAATTTAATTTTTAGAGATTTTGTAAATTATGAATATCTAGTATAAATTAAAAAAACATGTTAATCCTTAAAATAGGTATTGAACTAATTCTAGAATTTCAATTATAGCATCACTCTTGAAATCCATACATTATAATAAATCTTACTAAATGATAATACATATTTTTTCAAAAAACTATACTGAAAAATGATGATTTTTGTGTTTTATAAAATATTTTAGAAAACATTTTTGTCTTTAAAATTCATGAAACATCATTTAAAGTATTTTTATATTGACAGAATAAATTTTTTTCAATTAAACAAAATATTTTTAATAAAATGTTCATCTTCTACATGAATGAAAAGGGTTTTAGAAAAACAATATTACAAAAATGAATAATATGAATTTTATATTTTGTATTTTATTTTACGAATTATATTATAATATTTAAAAAAATATTTAATTAATGAAATTTAATATTTAAAAAATTCATGATATTTAATTTAAATTCGTAATTTCTACTTTTCTATATAATTTGGAAATATTTTAGAATATAGAAATCAGGTTTATTTAATATACACTTTTCTCAAACATAGAAAAAAACCATGGGCTAATGTATTATATTGAAATCTCTATAGGGCATACCATTCACAAAATGGATATTGTCCTTTGAGGTTTAGCTTCTCTCCCCATTCATCCAACTATTTAAAATTCCAATGTTCCATTATTTAAATAAAATATTTCAATATTTCTCCTTTTTCCAAAAGGGGTTTTTATTATAACTGCATTATCAAGACATTAATAATAGTGTTTTAAAATATATCTTTTAGGAAAATGAATGTTGTATATGTTTTTAAAAAATTGAAATTAGACACTAGAAATATATATATAAATAGAATCATGTTGAAATATTTGTTTTATGTTGTATAATAAAACATGGTACATATATATATGAATTTGGGTATTAACATCCAATAATTAAATGAAAATTTTAATCTAAATAAGTAAACACGTAATAGGTGATTTTTTGTGAGAATGTTTCAAAAAATAAAAAATACAAATATGATAATGTTTTTTTGAAGCAATTATAATTATGAATAAAAATTTGACATTGAAATTATAAAATACCATAAAAACATCATCATTGAATAAAAGTCATAAGTATATTGTTTTAAAAAACCAATATAAAAATATTAAAATTTTAAAAATTGGGATATATTATTTTAATTCATTATAATAGATAATTCTAATGACTTTTTTTCATTTCAAAGAGTGTTTAGGTTGGATATTATTAAAAAAAACTTTGAAACATTTTACTTTTATAGTATGCTACTAACTGAACAACAATTATAGAAATTCTGACCTCACTTCCCTATTATCTCTCTCACTGTTATCAAAATAATCTCTGGAAATTTTCATTTTTATCAAGGATCTGTGAAATGGTTCATTGGATGCACACGTGTCGGATGTGGCTCCTTTTATAATCCCATTACCCTATATTATATAATATAACATATTATTATTATATTTATTATTTTAATTTATTTGTTTTATAGAAAAAATAATGGTGATCAAGAAAGATTCATGCGTACAATTAAATAGTGACTAGTTTTTTCTAGAATTATAATAGGTTCACCAAGACTACTTCATAGTATTTATCTATTTCTTATTTATTTTCATTTACCATTTTTCCTATATAAACAACATTACACTTGTGTTCACGTTCCCTCCCTGAATTGGGGTTCACCTATAAAGTGCCTCCCACCTCATGACATGTCTATCAACTATGACATTTTTTTCTTTTTTATATTAATTTTTTATTCACTCAAGTCCATGTTTTTTAAATTTTTATACTATAATTATTACTCTAAATACAAAATTATTACCAAATTATTCTAACTACAATTCAACCATCTAAAATAAATAATTTTTTTATTTGTTATTTTTTAATTTCCTAATAAAAATCCATTCTAAAATTTATTCAAACTAAAATTAAATAAATATTTTTCAAATGAATATTTTATATTTAATAACACATATAAATTAAAATTTTTATTTAAAATGTTAATTAAATATATTCCTTTCTAATTATTAATCAATGAATTTATTACCATTGATAATTAAATAAAATAAATTATGTTATATTCAATAATGCACTTATATATACATATTCATTTAAAAATAATATAATACTTTATCTTTCATAATATTAAATTTTAACAAATAAGGTTTTTTTGACATATTAAAATATAAATTTATCAATTATGATTATGTATAATATGGAATTTAAAAATGTGAAATAACTTTTTTTATTTATATAAATTGTTAATCTAAAGTTATAAATAAGAATTTTATTTCATATTATTCATTCATTTATTATAAATAAAATCATAAAATCTATTATTATAATTATATATACATGAATTCTTGCATAACTCAATCCAAATATATTATACCATTATAACTATTAGTGTTCCAAAGAATATTATATATAAACATGCTGTAAAACATTTCACATCATCATTGTATTTGATTTAGTTTATGATCCCACACAATAAAATTATTATGTTACTAGAAAAATAAATAATTATTAAATAATATATATAAATTACAAACATGGGTAATTATAGATATCATTAGAAAAATCCATCAATAATTATAGATTTCTATAAGAAGGATCATATCCAACAAATCAAAAGCCTTACCAAAAAATAAGATCTAAACACATATATAACGACCCATACGTTACATACATTGTTATTACTTCAAAATTAAATCACACTTATTACAATATATAGAAAAACCATGAGAGGTCCGTATAGGTATAGTTACATTAGAAACTAGGAAACATAAACAACCGGTTCATATATCATCTACATCGTCTCCCTTTTATTTTATAATATATTGAGTCCCTTTTGGCATATCTTACTTAATACCCTTCTTCCTGACATAGGGAAAAGAAAACATATAAAAGGGTGAGCTTAAATTCTCAGTAAGGGTAAACAAAAGAAATATCAATCATATAATATTCATAAGAACATAACATTTTGAAAATCTAAACCTTCAAAAGAGATCATAATATCATAACATGGGATAAGTCTTGGTAGTGCAATGTAAATCCCAATAATCATAACATGAAACTATTTGGAATACACACATAATCATAGAGGATCATTTATTAGTAGTCAAGACTAATTTCCAAGACTATCCTAGAGGACAAAGTCGATTTCTGAACCGAGTTCACTAATCATTTCAGTCATGTATCACTAAACAAGATTAACCTACCATTTCAGCCATGTCTATCTCATGAGATATAAATCTTTACCCATTTAATTTGAGGGAGATATAGGTCCCACTCATCTCATAATGATATCATTCTTATGTGTTCCACAAGATCATAAATTATACATCATAGAATAATCCATGTAATAAAACTTGTATTCTTAAACATCATTCCATCATAACATAAATCATATAAGATAAAAGGAACTCATACAAATAATCCCTTCATAATAAAATCAATGTAAAAATACTTATAAAAACAGAACCTATATTATCTTAGATGGAAAATAATTTTGATAAAATACTTGAACTCCATTCTTGGGGAAAATATCGATTCTAGTTCAAAAACATTTTTCCTCTATTAACATGTCATAAAATTTTAAACTAAAAGAAATTAATTAAAAATAAACATGAAAACTTGTAAATAAATATTCATGGAAATTATTTTCTAAAAAATACATTCATGCCGTATATGTTAAAGAAAAACATTCTTCTCGTACTTTGGCCGGAAAAGTCAATAAAGTACCTCGTACTAAAAATGACAAAAGATTCCGTTCATATATTTTACTAAAAACACACCGAAGGGTAAAATCGGATTTAATCAATTTTATGAGGATATAAATAATTTTACATAATGAGGAAACATGGATGTGGTTGATAAATATTCCATAGTAAATTCATAAGTATAAACAATCTTGGATAAAAATGAGATTGCGATATTTTCCGTTACCATAGGTCTAATTTTCTTTGTACATGTCCAAACCTATTGTATAATGATTTAAATGATCTCATTTACTTCTTCCGGAATCATACTCATTCTTATTATATCATATATGGTCATATTCTTAGCTTCTTATTAGTAATATTTCCTTGATACTTGTTATTCAGGTGTTTATTGCTTTTTTTTTGTTCTTATGCGTTTTTCATCGAATAAATTCTTATTCTTAATTTTATGTTATAGATAACCCATTTCTAGAATGGTATTAGTATAATATATATAATATTTATTTATTCAATTTATTAATATAATCATTATTCAATGAAGATCATGTAGAACGAGTCACATCCCATCGTGGATACGGTACGTCGTACGTACGCACGAGCGATGATATCGTTCCCATGATCATGGAATTGTATTAGAGTGTACGTATACTATTTTATAATCAATATAACTTTAAAATAATCATATATAGTTATTTATTACACCATTATACCCATCCAAGTAAGGTGGTGATGGAAAACAGAGTACACGATGGTGTGGAGATGGTATTCTATACGTACGCACATGTGGTGATTTCATTTTCCATATGATGGATAGAAGAAGAAATAGGGTTGTTTAATATTTATAATAACATATAATTCTATGATTTATACTGATGTTATTACTTCATAATGAAAGAACTAAATAAGAGGAAGTATAAGAAGAAATAAATTTGAAAGAATCGGTAATGGATATTACCTCTTCTTCGATACGCCTCTTTGAAACCTTCTCGGAGGGCACTAAATTTGGTCTATGAAGATGACCAGGACCTCTATAATATTACTAGGGAAGTGGATAAGAGAAATTGGAAGGGGTTGGCTGATATTGAAGGCTCAATGTGATGTTATTAGGAGAGGGAGGAGGTGCCCTTTTATAAGGGAGGAGAGGGGCACCTTAGGAAAAACTAAAACTATTATTTTATTATTAAGTAATATTCAGTTTTTAATATCTCCAAATTGATTTATATATAAGCTAATGTGGGGATGGGTCGAAATCCTTTCAACAAATAGGTTTTAGACATGTTTAGGTTACTATTTTAAACTTATCATTCAGACTTAACTCTAAGTTAAATAATTTAACTTTTACCGTGTCTTCTTGTTTTCGTACACTATATGGTTAGTAAACATACTATAACAAGACAAAAGAACCACAGGTGGTTCATCATTAATACATATAACCTTTTATAAGTCATTTGGAGAACCTTATATTTTTATGAATATAATAACAATTAATAATATAATATTTGTTTTAAAAACTATTTTATATCAATTTTGACACTATTTGGTAATTTATTTTTGTGAAAATCATAAAATCATTATTAGTTCAAAAAAGATAATTGAATCAATAATAACATGTCATATTAACCTATAAAATTAGTGTAATTTATAAAAAGTCTAAAATTTCTTTTATTTGTGTATTTATAACACCAATTATGTTAATATTTAATTAATAAGGTCATTACTGCATCATCATTGTGTCATAAATAAATTAACATAACTAACATCTAAATATTAAAAATAATAAACCATTATGTGTGAAATCTTTTTAGATCTCTAATGAATATTTATAGTAGAATTTATCTTATTTATAACCCTATATTAAAACATTTTAGTTATTAAACATTGATTTTAACTATTTTAACTCTTCTTTAAATAAAATAATATTAAATGTCCTAATCTAATCCAAGTGGACCTAAATGGTCATATTTTATTCCCAAGGCTATTTTTGATCGAATTAAACTTATATAATAGAATTAGGACATGTGTTAGGGTAATAATAATACAATTTTTACCCTTAATTACCCTATTTACTTTTAATCGTGGTAAATAAAAGTAAAAAGTTACTATTCAACAAAAAATTAATTTTATCTTGTTGAACAACATTTTAATCCTTGATATTAACCGTATCTCTTAGATTTTTAAAATTCCACTGACAGAAGAGGTAAAATTAAATTTTCTGTAAATTTGCAAAATGCTCATAGGAGGTAGGTAAAAGACGGTGAAAAGTTCAATAAAATTTTTATATATTAAAATTTTTATAAAATGACTCCAATGAATTACATTGAACTTATATAGTTATTATGTATCAATTTTTAACTAAATTAAATTTAAATAAAGTAAAAAAAATATTTAAATAAAAAGTCGGGTTTTAAATTGTAATTGACTGTTTTCACTATCCATCAAAAATTGAACGTTTTCAGAAAATTAGCAAAATTTCACCCTAGCATAATTTTCATATTCCAAATCCAAAAATTATGTCAATTTTTAATGATAAAATTTATAAAATTTCAAAAATTGTGAATTACTATTCATAACGGCTAGTTTATATAATAACATATAATTGTTTAGTGAAACTCGGTATTGCGTACAACAGAAGCTATCAAGGAAGGTTTCTCCTGTGTGTAACGCAAGCCAAGATAGTGTTGTTTGTAGTGAAGGATTTCTTTATATTACATAATACATAAAAACAAAATATTTCTCATAAAATCTATAGTGTTACATTCTACCACCCTAAAAATGAATTTCGCCCTCCATATTTGTCACTTTGTAACAAACAGATGAGGATACCGCTCCCTCATAATATCCTGAAGTTCCCAAGTAGCTTATTCTAATTGGTGGTTACTCCAAAATACTTTCACCAAGCGAGTGGTCTTATTCCATAGGACTTTTTCGCTACGATCCAGAATCTTTATCGGCTGTTCTTCATAAGAAATATCTTGCTCCAGCAGTACAACTTCTGAGCTGAGTACATGTGACGGATCGGTTATGTACTTTCTTAGGAGAGCTACATGTAAGACATCGTGAACTTGAAAGAGATTCGGTGGATGTACCAATCGGTATGCTACCTTCCCAACACGATCCATTATTTCAAAAGGACTGTTATACTTATGGCTCTTCTTTCCTTTTTTTTCCAAATCTCATTACTCTCTTCCAAGGAGACATTCATAGGAACACATAATCACCCACTTCAAACTCTTGGTCTTTTATTCAGTTATCAGCACAACCTTTTTGTCGACTCTGAGATGATCTTATGTGTTGTTGAATATATATGACTATTTCTACCATTTCATCAACAAGATCAGGTTCTAATAGATTTATTTCCCTAGCTTCATCCCATCAAGTAGGAGTCCTGCATTTCTTTCCATAGAGAGCCTTATAAGGAGCCATCTGAATACTGGAGTGAATCCTATTATTATAAGAAAATTCCACCAAAGGTGTGTGATTATCCTAACCACCTTTTAAATCCATAGAGTAAGCTCGCAACATATCTTCTAAAGTTGGAATTGTTCTCTCAAACTGACCATCTGTCTGAGGACGATAAGCAGTACTGAAACTCAACTCTGTATCCAGAGTATGCTAATGAAATTTCCAAAACATTAAGGTAAACCTCAGATCCTGATCAGATATATTGGAAAGTGGGACTCTATCCAATCTTACCACTTCCTTCACATATATCCTGGAAAGCTGATCCAGAGAGAAATATTCTCTAATAGTAATGAAGTGTGCTGACTTCATAAGATGATCAACTATAACCCAGATAGAATTATTTCTTTTGGAGGTTTTTGGATGTCCAGTGACAAAGTCCATAGTGATGTTTTCCCATTTCCATTCTGGTATGGGTAATGGTTGTAAAATATCTTTAGACTTCTATCTCTCACCTTTAACTTGCTGACAAACTAAGCATCGAGAGGCATATTCAACAACATCTCTTTTCATGCCATCCCACCAGAAGTACTCTTTCAGGTCCCTATACATCTTTGTGCTTCCATGATGGATAGAGATTGATGAACTATGTGCCTTATCCAGTAGCTCCTTCATTAATTTTGGTATGGGTGGAACACAAACTCGATTGTTGAACCTTATTATCCCATCACAATCAAGGTTGAATTCAGGTAAATTTCTCACCTTCTTTTGTAACTCTACATCTTATTTCTATGCCTATTTAATCATTACATGTTTAGATGGTTGAACATTCATTTGAGAAAGATAAGATTTATCCCATTCTATTATAATTCCAAGATACGTCCTTTGTAAATCCATAAATATTGGATCTTTAGTGATCCTAGTCATGGATAAGCTAGTGTGGTCTTGTCGAAATAATGTGTCTACCACCTTGTTTGTTTTCCCAGGGTGGTAGTGAATTGAGAAGTCGTAATCCTTAATCATCTCCAACCATCTTATTTGGAGAATATTTAGATCTTTTTGTGTGACAATATACTTTAATCTTTTATGATCAGTATAAATATAACACCTTTCACCATATGGATAATGCCTCCAAATCATTAATGAAAATATTGCCATAGATAACTCCAAATCACGATTTGGATAATTTTGCTCATGGATTTTCATCTATAGTGAGGCATAAGCTATCACCATATCATTTTTCATGAGAAAAAACCCTATCCCCTTTTTGGATGCATCACTATAGATCACAAACTTTTCTCCACCACAAGGCAGTGTGAGCACAGGTGCACCAGATAACCTTCTTTTTAACTCCTTCAAATTCTCTTCACATTCCTCTTTCCAAACGAACTTAACTCCTTTTTGAGTCAACCTGGTGAGTGGATTAGATAATTGTGAAAAATATTTCACAAAACATCGATAATATCCAGCCAGACCAAGAAAACTTTGAATCTCAGTTACTGTTGTTGGTATCGACCATCTTTTAATAACCTCTACCTTTTCTAGATCCACAGATATCCCCTCTTTTGAGATTATGTGACCCAAAAATTCAACCTTCTTATGCCAAAATTCACACTTGGTAAATTTGGAATAAAGCTTCTCCTTCCTTAGGGTCTTTAATACAATTCTCATGTGATCTTCATGTTCTTCCTCTCATTTTGAATAAAAAAAGTATCATCTATAGAGTCCACCACAAACTGATCAAGATAGTCTCTAAATACTCTATTTATTAGATCCATGAAGATTGCAGGGGCATTATTAAGGCCAAATGTCATCACTATAAATTCATAGTGTCCATACCTTGTATGGAAAGCCGTCTTTGGTATATCCTCCCTTTTGACCCTTAATTGATGATACCGTGAACGGATATCAATCTTGGATAATTATTATGCTCTGCATATTTGGTCAAATAAGTCATCAATGCATGGGAGAGGATTTTTTTTTTGATAGTGATCATGCTAAGTTCTTGATATTCAAAGTAAAGTCTCATTGATCTGTCTTTCTTCTTAAGAAATAGAATAGGTGCTCCCCAAGGTGACATACTAGGGCCTATGAATCCCTTATCAAGATTCTCTTGGAGTTGTTTATTCAATTCCTACAACTCAATTGGGGACATTCTATATGGTGTCTTTGAAATGGGCATAACACCCGGTATCAGTTCAATTGAAAACTCAACTTCACGATTTGGTTGAAGACCTAGAAATTCCTCCGGGAAGACATCATAAAACTCGTGTACAATGGCCATATTCTTAATCGTGAGTTTCTCACCAACCATTTGAGATAAATGACCTTCATTTAGTGGAATCAAGACCTATAATATGGTATGAATTTCCACTAGAAGGTTATGTTCATCATTGCATTGAAAAAAAATCATAGATTGATCTGGAATATGAAATGTGACTTCCCTTCTTTGGAAATTGATATGATCTCCATATAAAGAAATCCATTCCATGTCCAAAATGACATCAAAATCCACTATAGGAAGGATCACAAGATTTTCAGGAAGCACTTTCCCAAAAACATCAATCGGAGAAGAATTTTAAACTTTTGATGTGACTGTTCTGCTATTAGGGGTTGTCACAGCTAACTCAACATCTAATTGTTGAGGTAATATAGTGATACCCTTAGAAAATTCTTCAGAAATAAAAGAGTGGGTGGATCTAGAATCAAATAAAACATTTGCTACTTTAGAGTGGATGGTAAGTGTACATTTCACTACTTTGTTATCGGAATCTACATTGCTGATAGAGATTGCATGTTACATTCCTTTTTCTATAGCCTTAAGATTTTTTGACATCAATCATCATCAACAACCCTTGGATTAGGGCATTGATTAGCATAATGCCCCATTTCCTTGCACTTGTAACATTGAAGTGTAGGAGGTGCACTCTGTGTAGCCTTTTCTTTGTTCGCATCACTAGACACCTTATTCCCATCATTGTAGCATTCAAATGCCTGATGACCTTCTTTTCCATAATTGAAACATTTACTTGCCCCTTTAAGACAACTCCCTCCATGTTTCTTTCAACATTTTGAGCATAAGGGGAAACTCATCTTCTTTTCAGTGTGATATTTAG
Source organism: Viscum album (assembly GCA_963277665.1). Taxonomy (NCBI): domain Eukaryota; kingdom Viridiplantae; phylum Streptophyta; class Magnoliopsida; order Santalales; family Viscaceae; genus Viscum; species Viscum album. Next base: position 2,069,187,025 of record OY728132.1, read on the forward strand.
ATTTTCCTTCGAATTACATTTTCCTCTTCTTATCAAACACATATGAATGATGGATTACTACAATCACCATCTCAACCTTGAGAGCACATCGAACAATTTCCTAGTAGCTATTGAAGTCACTTATGGATAACACCCTTCGAAGAATTGGTTTTAAGACACTAAAGAATATATCGATCTTACTCTCGGGTTGGATAATATTTTCGGAAGAATACCCTGCAAGTCTTGTAAAATTTGCTTCGCAGGTACCAACAAATTCATCATCCTTTTGCATTAGTTCAAGAAACTCCTTCTTCATCTTTCTTCGAAGAATACGAGGGAAGTACTTATTGAAAAATAAGTTCTTGAACTTTTCCCATTCCATGGAATCAATTTCATATCTTGGCCTTGTATTCTTGATAAGATTCCACCATTGATCAGCTTCACCTTCCAAATGACATACTGCTAAGATGACTTTATCATGTTCAGAACATTGATGAACTGAAAATATCTTTTCAGTGGTAAAAATCCATTGTTCTGCCACTAATGGATCAGTAGACCCGCTGAATAATCGTGGACGATGCCTCATGAAGGATTCAATAGAATATTGCTCCTTCCTTTTCTCGTTTAGAAGTCCTGCATAGTTCATATCTTGAGAATGTTTTGTGAGCATGGCTACTAGATTTTGCATTCCAGCACCCATAACGTTTGGTTACTCAGCAGGACAATCATTGCATTGACGGTCGCATTCAGCATTAACACGATTCATTCGGGTTCCAGCCATTGACTAAAACCAATAAGCATAGTGTGGGAAACACTAACCATAATAGTAAAACCACATAATCAAGAATAAAATTTCACTCTTTAGGCCTTATCATAGGTGATTCATGTCCATTTCTAAAAAACTAAGATTGTGTTCTATGCTTAGACATATCCTTAGGGTTCTTAATAAGGCATTCACATCCTAGTTTCCAATGGTTGACATTACCTTTCCTCTGATACCAACTATAATGACCCATACATCACATACATTGTTATTACTTCAAATATGAATCACACTTATTACAACATATAACAAAACCATGAATGGACCGTATAGGTATAGTGTCTTTAGAAACTGGGAAACATAAAAAACTGGTTCATAAATCATCTAAATCGTCTCCCTTTAATTTTATCATATCTTGAGTCCCTTTTGGAATATCTTACTTATTACCCTTCTTCCGGACCTGGGGAAAATAAAACATATAAAAGGGTGAGATAAAATTCTCAGTAAGGGTAAACAAAATAAATATGAATCATATCATATTCATAAGAACATAACATTTCGAAAATTGTAACCTGTAAAAGAGATCATAATATCATAACATGGGATAAGTCATGGTAGTGCAATGTAAATACCAATAATCATAACATGAAACATTGTGGAATACACACATAATCATAGGGAATCATTTCTTAGTAGTCAAGACTCATTTCCAAGACTATCCTAGCGGACAAAGTCCATTTCTGAACCGAGTTCACTCCTCGTTTCAGTCCAGTATCACTGAATCAGATTAACCATCCATTCCAGCCATGTCTATCTAATGAGATATAAATCTTTACCCAATGCATTGGAGGGATATATAAGTCTCACCCATCTCATAATGATACCATTCTTATGTGTTCCACAAGATCATAAATCATACATAATAGCATAACCCATGTAATATGAATGGGATTCTTAAACATCATACCATCATAACATAAATCATATAAATGAAAAGGACCTCATAAAAAAAATTCCATCATTATAAAATCAATTTAAAAATACGTATAAAAATAGAACCATATATTATCTTATACAGAATTTTTTGTTGATAAAACACTTGAACTCCATTCTTGAAGAAAACTTCCTTTCTTCATCAAAAACATTTTTTCTTTTCTTAACATGTCATATAATTTTAAACTAAAGGAAGTTAATTAAAAATATTCATGAAAACTTGTAAAGTAAGCTTCATGGAAATAATGTTCTAAAAAATCCATTCATGTCGTATTAGTTAATGAAAAGCATTCTTCTCGTACTTTGGACGGAAAAGTCAAAAAAGTACCTCGTTCTAAAAATGTCAAGATATTTCTTTCATATCTGTTACTAAAAACTCACTGAAGGGTAACATTGGATTTAAAAAATTGTTGGAGGATAGAAATAATATTACATATTGACGAAAAATCTATTTGGATGATAAATATTCCCCATTAAATTCTGAAGTATAAACAATCTCGGATAAAAATGAGATTGCGAGATTTTCCCTTACCTTAAATCTGCTTTTCTTCGTACGTGTCTGAAAATCCTATATAAATATTTAAATAATTTTATTGACTTATTCTAGAATCATACTCATTATTATTATTTCATATATGGTCATATTCTTAGTTTCTTATTAGAAATATTTCATTGCTACTTGTTATTCGGGGTGTTTATTTCTTTTTTTGTTCTTATGCGTGTTTTGTCGAATAAATTCTTATTAATTTTTTAGGTTATAGATAACTCATTTCTTATATGGTATTATTATAATATATAACATATTTATTCATTAAATTAATTTATATCATCATTATTCTATGAAGATCCTGTTGAACGAGTCGCATCACATCGTGGAGACGGTAGGCGGTACGTATGCACGAGCGACGATATCATTCCCATGATCGTGAAATTGTATTGGAGTGTATGTATACTATTTAAGAATCAATATCACATTACAATAATCATATATAGTTATTATTTACTCCATTATACCCATCCATGTAAGGTGGTGATGGAAAATAGATTACACGACGATGTGGATACGGTATTCCATACATACGCACGTGCGGTGATTTCATTTTTTCTGGGATGTATAGAAGGTGAAATAGGGTTGTTTCATATTTATAATAACATATCAGTATATGAGTGATACCTATGTTATTACTTCATAATGAAACAACTAAATAATAGGATCTATAAGAAGATATAAATATGAAAGAATCAGTAACGGATGTTACCTCTTCTTCGACACGCCTCATTGAAACATCCTCTTAGGGAAATAAAATTGGTCCTTAAAGAAGACCAGGACTGCTAGAATATTACTAGGGAAGTGGAGAAGAGAAATTTTTTTGGTTTGGCCGAGCATGGAGGCTCAATGTGGTGTGAGGAGGAGAGGGAGGAGGTGCCCTTTTATAAGGGAGGAGAGGGACACCTTAGGAAAAACATAAAATATTATTTTCTAATAATGTCAGATTCGTTTTTTAATAGCTCCAAATTGATTTATTTTGAAGATAAGGTTTATATGGGTCGAAATCCTCTCAACCAATAGATTTTAGACAAGTTTAGGTTACTATTTTAACCTTATCATTTAGATTTAACTCTAAGTTAAATAATATAACTCTTACCGTGTCTTCTTGTTTTCTTACACTATATGGTTAATAAACATACTATAACAAGACAAAAAAATCCCAAGTGGTTCATTATTAATATATATAACCTTATATAAGTCATTTTCCCAAACATTAGATTTTTTGTAATAAAATAACAATTAATAATATAACATTTGATTGAAAAACTATTTAATGTCAATTTTGACATTATTTGGTAATTGAATTTTGTGAAAATCATTACATCATTATTAGTTCGAAAAAAAGATGATTGAATCAATAATAACATGTCATATTAACCAAAAAAATTAGTGAAATTTATAAAAAAGTCTCAAATGACATTTATTTGGGTATTTATAACATCAATTATGTTAATATTTCATTAATAAGGTAATTACTGCATCATCATGGTGTCATATATAAATTAACATATCTAATGTCTAAAAATTATAAATAAAATACCATTATGTAGGAAATCGTTTTAGCATTATAATTAATATTCATAGTCGAATTTATCTTATTTATAACCTTATATTAAATATTTTTTAGTTATTAAACATTGATTTTAACTATTTTAACTCTTCTTTAAATAAAATAATATTAAATGTCCTAATCTAATCCATGTGGACCTTAATGGTAATATTTTGTTTCTAAGGTTGTTTTTGGTGGAATTAAACTTATCCAACAGAATTAGGACATGTGTTAGTGTAATAATAATACCATTTTACCCTTAATTACCCTATTTACTTTTAACCATGGTAAACGAAAGTAAAAAGTTACTATTCACAAAAAAATATTATTATCTTTTGAACCTCATTTTACTCAAAGACATTAACTGAGTATCTCGGATTTTTGAAATTCCACTCACAGAAGCGGTAAAATTATGTTTTATGTAAATTTTCAAAAAGCTCCTAGGAGGTAGGTAAAAGACGGTGAAAAGTTTAATAAATTTTTTATATATCTAAAATTATTATAAAATGACTCCAATGAATTACATTGAACTTATATAGGTATTATGTATCAAATTTAACCAAAAATAAATTTAAATAACATAAATAATTGTTTAAATAAAAAGTCGGTTTTTAAATAGTATCCTTGTGTTTTCACTATTCATCAAAAAATGAATGTTTTTAGAAAAATACCAAAATTTCACCCTAGGCTAATTTCAAAATTACAAATCGAAAAATTAATTAAAATTTGAAAGATAAAATTTAAAAAATTTAAAAAATTGTGTATTACTATTCATAACTGCTAGTTTATATAATTACATGCCGTTGTTTAGTGAAACTCGATATTGCATACAACGCAAGCTACCACGGAAGGGTGCTCTTGCGGGTAACGCAAGCCAAGACAGTGTTGTGTGTGGTGAATGATTTCTTTATATAACATAATACATAAAAACAAAATATTTCTCATAAAATCTCAGGTGTTACAACATATCTATGTAGATTGAAGTAAAAATTGAATGGGGTAAAATTCCTAAATTATTTTATAAATATTGAATATATTAAAATTATTTAATAATAAAAAATTGAAACTAACTATATAACAATTATTGTATGTTTTGTGTATTAAAAATTAATACATTATACATTGTATAAAATTAATTATGGAATTTAAAAAGGATCAAATAGATATAAGATTCCAAAAAATATCTCATTAACCTACATCTCATACCCTCTAAAAGAATTCAGAGTGTTATTTTTTCCTCTGTTATAAGTAAAATATAATGAACCAGAAATTAAGACAATGTACCTATTAGTCCCTTGGTTTTAATAGAACCCATGAACCATGTTCCAATACTTATGAAGTGTTGAAAACATACTGAAGAAGAGAAATGTATAGGTTTGTTTGTCAAACCCTTTACAAACCCTTCAATTACATCAATATAATAATTATAAGGGCATAAAAGAGAGGTAAATAAAGAAACATTTTAGATGGGGAATAACCTTTAGAAATTAATATAAGGGAGAAATTTTCTCCAGGAGAATGGGCCAATGAGAAAATTAATTGAATTCATTGATGTCAAGATTTCAAATTATGATTTTAAAGTACCATGGAGATATGTTTTTAAATCATATTAGCGATTAATTCAGAGTGGTGTATTCATCATAGTGGATTTTTAAGGATTCATTTTTGATATATAAGTATATGTTGGTCTCTAATTATATCTTTCATATGAGCGTATATTATTTATGTTCGAAGTAGTTCATCAAATATCAAAATAAATTATTTAATGATAATTAATTAATTCATGTTGACTATACTAGATTGAAGACACCATGTAGATATCCAATTAAAATTCATTTTTTATGGGAATCCAATTGGATTCCCCTATTTTCTAGATCCTAATACATATTCATTGTGTTTGAATGAGTTGCAGATGATTCTTCCTACAATTCCAACTGGCCAGTGGTCTTCTACTGGCTCTCCAATTCTATTGGATAGTGAGATCCTTGGAATTTTCCATCCATGATTCTTTGGATACCTCCAATTTGTCCACTTTTTTCCATATGGATATGTTAAAAAACTCTACCAAAGAAACACCCAAAAAATAATGGTTTTAAAATCACTATAATTGATGTGATCATAAAAATACATGAGATGATAAACAATTACCCCATATTTTATGATAAAAAATATTAATTTCTGTTAAGATAAAATATTTAAATATAATAAATAAATAAGAAGAAACAAGAAATATGAAGGGAAAATATAAAATAGAGGGATTAAAAAACACATGTTTTCATGAAAGGATAAGTCCCCCCATTGAGTAAGGTTTTTCTCTTTATAGATCACATTACTTTAAAAAAATCCTTTCTCCACAAAATCAAAAAAGATATACCTTATATTAGAACTTTATCTAAAAAAGAAAAACAATATTAACCCCATTTTTATTATAAAATGTAATAATAAAGATTAAGTGCTAGTTAAATAAGAGATAAAATTTTACATTATTATCATGGTGATCATAAAAATATGAATTTTTAAATTTGACCAAATATTTTGAAAATTAAGAAATATATTTTCATAAATAATCATGATTTGGGAAAAAACATATATATGAAGAGAAAATGTAAAATAAGTACAACTTGCATATTCTTACCCCCTCTCATAAAATTTAAACACTGTGAAGAAAGGGGTTTATATATATATATACTCTAATTGAATATTCATTATAATATATTCTATTATAAAATCTCTTTTATAAAAATGGTATATCATAAATTTATGCTGAATATTCATGTTTTAAGTTCATGTATGTTGAACATGATTTATATAGTTTCTTATGAAAATAAAAATGTCACATCCATTAGTAATAGTATAAAATGTGATCAAAAAAATCAATGATATTTTGTTTCATCCATATATTTTAAGAGTAATAAATCCTTAAAATTGTATATTCCTCAATATATGTATAAATGTAAACTCAGTTATTATTATTACTAATACAAGAGATTAAGTAATTTCTATGATGTTGATAGGAATTTTGTTGAAAATTTCCTATATATATGACATCAAACAAATTCCCTACAAGAATATATTGAAATATTAAAAGGGGATCCTATTGGATAAAATAATCTTCGATACTTTTTTATTTTATTTGGGTATTTTCTTTAACTATGAAAAAATTAAAAAATGTTTTGATATATTTTAAAAACAATAAAAATTTTAACTATTTCATTACACTCATTTCTGGTCCCTTTCGCCCAATATATGAAAATTCGTTACAATTATATTCATTTTTATATCTAAAAAATAAGTTTGTGAACATAATTTTTAATGAGAAAAATATCAATTTGATTAATATTATTAAATAATAGAGATTATTATTTTGTGAATTTTAATTCATTTGATAAAATAATATTATATATTCATTGATACCAAACATCATGGTTTTATATTAAACCCTATAAGGTTTTTTTATCTTTGAATATTAAATAATTAATTTTTTATTTTGATAACTGGGTGATTCTATAAAAATACATTTTTAGAAATATATCCTTATAGAAATTAATGTCTGACATGTATTTTAAAAATCATAAAATTAAAATTGGTAATAAATTCAAACATTATTATTATAGGTTCTTTTAATAAATACTAGTGAATTATTAATGTAATTCATGACTGGATTCTTATTCTATACATTTTTTATTAGTCTATATTTTTTACCTTTAATGTTACCATTCCCAAATAAACTATTTCTACAACCCATTTTTATTCAATAATAATATGATTATTATGTATTTAAATAAGAGATAAAATATAATTCTATTTGAATTAATTTAGAAATCAGTGTATTAAAAAAATTGCACTCAATGGAATCATATTCAGTTTTATTAGATCCAATAAAATAATGAAAAATTTACATTAAACAACATTTATTATAGATAATCTTGTATAAGTACCAGCATTATAATCATGGATAATAATATACAAGGTATATTATTTTCATTATTTCATTACATTAGGAAAACGAAATGAAAGATTATCAATGATAGAATATCCAATATATAATTTATTATTAAAGATAAAATGTTCAAGGTTATCCACAAATTCAAATTATGATGATTTTATAGGATGTTTCATCAAATTTGATACGAATAGATTTAGTATTGGTTTTTGTTCCTTTATTTAAGATAAAAAATAATTTAAATGAGTTTAAGTATCCAAGAAAAATGTCTTCATCATATTTTTAATCACATTTCTTGAGTTTTCCTTTAAAATTTAGGAACATATCATTTATTTAAAAAAACAAAAAAATAAATCATTTATAATTTTATTTCTCAAATATTAAAAATTGGCCTTAGAAAGGTGTTTTAGAAACATGATTTATGATAAAATAGTAATTATTGACTTCCTCAACCCCAACGAATTATGATATATTTAAATCGTTCATGTGGGATCATGATGATTTTGGGAAGAGCTCAATTCCATCTTTAGACTACCACATTTTATTCAATGATATAGGTTTTGAAGAGAATAATTATAACACTATGATGAACAATGCTAATCACAGTTTTTATTATCAAATTATCCCAACTAAAACTTCTAATATATGTGATTTTCATACCTTATCCATTTTCAAACTTCATGGAGAATGTTATCAATACTTTATCATCTATATATATTTTTTTAAAATAAAAATACCAATTTTTATTATTATATTGGAAATAATAATATTTTTTAATTTCAATTTAATATGTCTATGTTTTATTTGTCCAAAAATGTAATGGTGAAATAATAAGTGGATTTATAGGTTAATACATGTCATTTATTTTACAAAGATGTAATGTATTTCATATCATGTTGGAAGGTTTAAAAATAGTATTATCTTCAAAATACAACATCCATTGATATCGTATTAGTTGATATCATTTAAGAATAGAAATTATGTAATTTTGACAATGGACAATGAATATATTCCAGAAAAGTGACTAAATATTTTGAATTATAAAACATTTATGTGTTTCTGATAAATATATTTTAAATCGATGATATAAAAATTGTTAAAATAAAATGTGGTAAATAAAATCTTTCTTATGAGAATAAAGGCTTTTCATAAATTAATTTTTCAAAAGATTATAATACAAATATAAAAAAATTATCTAATGATTTAGAAATTATATTTTAAACCACTAATGTGTAATATAAAATTTAAGCATGAAAATAAGAAAATATTTTTTTCTGTTACCATAAGGTTCACTTCAGGAATTTTCACTGGTGGTCACATATCCTTTAACATGATTTTTAATTTGATTGAATATTTAGAGGTATGAAAACACGATTCAATTGAATAAAATATCAATATAAAAAATATATTTCTGTGAATTAACATTACAAATACATTTCCTAAAAAATAGTTAACTATTCATTGTAGAATAGATATTATGGCTATATATTTCTTTGCTAATAGTGATTTCAGAAACAAAATTTATCAAGAAAACTATTCTTGATATTATGATTGTGATTAGAGATGGAAAATTTTTATTCCACCATATCCAATATTTTTTCGGTTACATTTATAAATTAAATATATGATTATTCTGAAAATAATTTTAATTTTTTAAAAATAAAATTTAAATATGTCATCTTAGATGAAAACTATATATTATTTAATAATAATGAAATAATATTTTTTTTTATTTCCTTGATAACACAACATTTTATTAATGTTTTATTATTCTCAGGTTAATTTTGAATGGAATTTTGTGAGATAATTAATAGTCAATTATAATTCATGAAAATTATTTTAATAATTTAATTTATTAGATAATTTAACCATTTGATATTATGATTCAATATATTTCATTAAGTTTTTGATTATAATTATTTTAATATCTTTTTATATTCATAATATTTTGAAAAGGTCCATATTCATGTTGATTGTGATCATATTTTAGATCATCATAGATTAGCTGATTAGAAGAATATGAATTGTAGGAAGTGGAAGAATAAGTTATGAAATATGATGATATGTTTGATTTTACTTAATCACTATATACAAATTGTTTCTTGAGAAACTTATAATTTTAATTTTTTGATTTACATGAGGAGATAGATTCATTTATTGCACATTATATTGATACCTTTAAGGAATTTTTTATTTTTCATCCACTTTTCCTTTTTTATGATGAAGTGGAATTATGGTGTAATTTTTCACTTATTTTATCATTTGAATCACCTCATTTAGTGTTCACATTGATCATCCAAATTATTGGAACATTTCTAAGAGTTTTATTTATTTTGAAAAATATTTTCATCATTTTTTATATATGAGAGATTTATTCATCATTGTAAGATTAATAATTAATTTATTTCAATTCAGTTTTCGTTTTCTTCATTGAATCATTAGATTTATTATTATCTCGTTGAATTATTATAATCTCGTAGGTCATGAGAGATCCAATTAGATCATTTTTTTTCATTGTGTTCTTATCTTCATGTATGTCTGTCACCCTAGGTACCCATGATAAAGAAAAAAAACAAATTAATTCCTTAATAAATTCATTATTAAGTATAATGAATCATTCTTAATCATATTTGAACATTTCATGGGTTGTATATTTAACTATATTCATTCCATCAAATGTTACATTTTTTATTATTCAAGTTTCACATATTGGATGTACAAGTTTAAATTATATTAATGCAATTAACTAATACTGATATGGTCTTTAATAGTTCCAATAAAAGTGATTTATCAGTGTTTTATAAGAAATGATAATTCGAGCAATGTTAATGGGTTGAATTTAACAACCCTCGAAAAAAGAACTGATAAAGGGATACTTTCTAAACACTTTTGATTATTGCTGATAAAGGAATCCTTTAATAGTTTTTTCACGTTGTCAAATGTCCCCACTGATAAAGGGGGTTATTTTTTATTGAATCCTATTCCTACCACACATTTTATCAATGCATCCCACCCCCTTTATAAGAACTTTATACCCCTATATCAGTTCTTTAAATAATTATACACTCAATAGTGTATGTAATCCTCCAAGCAGTTTCAAATATAAGACCTCATGCTTATATCCCAGCATTATTTCCAGTACCATATGTTGTTTTGGAATCCAATTTTTGATATATCTATATATTTATTTATACTTAATTAAATTATATATATATATGTATTTAAATACATATTTAAAATATTTTTCTAGAGAGTTTGTGTGAATATATAAACAGAATGTATATATTGTTTTATATTTGGTTTTAAATAATAGTACATTGTGGAAAATGATTAATATCAAAAAAAATATCAATCTAAATGTAATACCTAGAAGTAAATTATTTCATCACTGAATAAAGGCAACAAGACCTCATTAAATGTGGATACAAGTCCATATAATGTTAAAAAAATTGGGGACCCTGACTAAGAAATCAGTTTTGGATGAATTATGGGCCACTTTTGGACTAAAAAATTAGTCACCATGCCCTTGGTAAAAGTGGAATAAAGACCACTACAATGTTTGATATGATATATGGTTGAGCCCAAACAAACAGATGGATCAAAACATATGGCTGTTTTATGTTCACGTTGCATTTTCTAGTGATTTTAGTTATTTTATTAGTTTTTTTTATTATTTTATCATCAAATTGTTATGAAATGGCTATTACATGATAATAATTTTTAAACTATTAACTAAAAATATTTTTCAAATTATTTTATAATCCAATTTCACAATATATCATATATATTAAAAGTAAATTATTATTTAGACATATCTGAAACATTTTGCAAAAATATTTAACATTATAAGATTAATATCATTATATAAATATTAAGAAATTATTTTGAATCAATTTTTTGAATTATACTATTTATCAGCAATTTTTTATAATAGTGTTGGTAATGAACCCCCCCCCCCATTATCATTACTTTTTTAATAACACTTATATAAATTGGTGGCCTTTAACAATTATTTTTTAGCGATGACAAAGGGGGTCTTTTACAATGATTTTAGCTAGTGCTAATAAAGCCATAATTCTGGATACACCCATTTTTGTAGTATTGATTTAATCTTATCTATAAAATGTAATTTAATTAATGATTTATTACTATACTAGAAACTAGTTATGTCAATGGGAGTCCATTATTATTTTGTTTCTTTTGAATGTGTAAATATATGCATAAAAATATTCTAAACTAGATATCTTATAATAAAATGAAAAGTGTAAATAAGATATTTCCAATATGTATGGTTATAAACAATATAAAATATCAACAACTACTAGAATTTATCTTATTTTCATTAAGGTTTCTTGAATAAAATTCCATTTTAAAAATCTCAAGCATTGAAATCAGTTAGGATTTTAGAAATTAACGATTAATTTTTAGAAATAAAAATTTTTGATAAAAAAAATACAACATTTGATACTAATTTTTTGTTGTTGAATAAATGTGAAGTGGGAGGTGAATTGAAATTAAAAATAATTTTATATTTTAGTTATGAAAGAAGTTATTTTACCAAAAAAAGAACATAAATTATGTTTATAAAAAAATTATATTTGACTAAGGAAAAATAAAAAAAATAATTATATTTGAGAAGAAAGTGAAAACATTAAGAAGGAAATTTTTTTAGAAGATTAAAATAATTGCTCAATAATGTTCCCTAACATCTATTCATCATAAGAATGACAGATTTGTTTATAATTTAATATCTTGAACCACTGAATAAGAAGAAATTCATTGATATCAATGGTAAGGAAGAACCCAATAACTCTCTTGCTTCTAATGGAAACCATGAACCATGATCCTTATCTATAATAGTTTTCAGAAATTAATGTAGAATAATATGATGAGAGATTGTTGTATTTTTGAACCCTTTATCAAAAAATCCATTTTAGCACTATATTGTTTTGAAGAACAAGATGCATAGAGAGAGAATGTGTGAATATAGAAAAGTAATTTACATTTAGAAAATATATCAATTGAAAAATTTTCTAAATGGGAATTTTATAGTGTAAAAATGGATTGGTGTCATTGAAGTTCTGATAACCTTTTTATATTCGAAAAAATGAGGGAGATCACTTGAAAAATCACATTGATTATTAATTCAGAAGTGATTATAAATCATATAGGATCATTAAGAGTCAATATTTAGATAAAAGCCTCACCATGTATCTATTTTTGGAATTCAAAGGAGTATAGAGTCTTAGGGGTTGGTAAAAATCATTTAAGATACATTTAATTTCATTAAATACAGTCAATTAATTCATAAGAACTATTCTGGATCTAATCCATCAACTAGCAGCTTGATGCAACTTTCAATACAGTGGTACTCTTGGAGGATTCATCTTTTACACATGTTCCCTTAGGTAGTTGGTGAGATCCACTAACTAGCCATTTTTTTTGATGGATCATTGAAAAATATTACATGCACTGTTTGTGGTCTGACTGTTCCATACCGATGGACCGCTGCTATAGGTCATTGAGCTCTTTGTAATTATATTTCCATTTCCCTTTTTATTCCATAACATAGTTTATTTGGTATTTATAAAGATGAATAGAAACTATATATCAGGAAAAAATAGATTGTTTTTAAGAACATTAGTTGTTGGGGTCATAAAAACACATGATATGTTCATCAATATCCACAATGTTAGATATTGTCCCAAAATAAGTAACATATTTCCTATAATAATCAGCTTTTAGATTATTGAAGACCCAAAAACCTAGTTATATTTGCAAATTAATTTGTTGACTTTCCATAATAATTATAGGATATATCCTTCAATTGTGGTATGATCAGTGATATCCTAGTCAATTATTTTGGAGGTCCTTCCACTAGGCATGTGCCATAGAATTCCACATCATGATAGAAAAATATTGATCATCAGATGTTTTCTCATGATTCTAGCTATGAAAATACACCCTAGTGAGAATATCAATATAATTAATGTTATTCCACTGTCTAATACATTAAATATATAAATTTATTTTCATCCCTATGGAATATTTCAATACTCAAAATAAGGAAATACCCTTATTGAATATGCAATGTGAGATCCCTAATACCAAGAAAACATGAATGGTTGATGTTTTTCATACTTATAACCCCAACGACCAACAATGGAATATCTTCCACTTTTATAGAATGGATTATTCACCTCTCTATTTATGGATTGTGTAATTATAAAATATGGCTATATCTGGTGGTTGAATTCATAACTAGATATGATGAAGATAAACTGGACATGTGGAAATAACTGGCCGAGTATAACCTCAGAACTATGCTTTATCCTATAATATTTCTTTGATATAACATTATAGACGTCTGAAAAGTTGATTATATTCCATGATTAATTCAAATTGTGTGGGGAAACATTACTTAATTAAAATAAAACGTCATTTTTGATCAGGTGTGAGAAAAACATCCACATGTGTTGAGTATAGAGAATTAAATATCACTTGTTCCCAGATTGAATAAATTCTTATGAGGGAGGGATCATATAATTTCATCACTATAGTAGAGTTAATATGGTAGAATTATGGAGACAAGACCTAGTCTATCCAGAAAAAACCTCCCACATTTGAGATTCTAATGTTGTATGATCAAAGGGAGTAGGCCTTTGATACGATCATACTTTAATCCTCATATATGTTATTGCATGAATATCTATTATTTGATATAAAACACCCTACTATAATATATAATATTGCGGTGAGTATTTCTCATTCTAATAAAGAATTACACCTGATATACAATAAACTGAAATTAAATAATATAATGTAGAAAATATTGTAAATTATTAATTATATCATCCTATTGTAACCCCATCCTATAGTTTGGTGGACTTTATACCCTACCACTACCCTAGGGGTCATCAAACCCTATGTGGATCTAGGATGTGCTGGTTGGAGTACCAATTTATCCCTTGAATTTTGTTATTGGGGTATTATTACTAGTTCCTCATAGAAATTATTTGTTATACAAGACAATTAATTATAGACAATGATTAGTGTCACTGATATGAAACATATATCTATCATTCAGGGAACCCTCAATCAGGGAAGTCAAGAAATCCCTTAGGATCATCGTCTATATATCAATTATAGAATTTTTTCAAAAAAATGTTATCATACTATGTAGTGGTTAAAAAACAAAGTATTATATCGATAATGGAAATCTAGAAAAGGAAATTAAATGTTCCCATTGATGAAGATATAAGGAATTATTCTTCACTATACTACTTGGATAATCGTGAAGTGAACCCCGCTACACAATACACATTGGTCAACATTTAAATATTCACTCTATAATAATATGTGGATTGAGAAACTAATTCTATTGACAAAATGATTAAATGTTTTAGGGATG
The DNA here is from genome assembly GCA_963277665.1 of Viscum album. Taxonomy (NCBI): domain Eukaryota; kingdom Viridiplantae; phylum Streptophyta; class Magnoliopsida; order Santalales; family Viscaceae; genus Viscum; species Viscum album. Next base: position 2,069,202,213 of record OY728132.1, read on the forward strand.
TAGTGCATTCCGAATAACATGGAGTGGCCATACCCAATAAAAATTAGCAGTTTTCCCAGAAATTAAAGATCCAAACATTCTATTCCCACTCCTAAATTCCATTTTTACTAAGGATAATAGGAAAGATATGTTTATATATTCATCAAAAATACATTTAATGGAAATATTATCTACTAAAGAAAAGATATAACAACACAAATCTAAAATTGACTACATAAAATAAATTAACATTGACTAACTCACAAGAAATAATCTCAACATGTGAAATATTTAATAAGATTTTAATAATTATACTTCCACATATCAGGAGAGAGTTATTTATCCCACCATATATGATCCAATAATTTATATTAGCATTGGGTCCTATAAAATGGTGTACATGATCCCCAAAAAGGAAGAAGACTAAGGATTTACTCCACTGCCTTAATGATATACCAAAAATAATTAAATTCACCCATCACATACACACATAATTAGTTGAAAATAGATTTTATTATGTTGGGAACATCTTGAATCACCTACTACCACTATTGGAGGCTCATCCCACTCATTGTTTCCTCTATAATTTCATAGTACCATCAAGTCTCTAGCCACGTAAATGGAATACATAAAAGAATTATGCACCCCAGTAAATCCTAAATGGAAACAATAACCTAAATTGGTGGACACAACTCCTATTTTTTACAATTTTATGAGTCGTATCAATCCAATAATATTATGAAAACAATATTTATTGTAATAATTATCACATTTCATTTCCTAATGTGGCCCCATGGTGGGACAACCTGATAAGAATGAGGCAGTAAAACTCATGTGATATGTACATAACCTCATAGGACTAGAATTTATCTGGTTAAATAGATTTCCAGTTGGATCCATCATGGTCTTAAAAGACCATATCATTGAATTTATTTATCAATTTAGCTCTTTTTTATGGAAGATAATGATTAGTGACCAAAAAAATTTTAAAAAAGTAAAATACAGGGGGTATCATATTTAATATCTAGATGTATATGCCTAACATAGTCACCTAAAATTCATTTCCCATAGGCTAGACAAGAAAATGATTTCCTAAAAATATCTATGATGAGCTATTGAAAATATTTATCCAATTTAAATATCCGACTGGGTTTCGAGAGTTGGATGAAATGAAATAATATTTCAACGATTTCATTCAGTTAAAACGGGAAACATCTCAAAATATGTTTTCTTATCATGGAAGAGAGTATGGTAATGTATAAATTTTTACATTTATTCTTCAATCAGTATTTAAATCTATGATGAATACTATGAACGATCTATATTTCATGACACCTCATATATGGAGACACTAGAAATAAAGACAATATCTTTAGGTAGCAAAGGAATAATCTTGGTCACCTATAATATATAGAATAAATAAAAAAATATTTTCTTTTTTATAATAATATGTTTTCAAATACATTATTTCTTAAATGGAAAACAATCAACTCAATCTACCCAATTCTTAAAATCTCGGGGGTATATGAATCTCTGATCATCGTGGCTGATACACATATAACTAGATGTTAAGAAAAATTATCCATGAATACTTCATTCTTATAGAAACTAATAGTGAATGGTTTATTCTCATTAGGTGACATTTAGAAAACCTCTATAATAGATTCTTATGTATGTATTATCAAACCAAAAGTTTAATAAGACTTAAATGATATCCCTACCAGATACCAATTAAAATTATATAACTAGATATCTCAAATGTTTTTCACTAAGGCCCATTCAACTATTTGTGAGAAACCTAATCAATTAGTTATTACAAAAATACCTATAGTATAACTTAAAGTGACATCTTAAATCCATCCTCTATAGGTAATAAATGATTTTAGAATAAAAATGAGGTATAAAAAATGAAGTGAGATCAACTCCCAAACTAGTCTATAAAACCATATATTTTATTCCCCAATCATTCTGTAAATGGGAACATACTACAAAATGGAATATTTTTTAGATGAATACATACACATAGAATATATTATATTAATTATACTATCATACCTCTTAAATGATAAAACATACAACTACTACCCCTAATTCCCCAAACATAACAGAGGATTTATAGTCTGAGGTCACAAAGGGTAGGGTAACATGGGAGATAGATATATAGATGATCTCCACATCTCGATGTGTCATCACTGAATCTATATACACTGAAGAAAACCAACGATAATAAATTCAAGGAGAACAACTTAATAATAGTGACACCCTTGAATCCTATTAGAGTTACTCAAGTCATATAGTCCTGTAGGAATAGCTAGAGGGAGTAAATGTCTGGAATATGTAGAATAATGGGGAAAATAGCTCAACTTAAACCTTCTTCAGGGAATAATGACTTGGACTACTATAAAATCACAAAGTCTATCTTAAACATGATACTAATCCTTTATGTTTTATGTTAATGAATAGTTTCATGTTAGGAAGTGACATCCTCTTGGGTTGAAGTATATTATTCTAATGATATTGGAAAATGTACCACAAATGATTTAAATCCAATATTAACCTTACCACTTAAGAATGTTTAGTGAATCTATTTTAAAATATCATTAGACCCCTAATGAGTTTCAATGTAATGTGGAAATGTCCGTGGTGTATCATTTAGGGACTTCTCAAGAAGAGAGTCATATAGTTATTCCATTAAAATATAAAGACTAGAAGGCTACCGTACAAGGGAAAATTAGACACTTGTATATCTCAAGAAGTTTATAAAATGTCACTATTTGATGAGATATTATTGAAAATTATTCAAGGATCAATCTTATAATAGTTCGGACACTCTGATACTTGTGTTATGGGGATTATAACTTTTCTCCCTTAATGATGACTATTAATGAGTATTAAAAAGCGAGAAAAGACTCAAAGAAGGAATAAAATCAAACCCTAATTTAGTGATCTTGTGTTGAACATGTTTTTCAGGCTAATACACCATAATAGAATATATAATATTCTTTAATCATGGATATATACTTGTAACAGTTCAATGGTACCATCATTATATTACCAATTCATAATGTACCATGTCAATAGAAATTTTGGGTTATTATATGGTGATCTTGACAAATTTGAATCATGTTAATCTATGTTTAATAAAGATTGTTCTTAGTAGAGAGAGGGGACGTGGTTGATGAAAGAAGGGGTAAAAAGGTCACTACCACAAATGGTTTGGGAACTACCCTATTAAAATGATATAACTTTTTTTAGGATAATTATATATTTCCATTGAAAATGGTTGGGGAGAATAATCAACTTGAGTGCAGTCAAAAATTTCAAATCCTCATTGGAACGTTTCATAAAATAAAAATTTTGTGCCACGACCTGTCCTCGGGGCCCGTGTCGTGACTACCCCAAGTCAGCCTTCCATAGGCCAGGGGCTGGCGACTAGCACCAAAGGCGAGAAATCCCGATAACTGGGAAGGCATTGCCTTTATAAAAGAAAATAAGCACCACAGAGTACGAGAGGAAGCAAAACACTAAGTACAAAAGAAATGCTGAAAAGTAAATGGGCCTGAATACAAACCCAAAAGAAAGTATGACTACAACCGAAAAAAGTACAACAGTAAAAAGGCAAACGGCTGGAAAAAGGAAGCAGCTCCTGGGTCTTCCTCCTCGGATCCTACCAGAAGGGTAGGTACAGATAGCGCAGCTCCTGGTCGTCCACCATGGATCCTACCTGAAGGGTAGGTATAGATAGCCTCCTCCACGCTCTCGTCATTCAACCTCCTCAGTGAGTCGTCACGTCGTGTAGTCCACCTCCGGGTACTGACTCGTCGTGTAGTCCACCTCGAGGTACTGTCCAGTCCTCGAACACTCGGCCTCCGTCAGCACTGCTCGTCGTCTGCAACCAACACAACGAGGTGCAGACATAGCCCGTGCAGGGGTGAGTATAGCGATACTCAGTAGGGACCCTAAGACCCTCATGGTCTCACTAAAACAACAAGGATAACCACAAAGAAAATCTCAACAGATGACCTCTACTTAGGTATATGCCCATACATATACCTAAGTTATCATGTAACCCATCACAATCATGAGGAAACACAAGGATTGTGAAATCAATAGATATCCATTACCCAGGTATATGCCCATTCATATACCCATGTTATCAAGTGACCCATCTCAATCATGAGGTAAACACAAGGTCAAAAGTCTCAGCTCAAACCAGGATTTTCATTATCAAAACCGTAACTGCTGAAGAGCTCTGTCTCTGGAGTGTACAGTGGACCTGCAACGACTCCGAGGTACTGCTCACTAACCTAAGACTGCTGAGGTACTCCTCCTGTCGAGTACCGCGGGCCTGCCACCTCACACAGTAGTGCTTCTCGCCGGGGTCTGCCACCCAACACAGTAGTGCTCTCCCCTCATAGCCTACAGAGGTTCTCCTCCTGTCGAGTACCGCGGGTCTGCCACCTCACATAGTAGTGCTCCTCCGCTATGGTTCTGCCACCTCACAAATTAGTTCTCCCCACTGGGCTACGTAAGTCACTCCGAATCGAATCGGAGAAGCAGTCTTCAGGTCTCGGCCGGCTACACGGTCTCCGTACTCCGTACGCTCATCTCTGGGAGGGTCCGCTCCACGAGCTACAAGTCGATACGACAAGTATCTCAAAGTCCCACGAATAAGTATCTCAAAGGACCGCCTCGTCATAGGGGTCTCAACACAATAGACGGCGCGTCAATTGGACACCCGGTCTATGACTTATTAGCCTTTTCGTCCCAGGGGCCCGGTTGGTTTCGTGAGCGAACCAAACCCGGCCGTATCTCAACTGTACCCCGAATTCTCATAGGGTATATTCATAGGGACCTTTTCTCAACGAGATCACCAATGCCGCTAACGGTTCGTCAAACAGACCTTCTGTCAGAAAGATATCAGCTTTTCCTTTCCAGGGGCCCAGTTGGATTTCGGTGCGATCCAACCCGGCCACTATCCATCTGCATCCAATTCTCGGGCGGAGGATGTCAAAAGTTCTGTATCGTCAACAGGAACTCAATGCAACAGACGACGCGTCAATCGGACGCCCGGTCTGAGAGTTATTGGCTTTTCCGTCTCACACCCACCCTGGGAAACTTCCCAGGAGGTCACCCATCATGATCACTACTCTAGTCCAAGCACGCTTAACTATGAAGTTTTAAACACGTAGGCTCCCGAAAAAGAAGATGTATCTTGAGTATATTATACCGAAACGACCGTCTCGATCCAAGGATCATGTTGCCGCTGACAGCGAGTCGTTTGGAGGCCCGTAGCCCAAGATACAGGCATTTGACCAAAAGTGGTCTGAAACTGGGGGTCTGGGCCCGGGCCGACCCGGCCCGACACCCCCCCTTGGGTCGGCCGAACCGGGTCGACCCGCCCTGGGCGGCGACCCGGCCCGACGACCCGGCCCGACTCGGAAAACCCGGCCCGGCTCGGAAAACCCAGCCCGGCCGGCGGCGCGGCAGTGCGGTCCGGCGTGGCGGCGCGGACCGGCACGACGACGCGGCCTGGGCGCCGTTCATGTGCCGCGCACGGGGGGCAATGCCCTCCCCCCTTTTGAGAACCGCGACCCCTTAATTGGGGCCTCTTTTTAGACCCGGCTGGGGGAAATTAATTCCCCCGGTCTCCACTGCCCCGCCGGCCCGCACTGGCCGGCCGGTTTCGCCAGCAAGGACCGGCGACGGCCGGTCCTTCCTTCGCCGACACCGGCGGCCCAGTGCCGGCCACTGGTCATCTTGCTCCGCCGCGGCCCGGAACCGGCCGCGACCTATGACGTTCGGCGCGATGCGACGACATCGCTTTCCTCCGCCGCGGCCCCGCTCCGGCCGCGGTGCCTTTGACTTTCTTCGACGCGATGCGGCGGCGTCGCGTTCTTTGATTTCTTTCCACGGCGCGGCGCGACGACGCCGCGCGTATCTTCCGCAATAAATCGCGTGGTGCGACGACACCACGTTTTCTCGTATCATCCTCAAGAAACCATCACGAAAACAAAGGAGGAGGGTCGGTCGTGTTTGTGTGGTCCGACCCCCTCGCGTTATTCGATAACAAAAAGGGGTTTTAAACCATGATCATCACCAAGTTTGTATTCACGAACAATTAAATAAATAAAAACCCTCAATCATTAACCGCTTGATCGGACGATCCGCGGATCAACCCTGTATTGGTTGGTCCGCGGTCGTCGTTTTTTTCTCAAAATATAAGAGAATTCCAAAATAAATTCCCCTACCTCGGCTTCAAGAATGGAGTTCTTCAACGACCCGCGGAAGACAAGCGTCGCGTAGGTCGGGCGTCGTTCCGTCTAGGTTGGTGGGAGAAGAGCTCGGTGAAGTCGAGCCGAGACGTCACCCTCTGTATATTTTGTAGGCGGCGGTACTTCCCTTCCTTACTCCGGTTGAAGATGGTCGGAGGTGTTGCTTCACGTTCTTCGGAAACGTGGAACGTTCTTCCTCGAGAGGTTGGTGATCTTCCAAGAGTTCTTCTCCTCTCCTTAGTTCTCCCCACAAGTTTTATGCCAACCCAATGAGAAGAATATAATCTCTCTTTTTAATGTTGGCAAAATGAATTTAAAAGAATTCAAACACTCAAAATAATTAATTAAGTTGGTTTAATTAATTAATTGCAAAGTGTTGGAAAAAATTTCAAAAGATTGAAATTCAAATAAACCATACTTAACTCACCTCATTAATTAATCAAGTTGTCAAATATTAAAGAATGTGAGTTAATGGGGAGTTGGAATGTGAGGGGTTAAGAGGGTTAGGGAGTTTAAGGAATTTGAAAAGGTTGGGGGGGGGGATGGTTCGTGTGGGCCCCACCCTTTCAAATATCCACACATGGGAAGTTGGATGGATGTGGGCCCACCACCAACTTCCCATGGGAGAAGTTAACCACATAACATTATTAAAATTTGATTTAACAATTTTATTCACTTTTTTAATTAAACCCCAAAAATTAACTTCTCCTCCCACGCAAACGCAACTACGGTAAAGCTTCACTTAAGCGATTACCGACATTGCGAGTTCATCGGCGCAATCAGATTTCAATTCCGAGCACCGGTTCAAAAGATAGAAATTCTCGCTCGCTCGTTCACTGAACGTACCCGAGCCAAACTTCGGAAATTAATTCCGGGCACACCGGGCCTCGGAATCAGGCGCGGTCAGAAACTGCATTCTAGTAAAATTCCAAAGAAAATTATGAAAAAAATTTCCTTGAAATTTCCGGGTCTTTACATTACTCCCACATCAGGTCTTTACATCCCCGTAAAGCTTCAACACAAACTAGGGTCACAAAAGCGGTACAGAGCACGCATCTGAGCCTTCCGCTCCCATGTGTTTACCTGGAGGTTCCGTACTGCCAAAGAAAGTGCACCCGAAGAATTGATCATCCTTGTTGGATCTGCTCCTGTCGATCCTCAATCCCCACTGGAATCTCCGTGAAAGAAACCCCATCGCCATCGTCCAGCTCCTCATGGTCGATGGTATGCGAAGGGTCGAGCACGTATCTCCTCAGTTGAGATACGTGGAAGTCGTCGTGCACCTGGTGCAACTGCGGTGAATGGGTCAAGCGGTAAACCACCCCGCCTACCCAGCTGGGGACCTAAGAAGGTCCACTGAACCCCGTAGATAACTTGCCACCTTGGCCACATCTCTGTAAACCTCGTCGAGGTGAGACCCGTATAAGGACATGATCATAATCCTCGAACTCCAGAGGTATCCATTTTTTGTTAGAACTAGAACTCGAAAGGCTGCTGCCATGAGGGTAAGGTTGACCGACTCAAGAGTGATCGGTCACACCCTCCTGTGCAAGAGTTACCCTGCGCTGCCTGGGGTTTCCTTTTCTTCCGAACAAGGAAAACCCATCCCGACGTTTTCCTAAAACCGTCAATTTGAGTATGAATAGTTATTGCCCATTCCATACTCAAACTGACGTCGTAAGGCCTCAACGCTTCCACCAAGAGATTCCAACTGAAACTCTCGCCTCAAGGGTCTGACCACACCATCGGCGTAAGTGTGATTATCGAGTCCCCTCCCATGGTATCTCCAGACATTTGGGTCAAGTCCACGGCTTACCGGAAACTCTAGGTCTGGAACAAGATTTGTGAAAGCGGGGAATGATTCATATCAATGTCGGTTACTACAGCAGATAGTAGTGGACACAGACTGTCTCTTGAATCATTTATAGAGTCTTTGCGTCACACTCCTTGACCACATGCAGCCACATTCTTCCACCGCCCTCCAGCTCCCTGAGCTTGGCGGGGACAACTAAGGCGGGTGGTTGTAGCATATTAAGATGTACATCACCTCATGCTGCTCTCCTAGATCTGCCTCCATGTCTGCCGCTTCGCAGACTCAACTCTATTTAAATCTTCCTCTTCTTGAAACATTCAACACGCCTGAGTCTCTAAGACTGGCACCGGTTCCCTGTTTCTTACTGCACTGTGCAGTCTTCATCCGCTCCTGGATAAACTACACCTCCTTTAGTCTCGCAAGAGCTGCTATGATTTTTCTTTACCGATAAGAGAAATCTGGTCTCATCCTCTGGATGAACCACATTTGTTTCCTAATACAGTCAATCCTGGCATTAATGATGCATTCATGCCATGGATGACGTCGTAAGGCCTCGACGTAACTACTATGAAATCCAACTGTCACTCTCGCCTCCAAGGGTCGAGTCACACTGTCGGAATCAGTGTGAGGTCACTGGGTCCCCTCCAGTAGAAATCTCGAAAGTGAGGGTCAAGTCAACAGTTTATCTGGGACCACTCAGTATCAACCAAACAAAAGGACAGGAATGCAAACAAAGATAAGTGTCTTTTTATTATTGCAGCTCATAGTACAAATACACGAATACAAAAGCAACATGGAACTAGAATTAAAAAGGACGTATCCACTAGTTCCTCTCCTTCCCACCTGCTCTCGGAGCTCTACTGCCTTGTCCACTGCTCGGCTGTTGCTCAAGCACTCGTCGCTGCTTCTGGATCGGTGGCTCCTCCAACACTTGCGGATCAACTGTACGAGGAGTCGAACAGTCACGTGCCAGGTGACCCTTTCCACCTCATGTGTAACACAACCTGCTTCTGGCATGCCTAGCACTGACCCCACCTCGGGTGCCCCGCACCACCGATCCTAAAACCCGAGATCGTCCAACTGCTAGTCTAGTCCTCCCGGACCTCTGCATCATCTGTCTACTACCCATAGATGACTCGGCTACCGATCGAAAAACACGCGGCAAAGGCAGAAGCTCCTGTACATGCTCGGGGTGTAGATTTACTGGCACAAACTCCACCCTGAAGAAGGTCTCGATGTCTTCCCATGAGAAGGTCATCCCATCGCAAAACTGAAACAAGTGGCTCCACCACCTGCCTACTGCTGCCTGAAATAGGATGGAAGCAAAGATCACCATGATGTCTGCCGGCGTCCCCACTAGCCTGAAAACTCTCACCACAGCCTCCAGCCAAACCTCAGCCGCCTGCGAGTCTGTCTCTCCCTGGAACCTGGGTGGCCTCTGGCGCTGGAACTCCTGCAGTGCGCTCAAGCGTCATGCATTGCCTACTGCTGGGGCTGGTGGCATCAGTGGCCCAACGTATGGTAGTACCACGGGTGCCTCCGCTGGTACCTCAACTGCAAGAGGGCCCTGCACCGAAGCCTCGACGCTCGACAGGCTGTCAGCACGCACATTCCTCAGGGCTCTAGCTGGTCGTCCATGAAAAGGCATCCTGAAAGAAACATCGTGACACTGTCAAACATTTATACCTGGTGAGCTGACCTGGTTTGAGCTGTTTTAAGGGAAAACCATTGAAAACACACATGCAATTAGTGTTTTCGTTCACAAAGTTGGAAATCAGTTGTCAGGGTCCTAGTGTACGGATACGTCATCCGCCCGCACCAACACTGGACTCCCTGAACTGAAATCCACACTCGGTACTCTTAACACTATTGTTTCACAGAAAGAAAAAGTCAGAGTCATAAGTTCTGCGGTCGAACCGAACTCCTCTGATACCAATTTGTCACGACCCGTCCTCGGGGCACGTGCCGTGACTACCCCAAGCCTGCCTTCCATAGGGCAGGGACTGGCGACTAGCACCAAAGGCGAAAAATCCTGATAACTGGGAAGACATTGCCTTTATAAAAGAAAACAAGCACCATAGAGTACAAGAGGAAAAAAAACACTAAGTACAAAAGAAAAGCTGAAAAGTAAATGGGCCAGAATACAAACCCAAAAGAAAGTACGACTACAACCGAACAAAGTACAACATTAAAAAGACAGACGGCTGGAAGAAGGAAGCAGCTCCTGGGTCATCCTCCTCGGATCCTACCTGAAGGTTAGGTACAGATAGCGCAGCTCCTGGTCATCCACCATGGATCCTACCTGAAGGGTAGGTACAGATAGCCTCCTCCACGCTCTCGTCCGTCAACCTCATCAGTTAGTCGTCCTGTCGTTTAGTCCACCACCGGGTACTGACTCGTCATGTAGTCCACCTACGGGTACCGTCCAGTCCTCGAACACTCAGCCTCCGTCAGCACTGCCCGTCGTCTACAACCAACACAACGAGGTGCGGGCATAGCCCGTGCAGGGGTGAGTATAGCGATACTCAGTAGGGACCCCGAGACCCTCAAGGTCTCACTAAACCAACAAGGATAACCACAAAGAAAATCTCAAAAGATAACCTCTACTTAGGTATATACCCATACATATACCTAAGTTATCAAGTAACCCATCTCAATCATAGGGAAACACAAGGATTGTGAAAACAACAGATATCCATTACCCAGGTATATGCCCATACATATACCTAAGTTAGCAAGTGACCCATCTCAATCATGAGGTAAACACAAGGTCAAAAGTCTCAGCTCAAACCAGGATTTTCATTATCAAAACCGTAACTGCTGAAGAGCTCCGTCTCTGGAGTGTACAGTGGTCCTGCCACGACTCCGAGATACTGCTCACTATCCTAAGACTGCTGAGGTACTCCTCCCGTCGAGTACCGCGGGCCTGCCACCTCACACAGTAGTGCTTCCTGCCGGGGTCTGCCACCCAACACAATAGTGCTCCCCCCTCATAGCCTACAGAGGTACTCCTCCTGTCGAGTACCACGGGTTTTCCACCTCACATAGTAGTGCTCCTCCGCTATGGGTCTACCACCTCACAAAGTAGTGCTCCCCACTGGGCTACGTATGTCACTCCGAATCGAATCGGAGAAGCAGTCTTCAGGTCTCGGCCGGCTACACGGTCTCCGTACTCCGTACGCTCATCTCTGGGAGGGTCCGCTCCACGAGCTACAAGTCGATACGACAAGTATCTCAAAGTCCCATGAAGAAGTATATCAAAGGACCGCCTCGTCATAGGGGTCTGAACACAACAGACGGCGTGTCAATCGGACGCCCGGTCTATGAGTTTTTAGCCTTTTCGTCCCAGGGGCCCAGTTGGTTTCGTGAGCGAACCAAACCCGGCCGTATCTCAACTGTACCCAGAACTCTCATAGGGTATACTCATAGGGACCGTTTCTCAACGAGATCACCAATGTCGCTGACGGTTCGTCAAATGGACATTCTGTCAGAAAGATATCAGCTTTTCTGTTCTAGGGTCCCGGTTGGATTTCGGTGAGATCCAACCCGACCACTATCCATCTGCATCCAATTCTCGGGTGGAGGATGTCAAAAGTTTTGTATCGTCAACAGGAACTCAATGCAACAGACGACGCGTCAATCGGACGCCCGGTCTGAGAGTTATTGGCTTTTCCGTCTCACACCCACCCTGGGAAACTTCCCAGGAGGTCACCCATCATGATCACTACTCTAGGCCAAGCATGCTTAACTATGGAGTTTTAACCACGTAGGCTCCCGAAAAGGAAGGTGTACTTTGAGTATAGTATACTGAAATAACCGTCTCGATCCAAGGATCGCGTTGCCGCTGACGGCGAGTCGTTTGGAGGCCTGTAGCCCAAGATACGAGAATTTGACCAAAATTGGTCCGAAACTGGGGGTCTGGGCCCGGGCCGACCCCCCCCCCCCCTTGGGTTTGCCGAACCGGGTCGACCCGCCCCGGATCGGAAAACCCGGCCCGACTCGGAAAACCCAGCCTGGCCGGCGGCGCGGCGGCGTGGGCCGGTGCGGCGGCGCGGTCCGGCGCGGCAGCGCGGACCGGCACGACGGCGCGGCCTGGGCGTCGTTCGGGTGCCGCGCGCGGGGGAAAAAAGCCCCCCCCCCCCTTTTGAGAACCGCTTCCCCTAAATTGGGGCCGCTTTTGAGACCCGGCCGGGGGAAATTAATTCCCCCGGTCTCCACTGCCCCACCGGCCCGCACTGGCCAGCTGGTTTCTCCAGCAAGGACTGGCGACTGCCGGTCCTTCCTTCGCCGACACCGGCGGCCCGGTGCCGGCCGCCGGTCATCTTGCTCCGCCGCGGCCCGGAACCGGCCGCGGCCTATGCCATTCGGCGCGATGCGACGACATCGCTTCCCTCCGCTACGGCCCCGTTCCGGTCGCGGCGCCTTTGACTTTCTTCGATGTGACGCGACGGCTTCGCGTTCTTGGATTTCTTTCCACGGTGCGGCGCGACGGCACCGCGCGTATCTTCCGCAATAAATCGCGTGGTGCGACGGCACCACGTTTTCTCGTATCATCCTCAAGAAACCATCACGAAAACAAAGGAGGAGGGTCGGCCGTGTTTGTGCGGTCCAACCCCCTCGCGTTATTCGATAACAAAAATGGGGTTTAAACCATGATCATCACCAAGTTTGTATTCACGAACAATTAAATAAATAAAAACCCTCAATCATCAACCGCTTGATCGGACGATCCGCGGATCAACCCGGTATTGGTTGGTCCGCGCTTGTCATTTTTTTCTCAAAAGATAAGAGAATTCCAAAATAAATTCCCCTACCTCGGCTTCAAGAACGGAGTTCTTCAACGACCAGCGGAAGACAAGCGTCGCGTAGGTCGGGCGTCGTTCCGTATAGGTTGGTGGGATAAGAGCTCGGTGAAGTCGAGCCGAGACGTCACCCTCTGTATATTTTGTAGGAGGCGGTGCTTCCCTTCCTTACTCCGGTTGAAGATGGTCGGAGGTGTTGCTTCACGTTCTTCGGAAACGTGGAACGTTCTTCCTCGAGTGGTTGGTGATCTTCCAAGTGTTCTTCTCCTCTCCTTAGTTCTCCCCACAAGGTTTATGCCAACCCAATGAGAAGAATATAATCTCTCTTTTTAATGTTGGAAAAATGAATTCAAAAGAATTCAAACACTCAAAATAATTAATTAAGTTGGTTTAATTAATTAATTGCAAAGTGTTGGCAAGAATTTCAAAAGATTGAAATTCAAATAAACCATACATAACTCACCTCATTAATTAATCAGGTTGTCAAATATTAAACAATGTGAGTTAATGGGGAGTTGGAATGTGAGGGGTTAAGAGGGTTAGGGAGTTTAAGGAATTTGAAAAGGGGGGGGGGGGGGTTCGTGTGGGCCCATCCCTTTCAAATATCCACACATGGGAAGTTGGATGGATGTGGGCCCACCACCAACTTTCCATGGGAGAAGTTAACCACTTAAAATTGTTAAAATTTGATTTAACAATTTTATTCACTTTTTTAATTAAACCCCAAAAATTAACTTCTCCTCCCGCACAAACGCAACTACGGTAAAGGTTCTCTTAAGTGATTACCGGCGTTGCGAGTTCATCGGTGCAATCAGATTTCAATTCCGAGCACCGGTTCAAATGATAGAAATTCCCGCTCGCTCGTTCGCTGAACGTACCCGTGCCAAACTTCGGAAATTAATTCCGGGCACACCGGGCCTCGGAATCAGGCGCCGTCAGAAACTGCTTTCTTGTAAAATTCCAAAGAAAATTAAGAAAACATTTTCCTCTAAATTTCCGAGTCATTACATTTTTTTAATAAAATTTGTCTAAGAAAAATTGATATGGATTTTAAATAGGAATATTCATATTTCAGGTGTTAATGTTTTATTCAAATATTCCCATATATATGTTTCCAATACAAATGAGATTATTTCATGATATTTTCTGGAAAGACCCCAAGATTACCCCTTGTGAAATTATAGATAGGGGATCATAACAGATTATTTTTTGGCTCTTCTTATCAAGTATATTTTGTAACTAGTCTTCATATACCATATGATTATTTAACTTCTTATAGTTGGAAGGGATTTCCACCTCATTAATGAAAATTTGAAACACCCATTATTATATTTATAAAACAACATTTCTTTACAATACATTATAGATTGGTGGAAAATTTTCAATGCATAATGAATATTATGTATTTATCATCTAACTCTCCCTATTTTTACTATATGACATAGTCTTTTGAGTGATTGAATCTAGAACTATAGTAACTGAATCTTCACCAAAACTATAACTCATTATCACCAAAATAATGATATTCAAATATTAAAAATAGGGAAAATTCAAAATATAGAATAAAATAGTGTTAAATAGGTCACTAATAACAATTTATTGGACATCATAAGGATTTTGGAACACTATTATATTTTAAATGAACAATATCTTTCACTTTGTATACAATATATGACACCGAGATTTAACGAACAACAAAATTTTTATTTTATATGCATTATAAAATAGTAGTTCAATTTTAAGGTGTTAATTTATGTATCTAAATAATGATATATATATATATATATAATTTATTGATAAAGGGTTATGAAATAAGAATTCAATTTTATGTAATTATTTTATTCTTCAAATTCAAATTTATTCAGAAAGAATTTTATTATTTTTTATTAAAAATATTATTATTAAATTTTAGAAAATTTATATTTTTTTTTTGAAAAATATAAAATAAATATTTTAATATAATATCAAAATTAAATTAGGGTGAAATTTTGAGATAATTCTGATATAATTGATTTAATGGTGAATAATAGAAATACCATTTTTATTAGAAACATTATTTTTGTTTCATATATTTAAAAAATTCAATGTTATTTTGAAACTCTTCCATGGTAAAAGTAGTTCTATAATTTTATCAATAATCCAATTTTTTACATTTGATTAAATTTTATTCCTCAATTCGGTATTAAAAAAATTTGATACATAAAAGGAATATTTAAAAAAATATTTTATTTCATTTTTTTTCATCAATTCATTTATCCTACTTCTAAAAAACGAATCTTAAAAAACAAGTTCCATATATGTAATAAAAAATTCTAAATTTCTAAAATTTCTTTTTATTTTATTTCATTATTAATTTTAATTGTGGTAAATATATTTTTTACCTCTGTAAGGGTAAAATTGGTAAAGTAGGGTAATATTCATTAGACAAGGTCTCAAAATAAACCCAAAACACTCCTTTATCATATTTTTTTTTGTTTAGTTCATACATTTGTGACGAATTATTAAATATATAAGAACGTGTTAACATTTTTTTCATTTTTTGTGACATTTATATTAATTTAATAATTGATAAAATACAAGATGTATCTCTCTTCAAATTAATATTTCTAAATATTCAATTTTCCAAAAAATGATATGTTTTGTTCCAAATATTTTTTAAAGATAAATTATTTCTTTTAAAATTGTAACTAATTTTATACTTTTAGTGATGTAATAATTACCTTAAATTCATATGTAATGCAGACATAATATTAATTCAATTAATTAAAATTTAATATTTATCATATTAATAATAATAAAAGTACTACTATTTTGGTCAATTATTTTTTTCTATGAAATATTGAGATATGTATATCATTTTAGGGATGTGTGGATGGTTTATATTATATTTCCATAACTGTGATGATTCCATTAAATTCATATTTATTCAATAATGAAAAAATAGATCAATAATATTTTATATTAAATGATATTTCATTGTATTATTTATACATAATTTAAATCCTGAAAAAGGACATATATGATTATTAAGGAATTAAGATTATATCCATTTTCTATTTATTATTCACTATTTTTATTATAAGTTAAATTATAATGCTTTTAATACTGAAATAGAAAATAACAAACGTCAAGGTAAATTTTCTTACCAAGGGTTTAACCCAAAAGATAACATTTAAAATGTTATCAACATAAATATAATTGTTTTGGGAGATTACATTAAGACAATAAAATATTTTTTAGAATACATGTAATTTTGGAACCATTTTTCATGAGTTAGACTCTTATTATATTGTCATATTTCATCTATTTTCATATATTACATTAATGATATTTTATAATAAATAATATTTTCTTTAATGATTTGTAATTTATCCAAAACATTTAATTGGAAACATTATTTTGATATAGATGAAAAAATAATCGATTGTAATTTTATAGGCCATCATTCAATTAATAGTAACATTTTTTGCCCCTAAAAATTAAAAAACTATGTTATTGTAGAAATTGTAAAATGGGTTAATGAAATGTTAAAAAAATGATATGTGTATAAACATCCCATAACATTGGATAAATTTTATTTTATATGTGTATTATAATCTATCATAATCTAACAATTGAATTTTATAAATTTGGAGCATTCTAACATTAAAATTTAATTACTTTATATTAATCTATAATAAATTACTAGAATTCACATTACTCACTTTTGAATGGAACTAGTCACTTCTTCTCTAAACAATTAAAGGGGAATTTGTTTTAGATATTACCCACTAATATACCTTAAATGCTTCATTCACCACATCCTAGATCTTCTGTTCTACCAAAAAGGCTATATATTCAAGGATAATGGTGTAATCCAAAAAGAGATTATTAATGAAGATGAATAACTATTAAAAAAGAAATTTTCAGTTTTATTTCTTCTTATTTATTCGTTAAATCCATTTTATACATTATAAAATAATGAATTTTGTATCGTTATTTTAAATTGTAAGTATTAGTATTAAGAAACAAAAATAATCCACCATCATACTATCTGTTGGAAAATTATATCTTAGTTCCGAGGAATGTGTGGAATACCACTTGAATGAAGAGATGTGATTATTTTATCATTTTAATTTCACGTGTATGGTAATAAAGATAAAAATAATTATTTTATAAGATATAAGTAATATAAATTAATCATTTAAAGCTGAAGAAGTATTTACCATTTTTTGGTTTCATCTGTCAAAAAGGGGGAAATTTTTAACAGTGAGTTATGCAATAAGGTATGCATTTCCAATTGATTTCTTGGTTTTTGAGATATTGTGTAGAAGATGGTTTTTTTTCTATGTGATGGTTGATTACCCTCTATGTAAAGGAATTTCATTCCATGTAATGTTCACCAAGAAGAAGCCTTGCAATTGGTTAAAAATGTGGAATGATTTCACACCATGTACAGTTTCCATCATGTGAAATGGAAAAAGTCAAATTTTAATAAAAAGAGGAAATATTATATGCTGTAAATAAAATTTAATGATTTCACATTGTGTATTGGGAATACACGATGTTCAAATATCATAGATGGTGTGTTTTTGGAATGGGATAACATCTTGTTTCCATTCAACCTATATCAGTACCTCTCTCAACACAGAGCCATATATAGGATTTGTTGGGCATATACAATACATCCAGATCATCCATTCAAAATTTGAACATCATGTTGGTTATAGTGTATATCCGATTATTTGTCCTCATAGTCTCTTTTGTACTCTATTTTCTTCTCCCTTAAATTTTTATAGGTTATTTTTTTTATGGATCTAACCTCCATGTTTTTGAATCATGATTCTCGGTTTGGTTGTTAGATAATTCGTGCCTTCATTCATCATTGGTGGGTCTCATTGTGGTTATTTTTTCCATGAATGATGGTAGGTTATTCTAATTGAGATTTTTATTTAATTAATCCTTAATTTTGTTGATTTTTTGATATTATATGTCAATTTATTTATGAAAATCATATTTGATGTGATTTTGAATTAGTATTGGACACAAAATAAAATTTTGAAAAAAAACAACAATTCCAATGTAATTAGATTATGGGGAATATTTTCAATATGATGGAATTAGTGAATTTCTTTGAGAATGGTTTTGAAAAAAATGTGTAGGATTAAAAATAAAAATACCTATGATAGTCTTTATATTGAAATGAATAAAATGAGGAAAAACCATGCTTTTTTTCAAATTGAATTGGTATATTGAAAATAAATAATTTGGGGATTGAATTTTAAATGACATATTGATTGGAAATAAAATTATTTTCCAATTTAGGATTTATTTATTGAGCGCATGAGATCCTTGATAGTTATTGCGATATTTGGGACCATCCTACAAGGACGATATTTATCATAAAATGTATTGGTTAGGAAAACTATAACAATAATCTATTTAGGAATATCTCATCCCCGATGGGTTTTTGATGAGTCCTATTCGACATGAGACTGAGGGACCAAGGTACAAAAAAATTCCATGATCACTGATACGAAATGTGTAAGGATATTATAACTTGAAAATATCATACCAATAGGTAGAATACCATGGTTCTTGTTGTGATTATTTGGATATATATATACATATATATATTCCAATAATTATATAACTATTTTATTAATTATTATTTATTTATAAAAACTATTTTTTATAAAATTATTATTTGATGAATTGTATAATATATTTCCCATCATTGTGAAATGAAACCATGATTTAATTTAAATATGAAAATTGATTTCCAATGAAAATATTATTTAAACTGAATGAAAGAATTGTTTTATTATTATTGAATCATTATAGAGAAATTAGTGAGACTATACTAGGATTTATATCTAACACTTTACATTTTAATTTGTGTATTTTAACATTTTCTTCTGATAGTTTGGAGAAAATGGAATGTACATCTTATAAGTTTTTGATGTTCATGATCCTTTGGCATTGTCCTGATGTTCCTATTAGGATGTTTTTATTTATGAACATCAATTTTATGATATTTTAATTTGTTTTCCCTCTACCTATTTATTTTCTATTCACTTATACCAGTGGAGTTTTTTCCATATAGTCTTTTTTTTTAATCATCCATAGTTATTCTATAAAATAATTCCCTTTATTTTCTTTAATGATGATGGGTTATAGTATCCAAACTATGAGGATTGAGAAAACCCTCTGATACCACTTTTTTACAGACCATCACCCACTTATCCCATTTTAATTTTAAAATATATATATAATCCATGGAAATAAGTAATTATTCTTTTTTAACCTGGTTTACTTTCTAGTAATCAACAAAATTGTTATGTGGTTCATATTATTTAATTTAAATGAGAATTAGATCCACCAATGGTGAAAAACTAGGACTTATAAATACTTTATTAATGTGATCATCTAACTGAGACTTTAACTATTTAATTTTAGCCACTTCCATGAGATAACATTATATAGATACTCATTGAATATAAAATAATCTAAAATTTATAAAATGAACTTCCAAAAAATATTGGGCCATTATGAGTATTTTAACATTACATTTGATCTGACCAATTATCATGTAGTAATTATTGATTTGATATGAAAGACCAACCATGAGTATATTGTTTTTTTTGGGTCAGATATTGAGGATAACATACCAGTTTAATCTTAGACTGAGGTGGATCTTATGTGTCTTCTAAGATTAGTTTTTTATTTTTTTTAGAAATCATAGACATTATTCCAATTTATCAAAATGATATTTCTAGATTATAGAATTGATGTTCATTAGAACCATAGAACCAAAATATGGTATTTTCAATGATCCTAAAAAGGTGAAGGTTCTTATGAAATGGGATCAATGGTGGAATGTTTTCGTGATATAGAACATCATAGGCTTCATCGTGCATTTTCACCAGTTTGTAATGGACTTCTTAAAGTTGCATTCTCTAATAAGTGATCTCTCTTAGGAGAAACTAAACATTTCTATGGATGGAAAATGCCAATGTTATTTCTTTGAGTTGAAACGTCTTCTAACTTATGACCTTGTGTAGAGTATTATAGATTTCAGATGAGGTTATGTTATCTTTTTTCATGCATCATTTTATGATTTAGGCTATGTTATAATGAAGGTTGATCACAAGGTATCCTATGGTTCTTGATATCTTATGAAACATAATCATAATTAACCAAAAAATAACATTAATAGGTAGTTATAATGAAAGTAGAAATTTTTTGGTGGAATTACTATTTCAGATAAAGGATTTTCTGTAAATTATGGCCAATAGATATCAATTTTTATTTTATTTAAAATATTATTTGAATATCTTATAGAGTTTTTGGGAGGAGAACCTACAATAATTCTATATCAAAACTACCTATACATCTGGGAGTGGTAATTTCATTACTAATTCATTGAGAATAATGAATCTAAACCATGTCATGAAAGATTCATCATAATAGTGGAACATTATACCTCTTTTTTTCATAGTTGCTTATAGGATTTTGAGAAATATGTAAAGAGGATGTATTAGTTAGTGTTATGTTTACACAACCCTTTTTTAGATGATTGTTCATGAATATTAGAATAAAAAAAAAATTTATATAATTTGAGCCTCTCTTTATGGTGATGATACCACTGGTTAGTGATTCTACACTGCAATGGTTATTCTATGTTTCTAGAATTAATTTTTTGAGATAATATTTGTGATGGGTGATGTCATTAATTCCTAGTGGGATGGGCACCCAATAACCAAAAAGGATATTCTATGATATGCATCGATGATTTTGGAGGATGGGTATGATATAAGACACAGTCAATTTTTTCACATTATTATACTTCCTTGTATATCAATGTGGAGCACCAGAAAACATTAGGTTTGAATCATCCAATTCTAGTGATGGATTGGATGTGGGATGGTATTTATATAGAAATTGTTGTTGGGTTTCCATGTACCCTAAGGAAGAAGAATGTGATATGGGTTATGATCGATAGACTGACTAAGTCAACTCAATTTATAAACATTCGAGAAACAAACACAATTTGTAAAGTTGAGAAATCACTATTTGAGAGAGTTTTTTTTATTTTCATGGAGTTCCATATTTTGTAATCTCTTGTAGATAACCTGGTCTTACTTTTAATTTTTTAGAAGGGCCTTGAGGAGATTATGGGATATCTACTTCATTTGAGCATGACATAACATCCACAGAAGTATTTCCATTCCAAGCTAATAATATAGAATCTTGACCAAATCATTAATGCATGCATTGTTAATTTTGGTGGAGCATGGGATGACCATTTGACCTATGATTAAGGGATAGGTGTACACATATTTTCCAAGATCACTTTTACAAGATGTGTGGGGATACTATTATTAGAAAATATCATATCATTGGTCAGATGACCATGGTTATTATTGTGGTTATTTTGATATATATATTCTATTAGTCATTGAAATATTTTATTCATTATTTTTTAATTATAAAAATTATTATATATAGAATATTTATTTTAGATATTGTCTAAAATGTACTCCATAATTTTGAAATGAATCCATGTTTATTAAAATAAAATGTATTTCACTGCGCTATTTTATTTAAATTTAAATAATGAATTTATTTTTTTATGTAATTTGTTGTGGATCATATGGTAAGACCCTAATAATCATTATAGTCACTAACTACCTTTTCTTTAGTACATTTGAAGATTTCCTTCGATCAGGTATGTGGAACGGGATATCACCACATATGTGAGGTTTATGATCACAGTCATATGTGATTGGGTTGATTTTTACACTAAGATGATTTTCATTCTACAGATTACTTTGATAAAGATCTATTTGGGATTTTGATATTCTGGTTTGGTTCCTGGTGCATCCTTCATATGGAGTTTTGAGTATATTGAATAGTTTATTTACATTTTATAATTCATGTGGGAAAATTTGTCAAAATTATATTTTGTATGATTCCATGTAAAGTTCAACAACCCATTGGTTTTTGGAACACATAGAGGGCCATGTTAGATCTAGAATAGTTATCAGGGTACCAGGGTATGTAGGCTGGTTCGTGAAAATTTTCATGCATATGTACAACCCACCCTCTCCATTAATGATGAAATAAATTTTTCTATCTCTATCTTTTAAATATACCCCTGTATATATATTATTCATATATATGTTATATTTAAAACCAGGATTAGATTTTGTAGATATCATAACCTAGTTCCATGTACATAGATCAAAACTTCCAAACTAAAATTCTCATGAAAAACAAAACAACAATCACTATGAAATGATGATTTCAATACAATGTTATTAAAAAATGGGAGTTAAAATGATATAAGCTGATCATATTATATATTATCAGTATGTAAATGACTCTGGTGTGTATGTACAATTACTTTTAATAAATAATATAAGTGTTTAATATTCATTCAATTAATTTTAACTCATTGAATGTGATTTTCTTATCACTTTTTATTCTATGGGACACATTACATATTGACCAATTTTTCTTTTATGTGGTTTATATACTAACCATGAATGTATATTATTATTATTTTCATGAAAATTATGTGATATAAATATCTATTTATTTTTATTCTATTAATGGTAAATATAATTCAAAACTTAATATGTTCTGACTATCTTATGTTATAACCAAATAGTTTATGGTGATTGTTTATTATTTGGTTTACAACATGTAAATTTTATGATTTATTCATCAACAATATTTTGATCATTCTTATCCTATATTTACTTCTAGATATTAAACTTTTCCTTTAATATTTACCACTTAATATATTCATGATACCAAATCAATAGTTTTAAGGAAATATGACATTTTACTCCCTTTGATCAAATGTTATTTTCTTCCCTTAAATTGTTTTATAAAAATTATTACTATAATGTTTTAACTATTCAAAAATTAATTTTTAATATTATTTTTATAAATGTTTTAAATATAAAACATTGATTTTAAAGGAATATTCTTGTTGTTTTTTATACATTGTACTTTTTACTTTTCACTGAAAATGGGAAATGAATTATATTTTTGACATATATAAAATGAATGAAATTTCCCACCATTATGAAAAATAAATGATGTCGATTTAATTTAAAAATTTACAAGTATATTTTCAGTAACAATATCTTCCATAATGATTTTGGAATATTTATATTTTAAGATATTATTTTATTGTAAAAATTTAATTTTCATAAAGAAATAATCCAAATGATATAATAAAGATATTTCCATCTATGTTGAAATAATTTGATGTTACATATGATTTACTAGGGATATGATCATATGACATTATATCACCCCAAAAATTCCAAAAATAAATATTAACTCTATTTAGATGAATATTCCTTACATAACATAATTGTATATTCTATAATAAACTAGTTCATGTATCATTAGAAAGACAAAAACCTAAATCATTGGTTCATAATAGTTCTAAATCATCATATAAATCTTATTAATAATTATCAACATTCTTATACATATAATACAAAAAAGTATTTATAATATGTAAATGAAATCATAATATTTGTTGTGCTACAATGCGCACTAATGTGGAAATGGGTGAGATTGGTGAACATATAAGAATAACATGATAAAAAATGACAATAAAAAGAGTTTAACTTTTGATATCCAAATCCTTTATGTCAAATATCACAATATTAAGTAGTTTAAAAAATCATCAAATTTTAAAATACATGAATATAAATCAATAAAACAACATGAGAAGTCAGGTAATTATATATCCATAATATATTATATTTCGGAATATAAATAAGAATAAAAAAAATTATATCCATGGAAGTTTAAACAATTTTTAATGAATATCATTGTGGAATGGTTTCACTACCCAAACCATAATCATAGTCAACGTTTACTCCCCATACAATCATATTAGAAATAGTCAATTCAAGAGATGGGTTCACATCCCATTTCTATCCTTTTCCTTTTGTGGTATCATTCATTACCCAAATCATTGTAAAGGGATATAGGTTCCAATTATCACCAAACAAACATCATAGCTATATGTGAAAGAGGATGATAATATATTCAACGTATTAGAACCAATGAAATTAAATTGGGTTAAAAAAAATATTATTCCATAACCGTTGGGAATGGATTGGGTTTCATAAACATCATGTCATTACAAAAATAATCAATACAAAGAAATTTCAATTTAGAAAACACTTATTTTAAAATATAAAAATTAACAAAATATTATTCAAAAAAAATTATCTTTAAAAAAATGGTATCATATATTATAAGGTTTATATATATTAGAATTCAAAATGGTGGGAAATTTTTTTCATGTCATACAAGTTAAAAACCCATTCATTACATACTTTTATTCAAAAATTCATTAAGTACCTCGTTTGGAAATTGTAAAGAAAATTCCATTCAAAGTATTTTGTAAAAGTAAAACATTGGTAAAATTTAAATAAAAAAGAAATATTATAATAGTGAAACCAATATTGAATACAATATTTGATACATGGGTATTCAAAAATATGTTTTTCTTATAATGAGGGAAAGGAATTAATTTTTTCAAAAAAACATATTTTTGGTCCCATGAGTATATAAAGATAGGAATATGATAGAAAAAAACACCTTTTAATTAATAAACAGATAATTAAAAAATTCATGAGTAACTTGAATGGTTGATCATAATATTTCATCAATAAAACATAATCATAAATAATTTAGATAAATAATGAGACAGTAACCATAAAACCCCTTACCTAAGGTCTGACATTAGTCATACGTTATTAAACCTTATGGATAATAAATATAGTTCTATTATTCATCTACATCTATAACTATAATCATATATATCATACCATATATGATTTAAATTTAACAATTTATCACCCATTTTTTACCAATTCATTATTAAAATAACTATTCCAGGTGATAATTGCTTCATTTTTCATGTATGTTTTGGTTTTATAGTTTTTTTATTATGCTATTATAATAGTTCCATCATCTATAAAATGTTAATCTTGGTATTAATATAATATATATTAATTATATATATATTCATAAATAATATTTCGATATGGAAAAATGAAATTCACCATTCATGGAAATGGGGAGTCGTATGTAAACATAAATATTGTTTTCATTTTTGAACGAATGGAACAAATGAATGTTTAATATTAATTAACCACTTTTAAGATCATTATTATATAGTATATATCCTAATTATTTATTAAATTTATACTTATTACCATCAACGTAAATTATAGAAGAAAAACAATCGCATCGCTTCGTGGAGGTTGTATTCCACACAAATACTTGAGTGACATTATCATTTTCCTAAAGGATTGGATTCTAAGATGGTAAAAATTATATTTCCATTATATAAGTATAATTGTGTTTTTAATATTATATATATATTTTAATCCCAGTATAATACCCACCCATAATATATTATGATGAAAAATGAATTATGTCTCTACATGGATACAGTAAGCCATATATACACATGACCGATAAATTCACTTACCATTTGATGGGAAATGAGGATTATAATGTGTTTTTCAAAATAATAATTAAATTTATCAATATTTATGATTATTAATATATTATTTAGTAAATAATATAAATTATTTAAAGGATTTAAAAGAAACCTTTAACAAAATGTGATCGGTTAAGGCGATTACATCTTCATTGAAACAACTTATATTGATCTCCTATGAAGACTTTAAGGTTATAAATTTAATAAGAAATGAATAAATAGGATATGTATAGGAAATTATTGAAGATAAAAAATTATATTTTCTTATATCAAGAAGTAATAATTTTGTGTGATGGAAAGAAAATAGGGTTATCTTTTAAAATTGATTAGAGGGACAATATTTAAATATTTAAAATATAAAAATTATAAGAATTAATTTTGTTTTATAAATATCTAAATATTTTACTATTAAATATTATATATGTATTACTATAAATAATCTCAATTAATAATATTTGGTTATGTTTTAATTTATATTTTACCCAGATATTTATGTTTTTACCCCTCGTTATCCATTCTAACAATTTCCATAATTTTAATGTTTTCAACTCTTTAACCATAAATAATGATACTATAAAATAAAAAAGACTCATAAATGGTTAATTGAATATTTTTAAAGTCATATAACTTAAATTTGGTTTGATATAATAATTTAGAGACTCTTATTTAAATTTATAAAATATTACTTTTTGTAAATTATAAATAATGTCATTATAAACATTATTCATTTAATTCAACATTAAATACGTCACAAAAATTGGAAATTATATTATAATGATTTCATATCATCCAAATATGTCATTATATATAGGAAATTTATTGGTCAATTTAACAAATTAAAATCATATTACATTTAATATTTTTAAAATAATTTCTTATATTTTTTATTAAATAGAGAAATATTTCATTTGGGTTGTATAAGAAATTATGTTCATTAGATATTTAAAAATAATGAAAAATAAATTTATATCAAAAAAATTATTTCATAAATATTGATATGGACACTTAAATTCAATATAAAAATTCATTTTCAATATTATATGGGCCTATAAAATACATTAATGATAAATAGACTATCATCTTTTAACATTTATTGATTTAAATATTATATATGTAATTTTAAAAAAAAAATCATTTAAAATAGTTAATTTATAACCTAGGTTTATAATTTAAGTATTTTTTTCGTAAAATAAATTTTTTGATGAAATATTATTGCATTACCACATAGTTTTATCCCATATTATCCATATTTTCCCTGTACCAAGGAGATCATTTTTACAAAAGTTACAATTCATATTGACCCAAAAGAAAAGGGGAATTTTTACCAAATTATATAATTATAAATATAAATATTTAATTAATTTTTATAATTTGATTACTATAAGAGGATGAAATAAATTTTAGTTCATGGTTACAAAATTTAATGAAATCTATTTTTTAGAAAAAATCCTTTTTACAATAAAAATCCATTTACTATTATTCATCACATATTAAAAATATTAGATTAATGTTAAAACATTTTATTAAATATATATTATATAAATTTCATTAATATTATTCACCAATAGTGGTCAATTCTATTTATTAAGGTAACAAATAAATTTTACACATAAAAACATTTTTTTTCAGAAAAACGCATCCTTTATTTTCAAATAATTTATAATTTATTTTATAATTAATTGATAACATATATTTTAATTTTATACTTGATAAAACCATAAATTTTATAAATTTATTAATTATTATTCATACCTTCTAATAAAATGACTTCCTGATAATAATAGTTTAATATTATATCAAAGTTCTTCTAAACTCGTTGTTGTATGTAATACAAGTTAATAAAGAAAATAATGTTATTGAAAAACCTATTTTATTAAACATAAAACAATTACATTATAAACCACATAAAATAATTTCTCCCAAAAAATTATTTTACATTTAATAAGATGACCAAGGATAGTTATTCTCATCGTATCCTCATGTGCCCACATAGTGTAACACCCAAATCCCAGAATCTAGGATCTTATAAAGACCTGTAAAATTCAAGGAAATTTATTTCTTAATTTTCTTGGGAATTTTACAAGAACGCAGTTTCGAACGGCACCTGATTCCGAGGCCCGGTGTGCCCGGAATCATTTTCAGAAGTTTAGCTCGGGTACGTTCAGTGAACGAACGAGCGGGGTTTTCTAACTTTTGAACCGGTGCTCGGAATCGAATCATGAGGACACCAATGGAATCGCAACGCCTGTATTTTCTTAGAAAATCCATTTCTGGTGTTGTGTTTGCTCGGGTGTGGTTTTTTAATTTTTTTTGGGGTTAAGTTATGAAATAAAATAAAAGGGGTGCGGCAATTTTATTTTATTTCACTTAAAGCCTCTTAACCTAAGTTAAGCGGATAAGGTGGGACCCATAATATACTAACCACTTAGTAGGATATTTGTGAGGTGGGGCCCGCACGAGCCCCACCATTTATTTCCTCCTAAGTAACGCACCCGCAACACCCCTTTTAATGAAAGTCAAACCTTACATTTTTCTGGTTAAGAAACACCTCATTAAATTGAGTGGTTAAATCGTTACAATTAATTCTTTGAATTAATTGTTCGTTTATTATCTTTTGAATTTCAAAAGCATAGGTTGATAATAAAATAAGTTTTGAACTTATTTTATTTCTTTGGTTGGGTTGTGTTAGAGCTTTTGGAAAAAATAAGAGAGGATTCTTCATTCTTCGACGAAGAAGGCAAAGAATGGTCTACCGCCAACGAAGAACGCCAACCTCCGTCATTGAGAGATGCCTTCTCAAAGATCGCCTAATGCCATCGACGTTCCTTCTGTGGCAATCCTCTTCTTCCACGACGACCGCTCGTGCGACGGCAACGTTGAGGTAGGGGTGTATTTTCTTGTGATTACTTCCGTCGTTTTACCCCTTTCAATTGAACCGCTTGTTATCGCATTAACGGGAGGAGGTCGGACCGCACGAACACGGCTGACACTCCTCCCCTTTTGGTTTTTGTTTTTTGATGCAGCGAGCAAGGCAACGCGGTGCCGAAGCACAACGCAGGCATTGTAAAAAGGGATAGCGGAGAAGCGCGGCACAGTCGCACCGCGCCGTTGGAAGCAACAAATCTGTGGCGCTGTAGTGTTGTGCTGTAGAAGATGAACAAAAGACGTGAAGCCATCACGCTGCGCCAGAGGACCTCAGAAGCACCATGGCCGGAGCGGGGCCACGGCGGAGGGGCGTGGCGTCGTCACGCCGCGCTGGACGGACGAAGGCCGCGGCCGGTTCTGGGACGCGGCGGAGCAGGGGAACTGGCGACCGGTTCCGGGCCGCCGGCGTCGGAGCGAGGGGACCGGCCCCTGCCGGTCCCGTGATGGCGGTAGCCGGCCGGCCAGCCTGGCCGGGCGGTCAGAGGAAATCGCCATGGTTCGTAACCC
This sequence comes from Viscum album, assembly GCA_963277665.1. Classification (NCBI taxonomy): domain Eukaryota; kingdom Viridiplantae; phylum Streptophyta; class Magnoliopsida; order Santalales; family Viscaceae; genus Viscum; species Viscum album. The sequence continues at coordinate 2,069,231,043 of OY728132.1, forward strand.
CCAACCGGCCAGCTGAGCGGCCCCATAATGGGGATGCAGTTTCTCCAGGCGGGGGCAGCGCCCCCCGCACCCAAAACTGCTCGGCCGTTCGGCTGAGCCCCTGGCCAGCGCGCTGCGTGCCGGGCCGGCTTCCCTTGCCGGTCCGCCAGACCGGGCCGCCAGGACAGGCCGCGCCAGCCGGGCCACGCCGCGCCCAAGCGGGCCGGACCCGGACCCGGGTCGGGTCGACCCGGTTCGGGCCGACCCTGGCGGTATCGGGTCGGGTCAGACTGGGCCCGAACCCCCTAATACCGAACTTTTTTTGGTCGGTTGCCCATAACATGAAATACGGGTCTCCGATCGACGCACCGTCAGTTGCGATACGATCCTTGGATCGAGACAGTCGTTTCAGTATATCGCAATAAAGGTTTCAGAATACTTTTTGGTTCAGCTGGGTTGGTTCGTACACGAAACCAACCGGGACCACGGAGCGGAAACACTCATAACTTCTGTTCCGGATGTCTGAATGATGTGTCGTCGTCTTTGTTGGATTACTCTTAGTGAGATAGAAATTTTGGCTTACCCCGCTCGAGTTTTGGACGCAGTTGGAGTATGGTCGAGTTGTATTTTCCTTAAAAACCAACCGGGCCCCTGGAACGAAAATGCCAATAACTCTCAGACCAGGCGTCTGATTGACGTGTCGTCTTTGACATTGAGTTCATGTTGATGATACCGAACTTTTGGATACATCGAGTCCGAACTATGTGTCAATTGATGTATCAGCCTCTCATCTCATGGAGCGGACCCTCCCGAACAAGCTTGCTTTGTGCGGGAACCCAAGAGCTGGCTGCGACTGCGACTACGACGACAACTGTACAGAGATCCTCAGTGGATTCGACGGCGACAACTATAGCACTTAGTGATCCGACGTGGATCAGTGCTACCGATCCTATGTGGGTCCGATCCTGTGTGGGTCTTTGCGGGGGTTAGTTACCTATCGATCCTTTGTGGGTCAGATCCTTTGTGGGTCATTGCGGGGGTTAGTTACCTAACGATCTTGTGTGGGTCAGATCCTTTGTGGGTCATTGCGGGGGTTAGTACATTTCGATCTTTTGTGGGTCCGACGGCTTAAATGAATCAGTGGATATATCTTATCATCTCTATCGTCTTTCAAAGAAGTATACTTGTGTGAGATGAATCCTGTTTTGCTTTCCTATGTGGATTGTGTTGTGCTATCCTGTGTGGATTTAGGTTTTTCTTTCCTGTGTAGACTGGGTTGTATATGGGCTCGGATGTTGGAGCGTATTAGAATTGATGACTTATGTATATGTATGGGCATAAACCTAAGCAGTGTCTAATGTTACATCGTGATTGTATCTTTCCTTTTTGGATTATCCTTTGTGGATTCTGGAAGACCTTCGGGGGTCTCGGGGTCCCTACTAAGTAGCTTATACTCACCCATGCACGGGCTATGACCGCACTATGTTGTGTTGGTTGCAGACGACAGACATCACTGATCGTGGTTAAGGCTTGCGGAGCAGGACGGTACCTGGAGGTGGACCACTGGGCGGGACGTTCTCAGAGCGGATGGCTGGACCTGAGGACCTGTGGAGGATATCTGTACTCACCCTTCAGGTGGGATTTCCAGTGGATAGCTCGACGTTGTGGCTTTACTTTCAGTTGATGTTTTCCCTTTCCAGTTGTACTTTACTTTCAGTTTGGGTTTGTATTCTCTTCCACTTACTGTTTCCGCACTTTCTGTTGTACCCATATTTTACTTAGTATTTACTTCTACTGCTTGATTGCTTTGTAGTGTTTGTTTACTTTACAAAGGCAATGCCTTCCCTTTTCACCGGGAGTTACGCCTTGGTGCTAGTCGCCATCCCCGGGCCTATGGAAGGCGGGCTTGGGGTAGTCACGACAAGGGCCCCGAGGACGGGTCGTGACAGATCTGGTGCATTGTTTCCTTATATTGGCATAGAGGCAATCTACAAATTCCATGTGACCAAATAATTTAACAGTTTTCGATAACAATATAACTTACATTATATCCATAATACATATTAAAAATAAAATTAAGATAAAACATATAAAAAATATTAGCATTCTTGAAATATTATTCATACATTTCTTCTTCATAACCTCTAGAAAGGAAACAGAAATAATGGGGAGGTAAAATTCTCAATAAGGGTATTTACAATGGGAGAAATAATGAATAAAATAGAAAAATAATCTTCTAAACCTAAATAGATGATTACCTATTCAATTGAAATAACATTATAAGGAATAATCAATATGGTAATGTGAGAAACGAAAACACATTCCATTTAATCATTAAATAGAGAATGAAATGAATCCATATAGATTTCGATAAAATAATCTAATATGTAATAATAATATATTAATTCTCAATAAATTAATTTTTTTAATTACATTAATTAATTTATTACTCGAACATGATACCATTAAAATAAAGATAATACAATTTAAGCATTTTCGATTTGGCTAGGTGATTCATCTCATGAACTACCAATGCATCGAGGGGAACACAAATCGGTTACCAAACCATAGGGATTGTATAAAAAATTACCCAACACATGTAATTAATGTCCAAATAACACATATATTTAATAATATATTTAAATAAAAAATTAAGTGCCTTATCGAAATGTATATGTATTTAATAGAATATACATATTTATCAATAATTGCACAGTCAATCTAATAATATTAAATGTGATCGCCATATGTAAATTTGGTATATAAGTTTTTAAAAAATAATTAAATCTCTAATAATAAGGATATTTAATGTAATATCAAATTAAATGATATTTCAATAATGTTATGGTCTTAGGAAAAAGTTAACAACCACCAAATAATGTATGATTACAAAGGTAAATAATACCCCCTGGAAATTTCAAGCTAAACCCACAGGGTGATATAATTAAATTTAAAACATAACATACCCTAAATAATGAGTGAATAATGATCTAAAATTTAAAAATGGAATTATACACACCACATTAATATGAATTGGTGTATAGTAACAAATAAGTCTCAATGGAATGAGAATTGAGAGGAAAACCTCTAACTTATGTTTCCTTTATTGGATGAATATTATATAACATACTATATAAGAGTATTCAACTTGTTATATACTTATAAAAGAACTATATTTATATGTATAATTGCATATATAATCTTCTTATGATATAGTATTACTATTTTGTTAACAATATTTTATTATTTTCACTACATTGTGTGTTAATTGTCATGATTCTCAGGTTATTTTTTACTTTTTAATTATTATTACTATTACATATATAAGGATTTATAAATTTATAGAATTTAAAACATGATTTAATAACCAAATATATTAACTATATTAGTGATTAAAAATCAAAATATTTGGATATAACAAATGAAATGCACCATTCATGGAAACGGTAGGTCGTACGTATGTGTTAAGGTTACTTTAATTTCCTATTCATGTTAAAAGAATAAAAACAAAATGATATATATATACTAATAGTATTATATTTATGTAATATTTTTAACATATTTTTGTTAAAAACATCTATTATACATTCCATTTATATCATGAATGAATCACATCGATTTGTAAAGCTGGTACTGAAGACTTTGACAAACGATGTTATCATATCCACACAAAATAGAGCACATTAAGGTACATGTTATATAATAATTTAATAAAAATAAATAATTTATAAATATAATATATAACATATAAAAACGTTTTCCAATCAATAATTCCATCATGATAGGTCATAAAGGATGAACGAACAATCTTGGTTTTATGAGACGGCAGTTCACTGTACATGAACAGTAAGTTCATTTACCATTTGATAAATGTGTGTGTAATTTTAGATTTAACCCTTTATATAAAAACAACTATGTATATTTCGTATAAAAATGTTTTTATCTATGGGTGGAATAAAAATATTTTAGGGGGTTAAGAGTGAAAATAAAATAAAAAAACATGAGAAATGATTTTTACCACTTCCTTTGGTAAGGCCTTTTGGATTGCACGAAAGGGATTAATTTGATGGATTAATTCCAAAACAAAGTATTATAAGTTTTTTTGAGGAATTTTTGGATCTCATTTAAGTAATTTTTTTGGGATATAATGTTCTTGAGACGTGTGAGAATGTTTCAGGGGTATGTTCCTTTTTATAGTGGTGGAGGAGTTGCATTCTTGTAAATTTTTTAAAAGGGAATTCCACCTATGTTTTTTCCATTGAAATTGTATCCAATATTTGTTTAATTTTTGGAATTTGTGGATATGGTATCAATATGAACTGAAAATTGATTTTGGAAACATGTCTATATTATTATTTTTCTTTATGTTTATGTGTTAGTCTCTTGTTATGCTAATTATCCTCTTAATCTCTACAATTAATTTTAACCACTTCAATTACTATTTGTTTTATAAAAAAACTGTGTTTATGTTATTATAAATAAAAAAATTCATATATAAAATATGCAATAAATTGTTATAAATTATAATCTCCTATAGGGTAGGTATATATTTAAAAATAATCTTATATATGAAATGACAAAGTATGTTTTTAAATTAGAATTGTTCAAATGATTTCAATGTATTTATATGTAATTTCAATGTGAATGTGATTCTAATGATGTAAATTGGATTAATTTATATATAAGATATATTATATTACATTAAATCCAATTTCAATTAAAATTTATTGATGTAAATAAATGCAAAAATAATATAGTTACGTATTTAAATTCAGTATTTACCTTTGTTAATCAAATAAAGGAAATATTTTAGAAAATTACAATAAATTCACCATAACATAATATTGATTAATATATTTCAATTATAGAGTTTTTTTTCACTTATAAAATTAATTAATGTTCCAAAAATTATATTTAAATTAGGTTTTCCGTTAAAATTTGGTAATACTACCTTTATGAGAATATATGTTTTTATGTATAAATTTTGATTTGGTAAAATCATAATCTTATAAAATATTTTGGATGATTTTAGAAAATATTTTATTGGATATTTAATTTATAAATTTTATTAATATAATTCACCAATATAAATCATTTTAATTTATACGATTTAACAACTTTTTGTGAATAAAAATTAAAATATTTCTTTTATAATCAATTGGTTTATATATTCATTTTTAATTAATTGTATACTAACCATGTAATATTATATTTGATTAAACCATATATGTTCATTAGTTAGTGAATACGATTCATAACAACAAATTTAATGGCTAGTTTATGTCTTATTATATTAAATAACAATATTTTTAATAATATATTATTTTTCCATAAAACCTAATCTTACATGTTAAACAATCGATCAAGGATAGTCATTCTTGTGTGTAACTCAAGATAACGTTGGTGTTATATGTTGAGAAATATGAAAATTATATTGTGCTTATCATAGGATTAACTTTTTTTCTATAATGAAATATACGAACAAAAATTAAACATATTTGGAGAGGATAATATTGTAATGTATTGGGTTATTAAATTCTCCACACCTTAAATAAATTGAATCCTCACAATTAAAACATGATATCATAAATGAAGGAATTGATAGTTAAAAGTAAACTATTATTGAGAAACCCAAATCATTAATTGGATTAACAACACATCTTGTTAGTAACAGATTATGAAAATTATAATGGGCATATAACTTGGTTCCCAAGTATTATAAAATCGGTGGGAAATGGAAACATGGAATGTAGATGAAATATAAAACAATAATGTTTTGATGGAAAATGCTATAGAACGTATTCATGATAATGTTTTTGACAAAAAATCTAGAAACCATAGGTTCAAATAGAGGTTATTATTATCATAAAAAGATGATAATAAGAAAACATTTTTGGTATCAACCCCCTTTTTCCTTGAGTTCAATAAATCATTCATTTTATATAAATATAAGTAAATATGTTTCCATAATCATAATCATTTAATTTTATTATGCCTTGAACGATTTATAATTAATATCTTTAAAAAATTCCTTATATCATTATGTAATATATTAATCTATAAAACCCCATATAAAGACCGGATTAATAATTTTCATAAATTTTTTACGTTTCTAAAATTTTATGATACAAATCATTGGAAGGAATTTCACTAAATTTCAAAAATTAAATAGTTCTGATCCTTTATTAATCATGAAGAAACTCTTTAATCATTACATACAAAACATGTGAACACCTTAGTCATGTATTCCCTTGAAATATGGTAATTTCTTGTTTTTCGATAATAATTTATTCAAAACATGTAGTATTCCTTATTCATTAATCAAAAAACATGTTGTTGGATATATTATTTTAAAAAAATTGTTGTAAACTCTATTGGTGATAGCATAATCCACTTTTAGAAAGAATACTTATTCAGTTCCATTGATGTTATCACATATCTAAAGCACCCATTTATTTATCTAAACAACTATGTCTCAATATAATGAAAATATTAAGTTGTATATCTCCCTTAACAATATATTTACAAAAAATTTAACTTGTTAATGAATAAAATTTCTGGATACCATTAATCATATGTTCTCAAATATTTAATGAAAAATTACATCCCTTTAATCCTTATATATTTCATAATTCATATAATGGGAATATCATAAATGAAATATATTTAAGGATATTTTTTTAAATAAAAATATAGAATAAAATTAATCTTTTCACTTTGGTTGGGTAAATATATTTTTCATGACCCAAATCCCCTATACGGTTTATATGTATATTCCAAATACACATGGAGAATTTGATTACATAGTATCCCATATCCTTACTACTTTAACACGATATAACAACATTTTCCTTCTTCCCCTTGCATTATTTTTCTTAGAGACCCATTTAACATCTGTTATAAAAAAATATCAATCACATAAAAAATTTACCTTGGTAAGTCTTTTAATGGTAATCAAATATAGGAAAATAATTCATTCCCTTCATCCCTGTACCAATTATTTTCTCTTCCCTTATCTTCTTCTCCTTCTTCATTTGGTATCCATATGATATGGAGAATTATTTCTATATATTGAAAGAACATAATATTATTTCATCATATGAAGACAATATTTTAAAAAAATCTTCGTTCAAAAACATGTCTTAATTCCATCAAATAAGTTATCAATATTACATTCCATGTTGCATATGAATTTCATAACATACGTTTTTAATCAGGAAAATGTATCTTCATACTCTAAAAATAAATTCAACTTCATTTTTCTTTGAACTATGGAATATTATTTTCCCTGTAGTTTATTGATCATGAGGGGTTTATATATCAAATAATCCGTCCTTCAAATTCTCCCTTCTATGTGTTTTATTTATTCTTTCTCCCTATTATTATGGATCAACATTCACCATTGATCCACATCGTTATTGAGAAAATACACTAGAAGTCCATCCTTTACCTTTTCAACACATCCAAAATTAATGAATATCCTACTCAATGACTTAATCCATCAATTGACCCCCATTGGATCAGTAGTCCCACTAAATAATGGAGGCCACTATATAATATATAGATCCAAAATTAGTGAATCACATTGTGTAATATGTTTCTCTGTCCGAGTAAGGTTATATTTGATATCAGTATTAATATACACCTAATATTTACATTACATTCTCAGTTTCAATACTAGTAATAGTGGTTATCTCATTATATAAATATATACATTTTATAGGAGTACTGATACCATCCATCCCTCGAGGCACAATTTTTGAACAATATCACATAAATGATTTGATCATAACATTATGTTACATAATTAATAATCCCCAAACAAGTTTTACACTAATCATAATATATATTTTTTTCCAAAACCGATCTCATAATAAGAAACATGGTTTCTTTGAGGGTATCATTACATTCAAATCCTTTAAAAATGATTGTAATAAGATGAGAATTATCCAAAGAATATTCCATGGTATTTCCCCTTAAGCTATGAAATAAATCCCATTTTCATGTTCCAGGTTATGCCTGGAAAGGTTCAATACACCTTGTAATATTTCCTATGTACATATATTCTAGAACTATTTCCACTTGTAGTATCCATACTGGGATGTATTATGGAGAATATCCACATAATCCCTACAATACCAAAATTCTAGGATGTTTTTATATACATATATCCATATTATATCATAGTTTTATGATAACTAATCTATTTTTTCTAAGTCCATTATACACATTTTCAACTAAACTATCTCTAATAAAAACTATAACATCATACCATAGAAGCCAAAATAATGTTCATTGTTTTATTATATTAGAATACTTATAAGAATAAATTCCCAATGGAAAAAATATTTTAGTAGTTTTCGAATTCAATATTACATAATTGATAACCATAATAGATTTTAAAATGAAAGGAAATGATATCCTATGTAAAATTTCATCATCATTGAATGATTATTCAAATATTACTTCTTTATAACATGGTGAAATGAAATAGAAATAAGGGTGAGTACAAATAATTAGTTATTTTTAATTCAATGGAATAAATAATGAATGAATGTGAATAATAACCCAGTAATTGTAAATAATTGACAACATATACCATTAAAATAACAAGATAAAAAAAATTTATTGGTGGGAAACTAAAACACATGCCATTAAATCAAGAAATTGAGTTTGAAATGTATCCATAGATATGTCGGAGAAATAATATCATGGATAATATAAATTATTTATCAGTAACGGAAAATCATAAATATTTTGTTTCATGTTTTCATGTCTCATGATACCTTTATCATCAAGATAACACATTTTAAACTATTTTGATTTAGCCAACCGATTCATCTCATAAGATTACTGATGCATGGAGGGCCATTCATTTACCAATACCCAACCCCAAGATAGGAGTTTAAAATTTAACATACCATGTTTATTATTTTAAAATCATTAATCATGTATAAAATAATGTAATTAATTCAAAAATAATGATCCTTATTAGGGTGTATCTTTATTGAATAGAAGATATAAATTTATCAATTATTCCAAAGTTAATCAAATAACCATCAATGTGAACACTTTGTGGGAATATATTATGCTATTTAGAAAATAAAAATATACCTGCCCCAATAATGATTAAATTTATGGAAATATAAAACAAAAAATTATTAATGTAAATTGATTCTCTCAGTAGAATGTTAACTGACTGAAAATTTGTTTTTTATTTGAATTTTGAAACAGCCACTTTTTGGCATAGTGCTAACCGGCGGGATAGAAAATAAGTTTATTCCCTATTCAATATTCAAAATTCAATATATTAACTAGAATAAATTTAATTTTTGTATAGTAACAAATAGGGTTCAATTGAATGTTAATTATGAAAAAACCCTTACATTATGTCTCATTTTTATGTGAATTCCATTTAACCTCCAATATAATGGTTTCTAACATTCTAAAAACTAATAATATAATAATATTTAATTTTTTAGTATCATATATTATGTTATTTTCACATCTTATGACCCTTCTGTTAAAAATAATTCATTATTTTCATAATTTCGAGTGTTACTTACCTAGTATCATGAATATGCTTTGACAGGTTATTTGTTGTTAATTATTCAGAAATCATGATTTCAGAATATATAATATGTAAAAAATGATATTATTGTCATATATATTCATTATATATGTTTTTTAGAAGAATCCTTAATATTTGGAGATAATAAACTAAATACACCCTTAATGGTGATGGTTGGTCGTCTATACGTAGGAACCCCACCTTAATTTCATTTTCTTATTAAAATAATGAAAATTAAATTTTATATATGAATATTATAATTATAATATCATATTTATGTCATATATGTCACATATTTATATTAAAATTATCACTTATACATTCCATGTATAGAGTGAATGAATTAAATCACTTTGAGGAGGTGGTAGTCCACACTTCCCCACATAAAGTTATCATATCCCCACAAAATCGAACACATGAATATATGTGTTATATAAAAATTAAATATTTATATAGAAATCATGAATATCATATATAAATTAAAAATACCCGTCATCTATCAAAATTTACATTATGAATGGTGTTAAAGGGATAAAGAACAATCATCATTTCGTGAGGCAATAGATTACCGTACTTGAATAGTAAGTTTGATGCCCATTTTATGTAAGTGTGTGAAATCGTACAAAAAAATTATTTGAAAAAAATATTTATTATTATTTTTATTATTTGATATGGAATAATTGAATAATAATTTCTTATGGGGTTGGTAATGAAAATAAAAAAAAACTTATGGATGGATTTTTCCTTTTCTTTGGGTTACTCCTTTTCGATTGAACCAAAGGATTCCATCAATATATTTATGTCCAAAAGGAGGATTATAGGTTTAGTCTAGGGATTTTGGAATATTATTTGAGTAGAATTTAGGTGATTCAATAGAAATGATTTGTGTGTGAAAGTTGGGGGTGGGGGTGAGTTACATTTTATAGTGGAGGAGGACTGCCATTATTGTAATTTTGGGGACAGGGAATTACAACCGTGTTTTTTCTCTTTAAAATGTATTAAAAAATGGTAAATATTTTAACAAATTGCGGGAAGGGTTGAAATATTGTAATCTAAAGTATTCTATACTTGTTTTTAGGTAATTTTGGGCATTATATTTAATATTGAGTCTCTTGATAAATTAATTATCTTCTTAATCACTATATTTAATTTTGATCATATTCACCAATATTTTCAAAAACAATTTAGCATGTTATACATTATAAAATAATCATGTTATAAATATGGAATCCATTTTTATAATTTTGAATCATATAATAGTTAAAATTTTATTTAAAAATAATCCCTCAAAGAGGATGAAAATGTCGATATTTAATATAGAAATCTTCAAATGTTTGTTATATTTTAATAACTAATTTCATAGTGAAGTTGATTTAAATAAAAAAATTTGATTAATTTATATATAATTGTCAAAATTTTACTTTAATAAAACTTAAAATATAATTGAACCATATAAAAAAATTAGATTAAATTTTTTTGATTGTAAAGTCATCAATTTTAACTATTCATCTAAACAATAAAATATTTCAGAAAAAACCAAACAATATCCCTAATGTAATTTTGATGTTCATATTTAATTTATGAATAAAATATTGACATATGATATCAATAAAATATCAAATAATATTATTTATAAAAGGTTATATTTTTAGAAGGTAGTAAAACTACCATTATATCTATATATATTTCATTCTGAAAATTAGTTTGTTATTATCTTATTCCTCTAAAATATATTAGACAATAATGATAAATATTTTATTACATTTATAATATATATATCTCATTAATAATATTGAGTAATATTAATTTATTTAATTTATTAGGGTAAAATAATTTAGAAAACAAATAAAAAAATTTCTTCAATATTCTATTGGTTTATATATTCATTTCTAGTTAATTGGAAACTAGTGAATTAATATCATATTTAAAAAAACTTATTTTCATAATTTGGTAATTTATAATCATAACCCCTATTTTTATGGATGTGTTAAAACTTATCATGTTAAATAATAATATTTTAATTAATATATTATTTTTCTGAAAGGCATTGTTTTGCATATAACACTAGCCATAGAGGAGACATAGTGATGCCTGTAATGAAGGAAATCATTGGTGTTCCACATAGATAATAGTAAAATTAATGTTTTGTGTAACATAAAATTAACTTGTTGTTTTATATAAATAAATCTAAGAACAATAATTACATTTATTCTAAAAGAATGTTTTGTGATGTCATGGGATATTACACATCACATACTCAAATTTATGGGTTACCAACAAAACATTTACCTAGTGAGTGGTCTTGGTTCATAGAAATTTTAATATATTATAGTGAATCATAGCTGGATGGTAATATATGTAATATTTTAGTCTTGTTGTATGAACTCCGAGTTAATCACATGTAATGGATTGGTTATGCACTTTTTCTATAGAGATATAAGGACCGCATCATGAATATCAGAGAGACTCCAATGGAGTTCCAATCAATAAAATACCATATAGATACAGTCATGACATTTAGAATATATGACATACTTGTGGATAAAAATTAGATTCTTTTTTAATCATATTACTTTCTTCCAGGTATATATTCATTTTTATTTATTTTGAGTAATATAAAACACTATATATATATAATTATTTTCACAATTACATTCTTTCAACTCTAAGATATTATTATGTTCTATTGAATGGATCTTAAATTGTATTTCATTTCCTCATATTAGATCATGTAGCAATATCTTTCCTTATCCTACATTGTTCTAGAATGTTGTAGTCCCTCCATTTCTATAATAAATGTCATTATAAGGATCTATATGAATGCTAAAGTGGAAGATATTTTTTAATAAAATTTCCCTGATGGATGGCCTCGATCTTGACCACATTTTTAGTCAATTGATAATAATCTCAACATGTCTTATAGATTATGAATGGTTCTCTCACACTAACCAAATTTGAAGGATTATCAGTCGTTCTGAAATGAAAATATGTATCCAGATCCTACTGAAGGAATCATAAAAACATCAAGGTAATCCTAGAATCCCAGTAAAAATAAATAAATTATCGAGCACCATGATACCCTAACACTTCATTAATGTATAATGAGGTAATTTTATTAATATTGATATAATATCTAATATAAATAATGTGTTATGAAATTATAAGGTGATCGACTACAACTCAATTCACATTATATGTTTGGGGGAGTCTATTGATAAAATCAATGGTGATCTTTACACATTTTCCATTTACTTATGGATATGGTTATAAAATACCATTAGAATTCTGAATCTCATACATAACATTCTAACTCAAAAAATACAAAGAAACATACTCTGTAATATCTCATTTCAAGCCATCCCATCAAAAATACAATTTCAAATATCTATACATCATTATGCATCCATCATAAAAATAGAATTAATAACTATGACTTTGAACCAACATATCCTTTTTCAAATATAACACTAATTAGAGTCCTAAATGGTTCTTGAAAACTTTTATTCCATCAAAATTATATTTTAACTCAAAAACATTTATCATCTTCTTTTGGAGATATAAATCTTCCTTCCTCACCTCTTTAATCGTCTTATGAATAGATAGTTGAAAAATAATCTAAGAACAATGTGATTTCTCATATTTTTAATTTAATGATCTTCATTTTAAAATACATAAATATAGGATATTTTTATATCCCCATTAAATAAAAGCAATAATGATAATTTTGACTCGTTGAAATTACCAGCTAGATCGATTTCCATGTTTGGTAATGTACTAGGCAGTCAAAATCATTCATCAATTCCAACCATATTCATTACAAAAATATTTCTATTTTTGCGTAAAAATATAATTTAAACATTATTGATCAGTATATATGTCACACCATTTCCAATAAGTATAATTCCACAATATATTTAATTCAACATTAACCATAGATAAAAAATGATCTTGAGTTTGGTAATTTGGATCACATGCCTCAAATTTTAATATATTATACTTTATAACTATATCATTTTGAAGGTTGATAAATCATAATCCCTTGTTTTATCCATCAATATATATTAAAACCTATTATCAAATTTAGGGTAGTTAAGCCATAGGTTTTATTACTAGCCTTCTATTTGGATTCTGAAAACATTCCCCACATTTATTTGAATAAAGGAACTTGTCTAACTTACGTGTAAAAATTAGGAGTGGACATGATATTGATGAAAAATTCACTAAAAATTGATGATAATACACATTCATACAACAAAAACTATGGATCATAGTTATTTATAATTGAATTGGCCAATGATCAATAATTTCGATCATTGGATTTTCGACTAATATATCATCACATGGGATTATATGTCCTAGGTATTAAAATTTCCAATGAAAAAAATTCATAATTGGTATTTCATAAAAAACTTATCCTTCTTCAGGGGCCACAACCTAATCCTTAAGATATATTAATGTTCTAAAATACACATTGAATATAGAATAATTTCATCTATGAAGATTGATAATATTTGGTATAGGTATTCTGTAGAGTATATATTCACTAAATCCATGGGGAGAGAATGGATATTAGTAAAAACAAATAACATCACTATAAATTAATATTGTATATACCCTATATAAAATAGTATCATGAGTATACCCTTCTTATTGAACCTCAACTGAAGATATCCAAAATTAATATCAATCATAGAAAATTATTGACCTCTACAGAGTTCTTCAAATAATTCATCAACATATGGATTATGATAATTTATCATTATAGTTATCTTGTTAAGTTATCGATAATTAACGTATAGTCAGATTGATACTAATTTATTTATAAAATCATAATAGGTTCAACCTAATGTGACATACATGGTAACATTAATCCCTTATCAATATTCTATGTAATTTTCTTATTTATTTCGTGCAACTCAATTAGGTCCAATATATATAGGGTCGTGGAAATAGGTATTGTACCAGGGATGTAAGAACTACGAACTTCATTTCTGATATAGATCTTGATTTCAGACTATTTATTAAAAAAAATGAAGAAATGAGGTTTTCTATGTACACATCGTATACTTCTGTGTACGTGCCGCATACATGGTTTCCATGTATAGCCACATACTATCCATGTAATGGCTAAGTACATAGTTTTGTGCTAACCTGACAGACCACTGATGTCGGGGGATGGTTAAGGCTACTACACACCATCTAGTTTAAATGAACACATTGTGTACTTTTCCCTTTATTTCATATATTACAGATCGGGTTGCGTATTATGTATGTTAACATCTTCTTATCCCCATGGTTTATATAAGAGTGTGACAAAAGGTCCAACGATCTCATAACCCATCTGAATCCTCTGTCTAAGCTCTGATTCTGATGTTGTCAGGTGCATTGGAATCCCACCCCTGAGTTCCCAAAACCCCTAGATCCTTTATTCTAGATTCATTCTCTCTCATTGGTAATTCATTGTTGGGAGAATTTGACAATTTTTTAGATCTACGCTGATCTAGGACAAATCAAGGCCCGAATATAAATTATATCGATCATACATAGATTGAGGTATGTGGTATGTTCCTTTCATTGTATTGCCGTGTATTATATATGATAAAAGTGGGGCATACCCATATTTGGGGTATTGTTTTTTTTATAATTCAACCATGTTTATCACTTTATATGTTTTATTTTAATTTAAAAGGCTATATTCTTATATGTAAGGGTATATACCATTCTTTTGGGACCTACCGTGGGTGAATTTCCCACTTTTTCCTGTTTAAGGACATTTGGTATCAGATGCATGTTAGGCTTGCCTTATTTCCCATGCCTTGATCAATTAGGATGGAGATTTATTGATTATATTAAATTCATGTGATATTTTTGTGAATGATTTTTCTTGTAGAATTTACATAATACATGATATTCTGTGATATTATATGCACACTATTTTTCCAATGGATTGTGAGATCCTTAGTGCCGATGATTAAACCAGGCGTATTCACTACGGGAGCTACCCATGAGGTCATTTGTAATTACCTTATGCTATGTTATCCTTGGGGTATTGACCGTGAGATATAAGCAATAGGTACTTTATAATTTATTCATGACACATTGACCCAGGTGTATTGACTATGAGAGACGCCCATGTTGTCATTTGTAAATGATTAGCACTATGTTCGACCAAATGGGATAGACTGTGAGAGATTCCTAAGGGGTCATTATTTAATTGATTGGGGATATGTTAGAGAAATGGGTATAGATCATGTGAGCTTCCTAGAGGGTCATTATTTAATGGATTGGTTCTATGTTAAACCATGGGGGATAGATTGTGAAAGAATTCCCCAAGGGTTGTTTATGAATGGTTGAATGATAATGATGAGTCTATCAATCCAAAACACATGCTTGGACTCGATCTTACATGATTATTTATATGGTCTTCTAAGATAACTATTTTGTTATTTTTACACAAGGGGATATAGATTTTATGTTAGATCAAAAAATTATATGATTTAAAGGATGAATAATAAATATAAATGAATGTAATTGAAATCTATAGGATTGTTTACCAATTGAGTTATTCTTTGTTTATTGATTCATTTATGCATATTACCTACTAAATATGTTTTCCGATAGTTAGGGACATATCATTTGGTGGTATCCTACTAGGATTCATCTCACACCATGTTTGGGTCCTGCTTTGGACCCAATCATATTATATGATATACTGGTATAAAAAAGGGCAATCACCCTTCTTCATCTGGAAATTGATTGTTTTTGGAGCTAGAGAGCATTGGACCAAGATGAGGATTGTGATGTTGTTGGAGTTTAAATAGATTTTTGTACTTTGGTTTATTTATTTTATTTCTAGCATTTTGAATTAATTTTCTACTATCCTAGAAACATGTGTCATGTATCATTTATATATATATATGCTCTACTTGTTTTATTACTATCATTCATCCATATTTTACTTCTTTTAAACAGTATAACTACTTAAACTATTGATTAAATTTTTTTACTCTATGTATAATCTACTAATGAGGTCATAGTTTCCCTTTTATCACACCTTGGACCTTAATAATATTCAGCAACCTATGGCATTTGGGAAAATGGGCTTGAGGTTTTGTAACCAACTGGGTTTGGGGCACCTTTTGTAGGGACCTAGATCTGGGACATTACAAAGTGGTATCAAATTATATTCATTCCAAGTTTTCATTATTATTTAGAGCCAATAGACTTGTATTGTAAGGAATATTTAGTTGGTAATATGTTGTGGTCGGGAGTATCTTACCAGTGTAAGGGGAAAAGGAAAGTTACCTCGAATATTGAATTTTTTTTCTGGATTTTCAATTGTTACAGTTGATTTGATTTCACCATTCGATGATTCACTTGTTTTGTTTTGTTATGTTTAAAATATTTGAGGTTATATTTCTAATACATCCTAATGATATGAGGTTATTCCATCTCATGATTCAGATAGTAACTTGATATGAAACAGATGTCATGAATTCCTTCCATGTCATTTATAAATAGTTACTGATTGCATGATGTTGTGATAGATGTTGTGAAATATATGAATGCTGTTATGATATATGCAACAATAAAATACCAACTATTTTGATTTGGTATTGGTATATGTAATGTTTCATTAGTGTGGTATTCGAGATTTGGTCCCTAAGGTGTTATGAGCCCTATTGGATCGGAATTTGGTGGATCATTGTTGAACTTTAATTGAAATTTGGTATGATATGATATGATACGAATGGGGATTTCAATAATTTATTTCTATAATATGTGGGTCATACGGACCATAAATTGGTATGCCTTGGCCACATTTTACTATTTTTGGGTTCTAGAGAATTTTAAAAGGCTTATAGTTTGAAAACCCTGAAAACACAGCCTGTGATGTTTTGAACACATGCCATTGGTTCTTTTGTTCTGTAAGAACTGAAATTTATTATGTACATTTTTTGTACTATATGTACATGAATTATAGTCATTAACCATGTGACTGAATGTGTGATAAGTGATATGGGGTTGGAAATTTTTTGGTAGAACACACTGTGTACTGGGAGTACAGGTCGTGCTGTAATTGACCATGTATCCAACCATGTAACTAATGACATGGGGGATGGAACATAGTAGTACACACTATTTCTAGAGAGTTCACACCATGTAGTATTCCATAAGAATAACCATATAGTTCTAACTTTTTAGAAGTACTTGGGAAGGATGGAATATTCAAGTACACATCGTGTCTCAAGAGAAACATGTCGTGTGTATGGATGTTATACGACTTGGATGGCAGAGGTATACACCCATGTTAATGATTAAATAGAACACTCAATGTAGTTGTTCAACATACCAGGTAACCCACTTTTGTGAAACCTGAATTTTTTATTTCATAAGTTCCATTATGACACTTCTATGTTTTGGTCCATGATAATATTATACTATGTTGTGCACCTGACCTTGTTGAGTCATGCCATAGAGAAGTCCTCCGGTTGTACACTAGGTATAGGGTAATGATTAGTCATCGAAAAAGGTTGGTTATGGACTACCAGAAGTTCCTCCAGCTATGCCTATCATGGAACTAGCTATTATACCAGGATCATGTGCCCATTCATAGATCCATGAAGGCTCTATGAGGATGATGCAGACTTTTCAGGGAGCACCCCATCTTGACCCGACTATAGAAGAGTTCACACAGGAGTTCTAGTAGAAGCATCAATTTAGTTATTCTGGGGATGGAGGACCATAGTTTGGAGAGTCATGGTTGGAGGATGTTCCATATCTCTTCAAGAATATATTGACACGACATGAGAGGAGGGTGTATCTTGTTTCTTACATTCTATTTGATTCTACCCAGAGATAATGGGATCTTATCTCACAGTCAGGAATTCATATGGATAAGAATTGGGATGTGTTTTAGAGGACCTTTTTTGATTACTTATACCCCAATATGTTGAGGGCCGACTGAACCTTGGAGTTCATGAATTTGGATTAGGGTCCTCTTTTAATAATGGATTAGTCATCTCATTTTATAGTGTTTTAGCGCTTCACACCTATTTTGGGAGGTGACGAGTTATCACTAGCTAGATGATTTGAGGATGGTCTTAGTTACGACATCCAATCATAGTTGAATATTTAAAGGTTGACTTCGATGAATACTAT